>CM035802.1:15878237-16183309 GCA_020466265.1 Siphamia tubifer
GAAACACCTTCATCTTCTACAAAATTGATTGACCAGTAAAAACCCATGGAGTTGGATCAATGACAGTGGATGGAGACACTCGATTTATATTTAGTTAGTGATAGATTTTGCTATAAAACTAACTTTCTCTTCAGTTTTCTCCGTTTTCAATTTAACCACGTTCAATTTTAATCGGAATCTTTATGAACATCTACATGATCAGTGAATTAAATACAGGAAAATACGGATTTTAACAGAAAAATGCAAAACGCAGAAGATAATATTGACAATTAATGATGATGAATCACTTCAGAAAGGTTCAGTATAGAGAAACAAAATAAAGTAAACAAGTAAAATGCTACTGGAATAAAACTAATGAAATGTGAAATTGTTAGAATGAACAAGAGACTATGTTTTAGTCCAAAGGAATATTGGTCTCAGATCTACCAGATCTACTTCCAAACACTGTCTGCACATAATGATCCATTCACTTTACAGGTTCTTTCTAGTGGAATATTTACTAATCCATTGCATACATGAACATAAACCACCATATATGTGGAATAACACACCATCATATATATTAAAAACATGAGCTAACCAGCACTTTTGTTATTAGTTTTCTGTTTCATCTTATTAAACTATGTAAGATTTAGCACATTTAATGTCTGCAGCAGATAGCAGTGGTTGATTGATCCCTTACAGTAAATGTCTTTGTTCTGACAGCAGGAGAGCGACAGTAACAGGCTGAACACCACAGGAACCAAAAAGGATTCCATGGAATACAGAACAGAATGCAGCACATACAATAAAACATACAGTCAAACCTCCTCCGACAGCAGACACTGTAGACACAGTACACATGGAAAACCATGATGGCAATTTTTGAAGATGATTCTGAGTCCGAAAATATACAGAAAATCTAGATCACTCTGAGATCGCAGACCTCTGCGAAGCAGCACAAGTTTGCCAAGGTTTGCATCTGGATATTGGTAACTTATCTGTAAACTAGTGTTCTGTTTTTGCTCACAATTTATTTTATCGGTCATTAGCAATTCGTTAGAGGGTTTAAACAAATTCACGTAAAAAAACCTCTCTCCCATTTTTGAGATAAGGCCATTGCAGTATTCAACCATGTATGACGTTATTCTAACATTATGCGATGTCGCACAACTACCAAATTTTTGGTAAATTTTTGGTAGAACCCTTTTTGAGATGCTTCATCAGCAGTGTCTTCTGATCCCATCCACTCACCAGCACATTGTGGATGAGGTCATGGTGGCATATAAAGAGACTAGGACTGGCTCCCTTAGCCAGAATGTCGCTAATAAGCCAGACAAGCGGGGTTTTAAGTTGTTTTGGAAAGCTAGTTCATCCGGCGGCATTCATATCCTGCCGATTTATCAGGGGGCATCCACATTCTTCAACATTGCCCTAACAGAGCAGCCTTTAGGAGCCAAACTGTTGACGTTATGCAAAACGATACCATTGCCACATCTTTCAGTCGTCTTCTGTGACAACAACTTACCTTGGTCCAGAACCTACAAGAAAACCTGGATGTCAAGCATTGGCACTGCATGGGTGGAGTAATCTTGAGGATGGACAAAGATCTAAAGAAGGCGTGACGTGGAGCTTTTGACTGTCAGTCTGCTGAAGGGATGATTGTGGTGAAATGATTTGACAACAAATGTGTAAACCTGCCTGTGGGGTTGCACCTCTTTCCTTTATCAAACGGTGGAGTAAAGAGGCCAACGCAAAGATTTCCATCCAGTACCCGTCATTCATCCTTGCTTACAATCAGCATATGGGAGGCACTGATCTCTCTGACGTGTTGGTACACATGTATAAGACCCCAGTGAAATCAAGGCGATACTACTGCCCTTTGTTCGGACATGTGCTGGACCTGTATTTCAAAAGCCTGGCTCATCTATAAGAGGGACTGCGGCATCCTGAAAGAAGCACTGATGCCTCTCAAAAGGTTCTGTCTGGCAGTCACCCAGTTTGGCAAAAGTCAACAAACCACCATCCAAAGTTGGCCGCCCACCATTATCCGTTTCTCCACACATTTCACCTCAGAAAGAAGCAAACAACCCAAGGTCCTCACAGCTACAACCAGATGTACGATATGACGTGTGTGGACATTTCCCACTTCACTCTGACAAGCGGGGGTGGTGCAACCTCTGTCCAAAGGGAGTTTTGTGGTGGAAATGCGAAAAATGCAACATTTTCCTGTTTGAACGCAAATCAGGACTGCTTCACAACATACCATCAAAAACGGAATACATCCAATGGCCAACAATAAAAGAAGAGATGTGCTGTTGCACCCCTGACCAAAGCCATTTTTGCCTCCAAACTAACCCGCCCACGAGATGCCTAAAGCGGGCACTCTCAACATGAATCCGGCCCCTTGCAGACTCTCCAGCAACTGGTCCCATCAGCACCACAGTCGAACCCGCCCACAGGATGCCTAAAGTGGGTACTATCAACATGAGTCCAGCCTCCTGCAGACTCTATAAGAACCAGGCTCATCTTATCGGTATTGTTGCCAATAAAGACATAAGCAATTTCTATTCATTTGTTCAATAAAATGACCTTGTTATTGACTTTTTCTCAATGTTTTTTGTATGCATAAAGGTATATAATACTTTGACTATGAACAGACCTCTCAACCGTTTGGTAGAGTCCTATACCTGAAAAACTGTGGGGTCTTACTGTATTAAAAAAAGTGATTGTTATTGCTATACTAAATAAGTGAAAAATGGAGATAAAACAATTTTCCATTGCTTTTTACTAGTTGCCGACGTCCCCGGGTTAATTTTGACGGACCTAATTCATGGTCATTATGAGTGATTCTTTTTTCTAAGTTTACGGCCTTATAATGGTTATTTTATTGCGTGTGCTTACTTTTTAGTAATTGCTGCTTGGATGTTTTATGGAACGAGGAGGAAGACTGTTGTCATGGCAACCAACAAGGAGGTAGGTGATGATGTCCAATGACACACAAAGGGTGAAATTGTGAAGTTCCCAGTATTTCGATGAGTGATAAAGGGTTAATAAATGAGAATATCCTCCCTGCATCTGTTAAAAGGTTAAAATGTGTTGCAGTCTATTTAACCCAGTGAAGTATTATATTTGGGACATTTTCTGTCTATTTAACACCTATGGTCTGTCTGGGATAAGGGTTATTCTCTGTCACTCTGTGAGGCTTCTTCCAGGCCCCCACCTCTCCAGTGATTTTTTTTCCTTAATCTGCAACACTGCTGCACTTAATTGCCAGCTCACTGTGCAACACTGATGTAATACGTGTGGATATGACACATACACTGATTGATAACGTCAGCTGACAAAAGTCCAAGTACAGCAACTATCTGGGCCACTGTTGTAAACAATGAAGCTGCAGTATTGATCGTGCTGTTAGAGACATGGTATTTATATGTGTGGAAATGATACCAAGTCATGGGTGGGAACAGAGAATGTGGATCTGATAAATGGAGCAACCCAGCGGAGAAAGCTGGATGTGGGTAGTCCTAGCAAACAAAAAAAGACACTTGTCACATTGATCGCTGCACCATTTCATGGTGAAATAGTATTGGCCGTTGTGTTGATGTAATGTTGGAGCAGCGGTTGCACTGTGACACGGTCGGATGACATTTCTGTCAGACTTTTGACCACAACACTTTGACATTGACCACCTTTAAACCTCCCACAGGACCATTTTTAACCCTGGACAAAGATATCATAGTGGTTTCTCATCTTTAAACGGGGTTAGTTTTCAAACTAAAGGTTGAAAGTTGAGGTGAAACAATTCTTCGAATAATTTGAGAACAAAAAATGATCCAGGCAAATTAATTGCCTCGAATATTTGTTTTAATTCTTGTCAAAGTTCATCACGTTGCTATCATATCACTCTGCCATCTCTGCTGCTGTCATTGTTTTAACTGATGTACTGTCCATCTGAACCCGTTAAAGATGTTGGGAGCATAGTACAACTGTGCTCAACTGTTATGAAACTGTTATCAAAGTAGCTGCATGCGTACAAACAAAACATGTTGGAAGTTTGGGACTATTTTACACTGTGTAAGGCAGACAACAGTGTGCACATGACAAATTAGTATTAGCATTAGCCTACCACTGCTGTATTTCATCACCGCTACAATGCCACTTCATTGGCACTTCCTCAAAGTGGACGCAGAGCTTCTATATTTTGCTAACTGTTGAGGAGTAGCACTTGTTAGCATGTAGCCTCACTGGTGAATACTAGCACCTGTTAGCATGTAGCCACATGTGTTGTAATTATTTTTAGCAAATGTTCCAAGGTAGTGTAATTATTAGGCTCCATCTGCTTTCACATATCCCAGCGTGTCCACATGTCGTCCTTTCTCTCATCCCCATTTATTAATTGATCTAGTTTAACCCTTTAACTCCTGAGACGTTATTCCAGGTAAATATGCTGCTGTGAGTCTGTGTCTGTGTTCCTTTTCTTCAGGGGTTTTATTTTACTGTGTGTAAAGACAAAGAGTTGAAATTGAAGGAACTCAGAAGTTTAGGATGTTCAACATGGACTGTGAACTGGAACACATTGAACAACAACGTTTTTTAACGTTGGCCCAGCAGGTTTTGATTTGGGTTCTTAAAAAAAAAAAAAAAAAAACTGTTCAGATATTTTCCGGCACTTGGTTCGACTCCAAAAAACAATTGCACAGTCGAAACGTTGTAAAGATACAGTCGAGAAAAATAGGTAAATCACAAGCAAACTGGAAACCATAGTAAAAAACAAACAAACAAATCCCAAATCGTTTATTTTTGGTACATATAGCATAGCTGCAGCTCCACTTATATCTTATTGTAAATGCCACCTGCATTAGGTTTCACTGCAAATAGAATTAGTGTGTTTATTTTATTGTAGAGAAACATCAACATTAATCTTGTTTTTTTCACTTTTCCAGCTTCCATTGCAAATTTTGTAGTATGCTATGCTAGTATGCGATCTTTTTATGACATCCCTAACATATTACATGTTGCTGATAGAAGTAGAAGAGTGTTGTAAGGTAGCAGGTACTGCTGGATAAAATGAGTCGTATCTAATTAATTTAATACTTGAATGTCAACAATAAAACAAACCAAGGTTCAAGGTTTTTTACTTTGTTACTACTTCGGTACAAGTACAAAAGAAATAAAACATAGATCCTCTAGGTTAAAAGCAGTGTGTGGTCATAGTATTATGAATAAGAATCCCATACAATTGACTAAAATGGATAAAAATGAACCGCACAACAGCAGCATTTATAAAAACAGTTGGCGCAAAATGCTCCTGCACGTCTTTTAACTGGCAGAAGGAAATTTGAGCACATTTCAGCGATTTTTAAGCTTAATTTCACTGGCTTCCTATCCATTTAGAATTTATTTTACACTTTCTATTTGCTTTTAAATGCTTACCCCAGTGTACCTTTCTGAGCTTGTCTTCCCCTACACACCCAGTACCATCCTCTGGTCAGCTGACCAGCTGTTCATGAGGGTTCTGAAAAGCACACTGTAAACCTGAATGTTCAGAATTGTTAAATATATTCAGTTGTGAATACTCAAAGTTTCAGAAATAGTACTACTCACTCAAATGTATTCAGTTGCTGTAACATGTTCTTCTTTATAAGTATTTCCAACTAACATTTTTTTAATTAAGGGGAACTATTGTGGATATAAGTGAACATAACATAACAACACATGAGGTAAACATTAGTGGAATTAAGTCATTAAATGCTGAGAATGATAGTGTACTGTTATTTCTATTGTTTCAAGGATGTAAGGATGATTGAAAAAAACAAAACTTAACTGATATAGTAGATTCTGAAATACAGTTTCAGAGCACTCCAAATAACCAACAATATCTATTACACGCAAAAAAAAGTGCAATCATAAAACAGGGGCGGCTGTGGTTCAGTTGGTAGAGTGAGTCGTCCAATGACTAAAGGGTCAGAGGTTCGAGTCCCGGCTTTGTCTGTCCATATGTCCAAGTGTCCTTAGACAAAGACACTGAACCCTGACTTAGTCTCCCAGTAGGACTGACACAACCTTAGAATACTAAGTTAATAAGTAATGTTTTAATTTAAGTATACTTTAATAAGCATCTAAAATGTATGTTCTGGAAATTTTTATTTTTTTTTAAGTTTCATCAACTTAAAACAATTGAGTCACAAGAAGTCAGTGCTCTGTTTAGGCTCCAAACTGCCACTGCCCATTAGACAGGCATCCTCATCTTCTAAAAATGTATTGTCCATTTACCACAATGTAAAATTTCAAAGTGATCCAGTATCCAGGATCTCTTCTGGATCACCACCAAAATGAAATAATTTGTTCCTTGTGACACTCCCAACACTAACAATGTTATCAAAATCTGTTCTGAACGTTTTGCGTAATCCTGCTTATAGACAAGCACACAAACAAACCGACCCTCCTTGGCGTACCTCTCTTCATTTGGGGGTCTGGGGGGGGGGGTCTGCCTTGGTGGAGGTTTGCACTCTCAGAGGGCTTTTCTATTTCATTATGTTTTATGTCTTTTTATCTTATTTTTTTTTTTATCTTTTTACTGTGTTCTATCATGTTTGTTTTATTTTACAGCACTTGTGGTCGTTTAAAGTTGCACTTTATAAATAAAATGGATTGCATAAAAACAGTTGATAAAAAAAAAAAAACGAAGTTAAATGAGAAAGTAATTAAAGCAGCAGCAACATTGGCTGCTGCAGTCTCTGTAGTCAATTAAACTTTCTAGTGTTAATATTAGTATAAAGTGTTAAAAAGAAAAAAATGTAGAGGGTTAGAAGAGGAATAACTAACACTAGTCATATTATCACTGGAGTTGCACTGCAACTGTGATGTAAGAACCACTGACTTTCTTGCCCGTTTAAACTTTGTGGCAGTAAAATCCCTTGGTCTGCAGAGCTCAGCAATTAACTTTAGTGAATTCAGTGTTGTCTTGCCTCATAGCTGCGCTAAAAATTACCACAAGTTATAATAAAGCTAAGCTTCATCTGTGAGAAGAAGCACAGTGTGCAAAAGCAAGGATATAAAGCAAAGGGAAGCCTCCATTGTGTGCCGGCTCACAGCTCCTCTCATCAGCACTGGGTGTGGGACAGAAGATGGACATGGTCCAGTGAAGAGCTAATTATCGCTGACAACAAACGTCACATCAAACAGGTATTATGGGAACCGCAGGAGGCCCGTCGCACTCAGCCAATCTCAACCCACTGTGTTCCTGACTCCGGATGCTAGATTACTTTTGACAGAAAACATACAAATAAAACATTACTAAGGCTTATAGGGAGAACTCGCAGAGATACCCACTGAGTAAATTATTCATACATTGACTTACTGAAGGAATGAAAGCTTCTGTCTTCCCTCTAATCCCCAGCAAAGCTTTCGGTAATAGTGCAGTGCTCAAGAGTTGCCTCTCACAAGGCTCTATTCATCAAACTTTCCAATGTATGAAATCAGTGTCTGACAGGCTTTTGAAATCCTGCAGCTCCCGCGTTATTATAGCGTTTAGCCTCAAACAGCCTCTCAATCTAATGACTTCTCCGCGATGGTGATTGCTTTGATTTTAATTGGGATGTTCTAGGGGCGCTGCTGCTTCTAATCCAGCTGTCTCCCACCAGTTAGGCGAGGGTTGCTCACAGTGCGCCTTTATTCCCACTCTGAAACCCATCACAGACTAGTATGGTTGCCCTGTTGGGTTTAGTGACGGGGGACAGGGGGGAGGGAGGGGTGCCATATGTCACAGAGGGGAGTCTTGTATTATGCAGTGAACTCATGGGTAATTGAGACATGAAATATATAAGCCATCTATGTGGGGAAAGTCTCAAATAGATGACATCCTGGCTCTCTGGAGACAGGGTTATGGTACAGTAAAGTACCATTTAGCTTGTCCATCCTTGAAAGACTAAGCCATGACCCGTCTGGGGAAAAATACAGTGAAGCAAAGGCGCTTACCTGCTGCATATCTATCTCTGTAGTCAACTGATGGATCACAGCAGAGGTCTTTTACCTCTATTCTTTGGTTACAACAGAATAAAATGTCGCTGCTGCACATTTCTGCAAAATATAATGGGAACAGTTAGGAGTCAAATAAGACACTTAAACAATCATTCTTGCATTAAAAACTGTTATTTAGTGGTAAAACCGCTCATGTAACACTAAAAAAAAAAAAAACGGTATCTCATCTCATCATCTGAACCAGCTTTATCCTCTTGGCGGGTCACTGGGGGCCTAATCCAACTACAATGGGTGAAGGCGGGGTACACCCTGTGTGAGTCTCCAGTTCATCTCAGGGCTGAACATATATAGACAAATAATCACTCTCACATTCACACCTATGGGTAATTTAAATTAACCAATTAACCTATCAATGCATGTGTTTGAATGGTGGGAGGAAACTGGAGAAAACCCACGCAGACACGAGGAGAACATGCAAACTCCACACAGAAAGGTCTGGGTCCTTCTTTACATTTAGCGTAACACTTGTTAATTATGTTGTGTGCGCTTAATTTCTCAGCGTCACAGTCTGCATATTGTGTCTTATTACTCACTCTCTTGTCATTTATCATTTCTGCCGGGAACCTAAAATGCTGCCAAACAAACCATTTGAAAGTGGAGGGGGCGTCGTCAAAAGTAAAACCTGTGTTTTCTGATGTTATTTTAGCTGCTGCTGGATAACAGAATTTTAACACGACAAGAAATCTTGCCAAATTACATCTCGCGAGATGTCGTCACACTCCTAATAATAATAATAATAATAATAATTAACAATGGATTGCATTTATATAACGCTTTACATTAGTGACCCATTATTTATTCACTCTCACATTCTCACTCTTAACTAAATACGTAGCCACAGTTGCCCTGGGGCAGTCTGACAGAAGCATGGCTGCCATTTTGCATCTTTTTACCACCACCAAACATCAGTCCAGTTATCAGTGTTCGTGTCACATGCCCTAAATGATTTGGACATTGTTCTAGTTTCCAGGACTAACATTTTTTTTGTCCTCAGTACATTTTAATATCGTCTTACACAGTAGAACACCAGTGTGAGTGTCACTGGAGGCAAGAAGGGTGAAGTGTCTTGTCCAAGGACACAACAGACTGACGAGGACAGAGCGGGATTCAAACCACCATCCCATAGATAGATAGATAGATATATAGAGATATAGAGATAGATAGAGAGAGAGAGAGAGTGAGAGAGGTAGATAGAGGTAGAAATAGATAGATATATAGAGATAGAGAGAGAGAGAGAGGTAGAGATAGATAGATGGAGAGAGAGAGAGAAAGATAGATAGATAGATAGATAGATAGATCACAGCTTCTTACAACAAACACCCTCCCCACTAAAAGCACATTGCCACATTAATAATATGACCTGCTCTACCATCTGAGCCACAGCAGTCCCTAATAGTCAAATATCTAGTTTCTGAGTATTTTGACTAAGCACGTCAATAAATCCAGTCACAGCAAAACTCATATTACCTACTGCCACTGAGGAAAATGACTGTTTAAATTATTATGATCACCTATAATTACTATTATTTGATACAAATAAAAATACATTCCAGTAATTGAAGTGGTTTGGTTAAAATAACCCCTGTGTCTTCATGTGGCTTAAACTTAAGAAAGTAGAATAAGTTGTGAAAGAAAAAAAAAGTCAAAGTCAAAAGTAAAAAGGAAGACTATTAAGTGAGAAATAGTATGTTCCACAGCAGGCCCACTAAAAATGGATAACAGGGTGCTGCTGAGCCTGCCCCTGAAATTAGCTCTAGCTGCAGGTAACCCCTGCCACCATGAGTCATTCTCCGCTCACTGTGATTTTCCAGACTAAAGAGTCCTGATGGATAGAAGCCATGACGGATACCCACACATACATATGAATGATAACCGTCTCCATCTGTGGGTTGCAACCATTTTTGGCTCATGATCTAAAAAAAAAAAAAAAAAAAAAAAAAGCCAAATGTATGACCATCCACAACCCTCACTGAGGACAAAACCACTGACACTAAATGATGGGTTTTATTTTACCTTTAGAAACATGACTTCACTTGACTAATTATTAAAAGAATCCCTAGAGGCTGTAGGTGGTCATTATACGACCAGAACAGGACATTCATCACAAAGATTTTAATGTTGATAAGAAATTTATGTTGGAATTGTGTTTTTTAAGATGCTATCAGTCTTCGTGTCACATGCACAAAATTATCTGGACATTGTTCTAGTTTCCAGGAGTAAAGTTAACATGTTTTTGACCTCAGTACATTGTAATATAGTCTTACACAATGGAATATTTCCTCGACATCAAAGACAAATGTATGCATTTAAAAAAAATAAATAAATAAATAAATAAATATATATCTGTATTTGATAGGATATCTTTTATCCAACTGGATCAAAATATGAATATTATTCATTTTATTTTGATCAGAGGTGGTCAAGAGTACTTCCATACTGTACTGAAGTAGAAGTACAGCTACTGGTGTAGAAAAAAGTAGAAGTACTGATTCAAATCCTTTAATGAAGTAAAAAAAAAAAAAAAAAAAGTACAACTTCTCAATTGTAATAAAGTAAATATTTTGTAATAAACTGCAATTTTTTTTGCTATGGATGAAATAGTACTTATTTAAGCATGAAAAAAACTGAAAATTTTCAAAAAATATCCAAAAATAAAGCCTTTAAAAGTGAGTTACTGTGTTTTTTAGGGTCATGTGACTTAGTTTAGTGGGTATGAGCAGGAGATTTAGGAAAAATTCAAAAATCATAAGTAGGGCATTTTTTTTGTAAAACAAAAAAATGGCATAATTATGAGATTTAAAAAAAAATCTAAATCATGAGATAAAAAGTCTAAATTATGATATAGTCGGTCACAATTTCTGATTTACGACATCACATTTGTCTAGTTTGAAAAAGTAATGTTAAACTAAAGCAATATTTCTGAGCTTTTTTTGAACAAAGTCCCCTTTTCACTATCATTATGAATGGTTCATTCTTTTCATCTTTCTTTTTCTTTTATTTCTTTGTTTGTTTCCTTCTTTCTAGAGATAATTAATTTTGAGTATAGCACATAAAAAAAAAATTAAAAAAAATATATGTTGCATATTTGCGACAATAGGCATTAAGGGGTAAAAACACATGAACATGCATGATTTACGCTGAACCCCCCCCCCACACACACACCCACACACACACACACACACACAAAATAAGGACGATAATATTACAATCAATGGTGATACACACTCTAGCACACTGACATATATGCCACAGCAGTAGCACTGGATTTTTATGAGTTAAATCATTGTCTTGGAGAAAAAAATAACAAGGTATAGATGGAAATAAAAGGTTGCAGCCTTTGTTGTAAGATTGCATAAGCATCGTGTAGCATTAACAAGGTGGTGAATGTGTCCTGCAATCCAAGAAAAGGCAGAATATTTCCTTTCCTTCAACAGTCAGTGTTATAGAGTTAAGTACAGTACAGGAAAAAAAAAACAACACAGGGCTGCCTTTTTGTTTTTCCATACCCACATATTTGAAGCATATGCTCACTGTTAGGCTCCTTTAATTTATTTATTTTAATGCATCTGTCTTATTTTTTTTAAACTCATTTAATTTACATTTAGATTACAAATGTTAATACATGTGTGTATTTTTACATAGACATACATATACCTATAAGGGTGGTTGACTATGCATACAAGCGAGTTAATAACACTATTATTATCCATTTATGTGCTTATTTAATTTATAATAATCCTTGTTTCTTTCTCTTATCTATCTTTCAATGAGCATAATTGAAACCCTATGTTAAATGTTAATTAAAAAAACAAAAACATAGGGTTAATAAAAACCAAAACACCAGAATGTGATAGTCCACACATCTAATTTTTATTCCTGTATAATTCAGAATAAAGGTTATTTTTTTCTTTAAGATGAACCATGTAAACACCTAATTCCAGTTGAAAATGACTATTCCCAAATAAACAGGATTCTGAATGAAGTCACTGGTTTATTCCACTAATTAATTAATTCCTTTTTAACATTATTCCTGTCGTTTTGCACATGCTCTGGTCTTGTTGCCATGACGCACATATTCCGCTCTACTATGGCTCAGTTGGTAGAACGGGTCGTCCAATGATCAAGGGGTTGGCGGTTCGTGTCCGACATATCGAAGTGTCCTTGGGCAAGACACTCTGTATGAATGGGTGAGTGTGAGGAATTGTAAAATGCTTTAGGCACCAACTGGTGGATAAAAGGCGCTATATAAGTACAGTCCATTTAACATTAGCATGTTGATTAGGTCGTGCTACTACTTATTACACAAATAAATGTAAAAGTCACATGTAGTATCTGGACAAACATGTTGATAGTTGAAACAAAAGCAAAGCAGGAAGATATATATATATATATATATATATATATATATATATATATATATTTTGCGAAAATATTATCGCGATAATGCATGTTGCAATATTCATATTGCACAGATGTTTAGTCATTTATATATTTGTTTATTTTACCCCACTCCCCAAAGGTGAGAGGGGTAATGTTTTTGAGTCAGATTGTGTGTTTGTTTGTTTGTTTGTTTGTTTGTTTGTAAGCAGCTTTACGCAAAAAGTAATGGACCGATGAACAGCAGATGGACACGCTTAAGTTATCTTTTTTATGATATACAGTATAATAATAGTATATTAAGTTACTTTTTATTCAGTTTTCACTTTTTTAAATAATCTTCAACTTTAATCCAAACTTTTATGGACATCTACACGATCAATAAATCCAATGGAAAAATATCAGCTTTTCACTTAAATGTACACGATCATAATAAGAGACTAAATAGTGATAAAACACTCCATAAATGTTCCAAAGTCATACAGAACTGTCACAAATGTAGCCCTGGATCTTTATCTGGGTTACAAAGCATTTTTGTTAGAAAATGAAATTGGCATTTTTGTATGTGAATGACAAATATCTCAATATTCTTTATTATTATTATTATTATTATTATTATTATTATTATTATTATTATTATTATTATTATTATTATTATTATTATTATTATTATTATTATTATTATTATTATTATTATTATTAAGGGTTTTAACTTAGCTTTTAGTTACATTTTACTCTTAACATTTTTTATTCTGCTACATTAATTACTTTTATATTTTATATTATTACTATTATTTATTATCTTATTCTATTCTTTTTAATTCTTTAAATCTTTTAACTTGTTTCTACAATTGCAGGCTAATGGGGGGGGTGTCTGATATTAAGCACTTGGTGCCACATACACCATGTATGAAAAGTGCTATATAAATAAAGTTTGATTAAGTTTGATTGATTATCATATTAATATTACTGTGTACCCTTATCGCATCATGCATGTTTTGCTAATATTGTGCAGCCATAGTGGATGCTATAGTTTTCTTCCAGTAAACATCCAGACATTAAGTGGGTCTTCTGTCCAATCAGAACCCTCTCTACCCCCAGCTCTGAAAGCCCAATTAAGTAAAGCGGAATTAACCCATTTCCATGGAAACCTTTATGTGGAATTTACATTTCTATGGAAACACAAATGAAATGGCTTTGATTCTGAATTATTTTATACTTTTGAATGAAAAAAAAAACAACACATCATGTAAATGTAGCCAGCGTCTCTTCTTTCTGAATTATATAATTGACCTGAAGTCTTTTTATGTTACTGTATCAAAGCTACTTTTCCCAGCCTCCATGTCATGTGATAAATAGCAGAGAAACGTCCGACTGAGTCTGATCAACAACTGGTAATTTCAGCTCTGAGTCCTGTGTGTAACCTCCGTCCCCTGCTGAAAAACAGACTGTGATCAACCCAAGTCTCTGTCGAAGTAGATTTTCCACAGCCACAGAAGTGGGTGGAATTCTTGTTTACTTGTAGACCACTCCAGTCACAAAATAGTGAAAGGTAATTATATACATTTTTGCCTTCTGATGCCAAAGGAAAGTCTTAAGCACTGCAACTCTAGGGACACATGAAAAACAAAATATATTTCAGTGTAAATTAAAAAAAAAAAAAAACAAAACAAAAAAAAAAGTTCTTGTTGCGGAGGCAGTAAAAAAAATGGCAACTGAGTCTAAATGCCCTTCAAGCATAGTGAAGGTAGCGTGGTTGTTCCACGTTGTTCCGCAGTGTTCCGCAGTGTTCCTAGTATTCCGTACACCTCGTATGAAGGTGTGTGATTCAATCATGTTACCATGCTGCTCTTCAATGACTTGATTTTTTTTGTTTTGCCCAGAGGTGAAAAGTAAAGTAACAAAGTAAAAGTACTTCAGTACTTCATTAGGGTATCTTAAATATTTATTTTTCTGGCAACTTTTTACTTTTACTCTCTACATTTTTACATTAATATTTGGACTTAATACCAGTGGTCCACAACCTTTTTATTACCGCGGACCGGTCAACGTTTAAACATTTTATCATGGACTTGGGGGGAGGTGGTGGGTGGGGTCTGTGGGAATCACCTGTCACGATAAACCCATATTTTAAGTCCAACTCCTCGTCTGTTAAAAACTTTCTTTTTCTTGGAAGTTGTTGTCTCTTCTTCCGTCTCTTCAGTCGCCTTTTTCTCTTCGAAAATAAACTTTTTTTGTTTACACGTGGGTTACATTTGTGGCTTTCAAGTGACAGAGATGTAATCGAGAGAATCCGGTCATTTTTCAAAATAAAAGATCATTCAGACTTGGATAATGAATACAAGAGAATTAATTAATTAATTTTTAAGTGGCCCGGTACCAATCGATCCACAGACTGGAACTGGTCTGCGGCACCGGGGGTTGTTTACCACTGCTTTATACACTTTACTTTCTCAGAATATTCTTGTTAGTTTTTCAAACTATCAGTGGAGGAGGAACTGTGACTTTATATATTATAGTTATATGACTATTATCTCACAACTTTTTCTCTTAAAATGATGCATTTTCTTTGCATATTTATAACTATTTTTGTTTAAATCTCATGATTATTTATCTCAATTGTGACTTTTCTTCCCCCATTTTTCCTAAACGTCCTGCCCATATCCACAAAAACTGAGTAACTGTGACTTGATCAAACATATTATCAACACGGTAACTCACTTTTAAAGGCTTTATTTTAGATAGTTTTCAAACTTTACTGTTTTTTCCTGGTTAAATAAGTATTATTGCATTGATGACAAGAAAAAATGCATTTTTTTCTTTTGTACTTTATTACAATTGAGAAGTTGTATGTTTTTTTTTTAACTTTAGTAAAGGAGTTGAATCAGTACTTCTACTTTTACCAGAGTATTTTTTTCACACAAGTAGCTGTACAGAATGTGAGTACTTTGACCACCTCTCACATTTTATTTTTGAAAGTTTTCAGCATAAGGCTCAAATACAATTACCCTGCAATAATCACAAACAAAACATTAGCTTAAACGTGACAAACAAACACACAGACAGAACAAACAAAAACTCCATAACTACCTAGTCCATACAAAATTACAATTACAATATGCCAGTCTAATGATTTAGATGACAGGCAGTGTTCGAATCATCCTTCCAGGATCGGGGGGGGGTCAGCATTTTGGGATCGATGGTGATAACTTCCATTCCCTGAGGATCACTCTTTTTGCTATAACCATTCCAAATATAAGAGCAATAACTTGAGTTTAACCCATAAAACCCATACATATATTCATATATTTTATGTATTTTTTTTACCTAGTACTTGAAATGTTATATTTTAATCTTTTATATTTGTATATTTTTGCACTGCTGGAAGTTGTCTTTTAAGTCTTGTTATACACAGTTCTGTGTAAGATCATGCTATTCTATTCTATTCTATTTTATTCTATTCTATTCTATCCTATTCTATCCTATCCCATCCCATCCTATTCTATTCCATTCTATTCCATTTCCTCAACTACCACTGCTCTAAAGCTTGTTTTTTTTTCATAAAGTATCTGATTCAGACATTAAAAGTATTACATCTTAGAATAGAATAGACTTTGTCATCGTAACAAGTACAACTAAATTAAAATGCAAATCAGTCACTGAATGAGGAGTGAAAAATAAACTTAAAATTCCAAAAAAATATAAATGACTAATTTAAAAACAAGCTTAAAATAAAAAATATATACATATAAATTGCTAATTTAAAAAGCACACACACTCAATTTCCCACTTTCAACCCTCGAGTTCTACTGGACTTCAGGGGTGACTGAATAAAAACTGTTTTAAATGTGTTAGTTCATGTTTTTATTTCTCTAAAACACTTTCCTGATGGTAAAAGTTGGAAGACAGAGTACATACTGTAATAAGATGAACTTTAGTGCTTCATATATATATATATATATATATATATATATATATATATATATATATATATATATATGATGCTGGTTTATGTACATGTATATAATGGATTAGTAAATATTCCACTAGAAACAACCTGTAAAGTGAATGGATTATAATGTGCGACAGTGTTTTCAAGTAGATCTGAGACCAATATTCCTTTGGACTAAAACCTATTCTCTTGTTAATTCTAATAATTTCACATTTTGACCTGACCATCATTTAAGACATGAGTTTTCTTTATCCCAAACACACATATCGTAAAATTTCATTAGTTTTATTCTGGAAACATTTTACTTGTAGTTCAGTGTTATTTATTTTCTCTATACTGAACCTTTCTGAAGTAATTTATCACCTTTAACTGTAATTTTACCTTGAGCATTTTGCATTTTTTGGGGGGTAAAAATTGGCATTTTTCTGTATTTAATTCTCAGATCATGTAGATGTTCATATTAAAATTGAGGCCGATTAAATCAAAAACAGAAAAACTGAAGAAAAAGTAAATTTTATGGCAAACTCTGTCACTAACTAAACATAACAGTGTTTTAATCATGATTAACAAAACTAATCCAAAGTAACTCTGTAATCTGATTAAAAAAAAAAAAAAAGTTTAATCATTTGACAGCCCTAAGGGAGAAAAAAAAAGAGGAAATATTAAGTGGAAATTTTTCATTTGACTATAGATGTTTAGACAGTATGTTGCATATTTGCGACAGTAGGTGTTAATGGATTAAATTGTACATACCTTGATGAAATAAATTAGAAAATAAATGCTAACATTTCTCATCAGTCAATATTGACAGCACAAATGCATATGTTTATAATTTGTCATATCGTATATGTATACATTTTCTTTTAGCAGTTTGAAAATTAAATATATTTTAATGTGCGGAACTTATTTTGAGGTTAAACTTGTAACTTAGTGACAAAAATTCCTTCTAGAGCAAAAGTCTTTTTCTCATTAATTCCTGGAATTTCACATTCTGACCCAAGACTGTGTTGTGAAAACCAAGCCAAGCAGCACTTGTGACTTAATTTATTAAAGTACTTAATTTGGTAGAGTTTCCCTACTTCTTTTATGGCAGCGTCACGCTAATAAACCAGTGGAACCAGAACAGAATCCAACTGACTCCAAGGTGCACAAGCCATTTTTTATACCATCCTTCTGTCAGCTCTTTAACTTGTGCCTCATGAATAACAACTGGTTCTAAATAAAAGCATCTCCTTGGTTCGGTTTAATTTAATTTCTGTAAGCAATTCAAACCACAGGCATTTTGAGTTGTTCTTCCTAAAAATCACTCTACTCCATACCTGCTGTATTTCATATTTTCTTCTTTGTCGATATTTTTATTGAGAAAATAATCACAAAAACATCCATTATTTTACGATTTGTCCATATTTTGAAATGTTGGGTTCCATTCATTTGTCATATTTACTCTTCGTTTTTACATATATAACCTCCATCAACAAAAGGGATGCATTCAATAGATCATAAAATGACAATTGAAATCTCGGTTGAGAATTGAGGGAGAAGCGATTTTAGTGAATTATGGACGACGGACGAAGGACGATGTCAGTAGCTCATCGCGACTTTGTTGATTTTTTATTTATTTTTTTTTTTTTTTACATATTACGTACACTTGGTAGCTACTGTACTAAGGGCTTTTCTGGAGCACATACCTGAGGGTTACACATTAAAAAAAATTAAATAAAATTATTCAATTGTAAACAAAGATGGTCAAACAAGGTGAAGGTGGTAGGATGAAAAAGATATGTTATAGACACTGGATGTTTTTTTTTTTTTTTGTTTTATTGAAGCTTTCTTCAGACCAAACCTAAGTTACCCATGGCTACCACACACACACACACACACACACACACCAGCTTTTGAAGCTATGTTCCCACATGCACTTTTGTGTTGAATCAATTCTGATTTCTAACTCACCCCCCCTCCCTTTTTTTTTTTTTTTTTTTTTTTTGCCTTTTTCCTTTTTCATATCACCTTTGTGTGCTTGGCTTTGTGAATATTTCTCTTCTGAACCTCTCGGTAAATTTTGACAGGGGCCTTTTCTATCTGAACTGATTCCAAAAGAGGGAAATGTAAAGCGTAGCATCCATTATTGAACAACATCACAACCTGGGAAGCCTCTGTCAGACATTGACATTCTATGGCGTGTGTCAGTCCCTTTGGTAAGCAGTCAAACATAATACTCCCCACTGCTCAGAGCTCAAATTGACAAGTGCCTTCCACGTGTATTGTCATGCAAATATCTTTTTTTTTTTTTTTTTTTTTTTGCATTTCGGATCATTTCTTTAAGGAATAAAAAAAGAGAAAATGTGAGGCTAACAGGTCTGCTTGAACCCCCCCCCCTACAGCTTTGCCTGGGGTTAGATGTCATTTATAGCTGAGGTTGAGGCAGGTCATGAAAAATGCTATTTGATACCAACTTTATTTTACACTTTTTTTTTTCCTGCTACATGTGATAGAATGAGGCAAGCGAGTCTTCACTGCAGCACTGTGTGTCTTTTTCCTGCACAGCTGCTTCTATGATAGGGGATGTTTAATGATAAATGACAAGGACACATGTGGCTGGGAGGAAGGTGTGGTGTAATTTCAATCACTTTAATAAGTGCTTCTGCGGCCTGTTAACAGTGGCGTACAGTACAAAAACGTTCTTTTCTTACGGTTCTGCGCTGATCTGGGCGGTTCCGTAACCTATTAAGGACGCTTAACAGAAACAACAGGTCGCCTATTGTTACTGTTGAAATATTCGGTGACAGCGACATTGCGTTTTAATTTGTACGACTTTTTTTTTTTTTTTTTTTCCCCTTAGAAGATTAATTGAAAATGGAATCGCCACAATGCGTCCAAGGTTAATACAACACATGCTCAATTAAGTGTGTGGAAATACGCAGCTGTACTGTATTTCAAACGGCTTTTTCTTCGCTGGCAGAAGCCACGCTATTTTTCCCGTGCTACCTAATGATAAGCGTTCTCTTCCCCCGGTTATTTGTAATTAAGTTTCTTCTCAGCATTTAGTAAGAAAGATGTCAAAGAAGGGGAGAAGGGGAAGGGGTGGGGTGGGGTGGGGGGGGTGGATCTGAAGCTGCCCTATTCCTGAATAAATGTAGAGGGTGAACAGGCTTAGTGAATTTCAAAGTCACCCAGGCGGCTTAATAGCTTTCCTAAATGACTCAGCACATTATTTCCAGTTGTACAGTAGTCCATTACACGCTGCGTTACCATACCCATACAGCCCCCCCCCCCCTTGTCCTTCTGGCTCAGGCCTGGCATGCGTTCAACAAACCACTTGAGCCTGAATGCAGAATGAAGTCCGTGGGCTATAACTTTAAGGACAGTTCAGTCTTTTTAGTGCTTCCCCGGGAGCCCCGCAGCCTCGCCACTGACACCCGTAACCCTTCGCACACCGCCAGCTCTGATAGCGAAGTTGATAGCTAAAAGTCTATTGCATTGGCCACGGGCGCGGATGTGGATGGAATGAGACGGAAAGAGGGAGATAAATAGAGGAGGAGGGGAGCAAGAGAGAGCAATTAGTGGTGCTCTACAGCATAATCCCTAGGAGACAAGGCCCATCAATCATGTTACTAATCCTTTGTTTCTCAATAAAGATAACTATGCTGCGGGGAGTTAACATTTTCTTAATAAGTCATCCGTCTATAGAACACCTGAAATGCCAGATTGGCCCAGAATTATCCTTATCCTTTATGTATGACATTGAGTTGATAAGACGTGAGCAGGCAGCACAGTTATTGCCTTTATTTTGATATTAGTCAAGCTAGCGAAGTTAGTCTAAAGGTTATCGTAGTAGAAGCATGTCTCGGGGTCAAATAACAAATGGGTTTGTTCACTCAAAGCTCGGGGTCATTATAGTTTCAGGAGTATCTGTGTTATATTATTTTATATTATATTATTGCAGATGAACAGGAAATACAGTTTGTATATTTGTGTTTATTAATATGAAGCAACGGTGGCGCATTTAACAAAGTTAAAGTTGAACAATTACTTTTTTCCTCATGGAAAGGAGTGGCGTTTTTGTTAAATTTTTCAAGGTTTAAGCAATAATTAATCACTTGTCAGATGTCCTTTTAACATTTAGTTGTATTTACTGCCATTTAAGTTGGTGGCAGCAGTTGATGTTTATTTGTTTTATTATATTCATTATTTACTATTATTATAATTTGAGTTTACAAGTTAATGCTGAACAATTTGCAAAACGGTCAGATTCTCATTTTGCAGTGAAAGTTTCTTATCAGAAAAGGAGGCATAAATACAAATGAGCTTTTCTCACACAAAAAAAAAAAGACCAGATGAATGGTAGGGTTTAAACAATGAGCCCTGCATGATGGATGGATGGTTGAATTCTTTTCATCCTTTCTGTCCTCTCCACTACATCCTACCATGTCTCCTTCCATCTGTCCTCTTCCTCTTCATTTCTTCCTTCATGGTTTTAATCAAAGGAACCTCTTTAGTTTCCACTTAAAGCTGTCATTCCATGGTTATTTCATTAATATTACTGTGTTCTCCATTGTTATTGGATACATTGTGTGTTGGTTCTATTTGTAAAAAACAAACAAAAAAAAACATCCACATTGTTTTGTTTCCAGCTTTGTTTCACGGTAGAAAAATGACTTGAGGTCGAACAACAGAGTTTAGCAGTACTTCCTCATACATGTCCATCACACGGTGACGAGGAGTCTCTGATTGGCTCAGAATGCATGAAGAAACACTCCCCCCTCCTCCCCTCTGGCTCTCTGTATGTGTTTACCTTTACCAGAGTAACATCCAGCTAGGTTTCATGCTGTTGCTTGTTCTCAAAACGTGAAGGGAAAAAACAAGGCTTTATTTCCACACATGAACATGAACCAGTTTGATCCGCCATTTTTTTCCAGTTTGTGCAGCAGCTACTGTGGCGCCGTCTTCTAATGCTACTTCAAATTCACTGCAATGGGGAAGGGGTTTAACCCCATGTGGGTGACGCTAAAGTCCCTCTGATGTCAGATGGACCGGCTTTTTCTGGGTCCTTCATTCCTCTTGTTGTTTTCTGTGAATGCAGTATGCAGCCAGTGGAGGTGATGAACCACTGTCAAAGGAGCATGTGTCTGTAAGTCGGGGTGACCCATCAGATTCCAAAAGGAACATGGAAAAGTGGTTTTCAGTGGAATGACACCTTTAAAGAACATTCTGTCAATCATACCTTTACCTCCTTCCTCCTTTACTTGCCTTGCATCCTTCCCTTTTTCCTTCCTTCCTTCCTTCCTTCCAGTCAAGTACTGTTAAGGACATAGAAACTCGTTCCATCGTATAACAAAAGTAAAAATACACAGTAAAATATCAAATAAATTGCTGCTATGAAACCAAACCTATTTTCTTACATCTTCCTTCCTTTTCATTGGATTTAATGAGTAGTAAATAGCCCTGTTTACATGGGAGTTTTTATTCCTGTTTGATTCCGAATAAAAGTTTAAGATGATCGTGACACCAAACACCAAATTCCAGTTAAAAATGATAATTCCAAATTAAACTTAATTCCCAATAAAGTCACTGGTTTGTTCCAATCTTATTACTGAATTAGAAAATTCTTCTTTAACCTTATTTCCCATTGTAAATTTAAATTTTAAATGAGCCACTCAGAAAAAGCCTGTCCACTACATGTCATGGGGACATTGGTTTCACCCACGTGGGGTTAAGCTCGGCCATGGAATGCAGGTGACACTCCCTCCAGCCCGTCCCCCATTGCAGCAAATCTGAAGTAGCATTAGCATTAGCATGTACAAGTGAAGACGGCGCCACAGTTGCTGCACAAACTTGAAAAAAAATGGTTCATGGTTCAGGTTCATGTGCTCTCTGTTTTTTTCCTGCAAATTTTCAAAACAAGTGACGGCACGAAACCTAGCTGGATGCTACTCTGGGATGGTAAACACACAGAGCACGAGGGGATGGGGGAGTGTTCCTTTGCGTATTCATTCTCTGAGCCAATCAGAGACGCCTCATCACCGCGTCATGGTTATGTATGAGGAAGTACCGGAAAACTCCAAAAACATCTGGAAACAAAACAATCCCGGCGTTTTTTTTTTAAATAGAACCAATGCATAATACATTCAATAACAATGTAGAACCCAACAATATTAATGAAATGTTGTTGGAATGAGACCTTTAAATCCTCAGGAAAGCTGGCTCTGTTATTGATCTGAGGCTGGATGAATTTCAGACCGTGGTGGAGACGAGGATGCTCCAGAAACTAAAACCAATCCTGGACAACACTGAGCACCCTCTCCACCACACATTGGACAGACAGCAGAGCACTTTCTGTAACAGACTCTTATAGCTCTGCTGTCAGACAGACAGGTTCAGGAAGTCTTTCCATCACACAGTTCAATAAGTCATAATCACATTTCATTTCTATTTTTCATCAAGCACGCTCTGTAAAGAACAAATAATACTCTAATTACATTTGTACTACTTTACTTTGCACTATTCACTTATTTACACTTTAATATAAGACTGCACCTTAACTTGTTTTGCACCTCACTGTCTGTCTGTCTGTCTGTCTGTCTGTTTGTGTTTACGATATGTGTATTGATGCTGTTGTTACCAAGCAATTTCCACATTATGGGATCAATAAAGTACTTCTATTCTATTATATTCTATTCTATTTTATTATGTTCTATTCTATTCTGTTCTATTCTATTCTGTTCTGTTCTGTCGTATTCTATTCTATTCACTGAAGTATAAGTAAAAAAAAAGGTGCAACTCCATTGTAATCAAGTAAAAAAGTAAAACTACACTTTTGTCATGAATGAAATAATATTTATTTAACCAGGAAAAATCTGAAAAATGTCAGTTTTCTAATTTTACAGTAAATGGTTCTGACCAGAGTCATAGACTGCGGCGGGTCTAATACCTGACAAGTAAACCACAAAAACGTGTGTGGTAAAAATGTGCATATAGCACAGATTGCTTTACATCAGACACACCCCCCCCCCCCATCATTATCCTGCAATTGTAGGAACAAGTTAAAAGATTTACTGAATTAAAAAATAAATTAATAAATGTATTTATTACCAATAAATAAATAATGGTAATAAAAATATAAGCAAATACATAAAATAGCAGAGTAAAATAATGTTAAGAGTAAAATGTAAGTAAAAGCTAAGTTAAAAAGGTAGGTTTTCAGTTTACCCTTAAACATACGAACACTGGCAGCGGACCTCAGACCCTCAGGTCGACTGTTCCATAGTTTGGGGAAATAAAAACTGAATGAGGCCTCACCATGTGTTTTAGTGGTAACTCTAGGGACAATTAAAACCTTACTACCCAAGAACTTGAGGGTCTAAGAGGGCTCACATGTTTTTAGGCGTGTCCGTGTTGTTCCTCAGCTGACAATGTGATGAAGTCATCACGACACGTGGACTCGACTCCGACTTTATTGACGTATAAGTCGACTCGATGATCGTTAATGCCCTAGTACAGATATTTATGAACAAATGTAGGGAGTAAAAGTCAAAAGTTTACAGAAAAATAAATACTCCAGTAAAGTACAGATACCTAAAAGTATATATACTTAAGTACAATAATGAAATAAATGTCCTTAATTACTTCCCACCTCTGGTATTAGTCAAAGAAATTCTTACTTTGCGAGTTCCCTTCACACAACTGATGTAAACTATAATGAAATAAAGGAAATAAACTCCCCAATTAAAATAATTAAAAACAAACTAAAGAGAAATACATTAAGCTAAAAGGAAATTAACTATACACTAAGCAAGAAAAAAATGAATGGTTAAATAAAATAAAGCAAGCAATCTGTGCAACGAGTTCATTAAGATTGAAAAATACCATCCAAATGGTGAGATATTGAATGCAAATATTAGTGTCGCTGTGAAAACATGTAAGGATACGTACAAAACCAAGATAAGACGGAGATCTACAAAAAGTGGCATCGAGACAAAGACTTTGTATTGTGTAACATTTGGAATTAAAGAGAATTAGAGGGATGTAATTACAAACAGTTGCAGAACATAGAATTAATATTTACTCTTTCATGAGTGTTTAATCAGATGTAAATAACAAGTGAGGTTTTTGTTCTACTGTATAAAATGAGCCAGCTGGAGTCCACTCGACTGCATGACTGCATATCCATGTCGTCCAAAAAAGGACATTCGACATATTTTACACCGAATAAAATCAGCAAAGACTCTGATTCTACACAATATATTTTCCTGGTCTTAAATTTAATAAAGCTGTAAATTGAAGTCTTCTCTGCTCACTGAGGAAATGTAAAAGACTGCAGGCGAAGATTTGGTCACAACAATATAACACTGATATAATCTTACTGCCAATGGTTTAGAGCGAATGTATTTTATTTTTTTTTTTATTCAGAAACACTGGGAATTTACATATTTGTGTTTTTTGCACAAATGGACAAAGGCAACATCTGTTCTGCAAATGTGCTGCATGTTGAACAACCTCAGTTTTCTGTTTGTCTACCTTCTGTTTAGTGAAGAAATCAAGAAGCATATATATATATATATATATATATATATATATATATATATATATATATATATATATATATACACACACATATCAAAGTAGTAAAATAAAAAATACCATTGACACCTCATTCCTCTTTCATATTATGTGCAATATATATATATATATATATATATATATATATATATATATATATATATTTTTTTTTTTATTATTTAACTAATTTCTGCTAATTGTATTTTATTCGACTTGCATGCCCTTATGTTTCAACTTTTTGAGCTGATGGTGCTGTAAATTTCTCCTTGGAGATCAATAAAGTATCTATCTATCTATCTATCTATCTATCTATCTATCTATCTATCTATCTATCTATCTATCTATCTATCTATCTATCTATCTATCTATCTATCTATCTATCTATCTATCTATCTGTCTATCTGTCTATCTATCTGTCTGTCTGTCTGTCTGTCTGTCTGTCTGTCTGTCTGTCTGTGCGCGCGCGTGTATGTATCATGTTCTGTTAATGCAGTAGTCTGAATACTTTCTCTCATTTTTCTGCTACATTCCAAGTTGTCAAAATGTTCTTCTGCACTTTGTTAATCCTTTCTGCAAAACTTCAAGCCACCAGTCTTCCCATCCTAATTATACCTATATTTTTTATTGTACATTATGTACTCCTTATATTGACAACATATATAGCAGTGCACTGTAAACCCGAATGTTCATAATAGTTAAACATATTCAGTTGTGAATACTCAAAGTTTCAGAAATAGTACTACCAACTCAAATGTATTAAGTTACTGTCACATGTTCTTCTTTTTAAGTACTTCCAACTAATATTTGTTATTAAGTGGAACTATTGTGGATATAAATGAGTGGCACAACTGAGTGGAATTAAGTCATTAAATGCTGAGAATGATATTGTACTGTTATTTCTATTGTTTCAAATAAGGATGATTGAAAAAAAATAAACTTAACTGATGTAGTAGATGATGAAGTATAATTTCAGAGCACTGCAAATAACCACCAATATCTATCACACCAAAAACAAAACACAGTAATTTCATTCAGGGGCTGATGTGGTTCAGTTGGTAGAGCAGGTCGTCCAATGACTGAAGGGTCAGAGGTTAACGTCCTGGCTCTGTCTGTCCACATGTCCTGGTATCCTTGGACAAAGACACTGAACCCTGACTTAGTCTCCCAGTAGGACTGACAGAACCTTAGAATACTAAGTTAATAAATAACGTTTTAATTAAATATACTTTAATAAGCATCTACATTTTAAGTTCTGGAAACTTGTATGTTTTAAGTTTCATCAACTTAAAATAATTGAGGCGTTACATTTTTAGAGTTTTGCTGACTTATTCAGGTTTACAGTGTGGTGTTTGATGGAACCCTAGGGTTTGGGTAGCTCAGTCTCAGGGCAGAGGTCAAGACACAAGCCTGACTTGTATGTTTCATGATGACACACCCTGTTGACCATCACTGGCTACAGATGATCACTTTACATATGTTGGCCAATCTGCGCTGTAGGGAATTTTTTGCCCTCAGTAGTCGACTTATGATAATGCAATGGTACATCGTGTGATAAAAGGCAGTAGTCGGCCGACTATGTACTATGTATTGCTAAACTTTGACCCCGTATGACCTTATATGGACATGTATTGTCAGTAGGAAAATGCTGTCACCTACTGTACATGCTGCGTAGATTTGTGTGTGTTGCTGGTTTGACATATTATGAACCATTGAATCCCAAGTCTGATTTTTTTTTTTTGTTTCATTCTGCAAAATTGCAAGTTATGAAAATTTTCTTCTGCAATCTGTAAAATATTTCTGAAAATTGCAGAATGTAGATGCGTATTTGGAACGCTGTCTTTTCAACATATCTTTCATTCCAACATTTTTTGATCAAAGTATCAGTGTTACTCACTCGGGGTAGGTCTGCATTCTCAAAGTGCTTTTCTAGTTGTTGTTGTTTGTTTTTTTTTAACAGTGTGACTTGATTCCACAAATCCTCACTATCTCTTTCCACTAAACCCACAGATCTCATGTACAAATATTATTGTATTAAGTCGGGGTTCAACATGGATACATCGAGTTTAGCAACAATAAAATAATTTCTTCTCTTGGTTTCATTGATGTTAATAGTGTCCAGATGCAGCAGCCATTAAAATAATTAAAACAAAAACAGAGTACCCACGTAACAGAAATGCATGGTGTAAACTAGAGTACTGCACTGGGTTTGGTACCCACAAAAACATCTAATTTACAGGTGGTTTTTAATTTATTTATTTATTTTTTTTTTGTCTGAGCTTCAGAACAAGGCAGTCGGAGACATCAGACGTCCACCAAGGCTTAATATGGCACCATATTACGTGAAAATGTGACATGATGGAGCCATAGGTGTTGACCCATCTGATGTCTGAAGGTGAGACGATGTGAATGAAAAAAAAACAAAAAAACGCCAGATTCTATCTTGTCTGAATCCTAAGATATTACCACTGACGTGTTTTAGCTGTTGACCTTTAGTGTGACCTTGACCTTTGACCTTCATTGCTCAAAATCGAGTGGCTTCTTTGTTGACCCATTATCTATCATTCCTGAAAGTTTCTTCAAAATCAGTATTTAAATATTGTTCAACTTTGACCCCGTATGACCTTATATGGACACATATATTGTCAGCTGGTTTGACCAATTTTGAACCATTAAATCCTAAAACAGATTTTGTTTTTTATTCTGCAAAATTGACAGTTATTCATTTTTAGCTCATCTGGACCAAGTCGCGATGAGCTATAGCCATCGCGCTTCGTCCGTCTGCGTCCACAATTCACTAAAATGGCTCCTCAATTCTGATTGGTTCATAACCATTAGGCACAAAACGTATCATTTTGTCTGTCGAAATTTTAAATAGTAAACAATTTTTATTTACAACTTTATATATTTTTCCAGTCTGGCACGAAAATCACTTCTCCTCCCTCAATTCTCAATGGATTTCAATTCTGATTTTATGATTTATTGAATGCCTCCTTTTTGTTGATAGCAAGACATCATAGCTGTGAGGTCCGGATGAGCACGGGGACATTGGCACTATCTTTTCTTCTGAAGTCTGGAAAATATTTCTGCATATTGCATAATCCAGATGAATGTTTCCAACACTGTAAATGAATAAAATGACGACTTACGTACTAAAAGAAACTATTAAAACCAGAGGGGTGGTGGTTGATTTCCCCCATCCCTTCCAAACAAATAGCATCCTGCTAATAATGACGACTGGAAACAGTTGTTTGATGGCTGCTGGGAGACAGGGCATCTGGTCTTGTTTGCTTTAAATAAGATGCCATGTAAACCTTTTATTCAATGCTAGTTATTGTGGTTTTGGAAAAAGAAAGAGCCAAGAATCCACAGTTTTATCACGAATGAAGTTTCTTTTTTGTAAAATAAAAAGCGTGATTATCTTGGATAAGCTAACAAGATGAACGACAAACTTTCCCTGGATGAAGGTAAAACACTGTTAACAGTATTCAAACGTCTAATCAAATAAGTTTAGGTAGGATTGCAGATCTAATTGTGAAGCTGTGCCTTTGGGGCATATGCTGTAATATTATCCAGTGAAAGGAGAGAGAGTTCAAATATTCATGACGACAGCCCAAAGGCATCGCTTCAAGAATGAACCATCCTTCAGTAGAAAGGGAACGCCACGAGGCAAAGAACAGACAGTATGTGTTGGTCCCACCACTCCCAGCAGATCGTGCATGTTTACAGTTGAAATAAAAAATCAAAAATACATATTTTTATATAAATATAAGTCTGTACAGGTCCTGGTTCAAACAACAACTTCCAAACAAAAGTAAGAAATGTGTTTATCATGAAAAAAAATGACAGTAACACAACAGCTGAAGACAGACCTGTTTGATAAAAGATGGACTTTATTAGTACAGATAAACCACTACTCCACTAACCTACAAACCTTTGTTTTATGTATTTAAATATACCGTATTTTCACGATCATATGGCGCACCGTTTGAAAAGGCGCAGTCTCAGTTATTTGTCCCATTACTATATTTAACACATACAAACAAGCATACTAGTTTGCATTTTTGACTCACCGGGATGTCAAAAGTGAGCGGCACCTCGTCCATGTTTGTGATGTGGCTGGGCTGGGTGTGTTTGTCGGAAATCTGTTTGCTACAGTAGGACCGGAAGATGGCCAGCTTTTCTTTATAATCCGCTGGAAGTTGCTGCGCTACCGTAGTCTTTGTCCGGATTGAAAAATGGTACCGTTTTATGGAACGAAAGCACCAAGACGGACCTCCTTGGAAATGTTCAATGTTCATTTCTTCTGCTAGCGTTATTGCTTTTAGTCGAATGGTGACCGTCGAAACGCTTCTCCCACTCGTTCTTTGCTCGGTGATCCACTGCTCGAGTCTTTCCTCCAACTTGGGCCACCTGGTCCGCGGAAACTCAGCTGCGTCTTCTTTACCGTTCTCATGGTGTCCTCTACTACGTCCGCCAACACAAAGGGCGCGCCGCACATTTTGAAGAAAATCTAAGACTTTTATGTGCGCCTTATGGTAGTGAAAATACGGTACATGGATGTATGGTTTTTCCAATTATTTTTTGGTTTAAATTTTTCCTGTGTTGTCTTCATTTTTTTTTCGCTTTACTGAGGTAGACTTTTTTTTTTTTTAAATGTAGAGTTTCTAAACACGAGTTAGTTTATATACATCTCCATTGTGTGTGTGTCTGTTGTTAACTTCGCAAATCTGAGATTTGTGAAGTTATGTTGGTTAAACGGTTTGTCTGTTTGTCTGTTAAAGGTGTTGAATAAACATTTTAACGGCATATATCTTCCTATTTTGGGATGTTTTGCATATTTTTATAATTTTTTTTTGTTTTAGAATAATTTTTGCTCTTTTGTTTTGTTTTGTTTTTTTTGGTGGATTTTAGCATGTTTTCTATATTTCTTTCTCTGTATGTTTTTGTTTCTTAGTGTATTTTTGGAGTATTTTGTGGGACATTCGAGTACATAAAAAAAAAGAAAAAGAACAGTTGACCAACATGAAGTTTGTTGATCATGATTAATCAAAATTAATCCATAGCAACCCTGTGATTAATCTGAATAAAAATGTGAATCATTTGACAGCCCTAATGTGTGTGCGTACTTTAACCACAGCATGTTTAAAAATCTTTATGACCATGTAAATATGAAGATTTGACAATAAATATTCTTTGAATAAAGAATATTTGAATCAAATGGGGGAGAAAAAGAAGACCTACAATAATTTCCACAAAAAATAAATCTGTACAGGCAACCTTTTGTTTAAAAAAAAAAAAAAACACTTGGCTGAGAATTGAATTTCCCAGTGACCACGAAGGCAACTCTTTGTCTGATTTACTAGTTTTTCCTGTGTATGTACAGGCTGGATCTATCCATCATGTTCTCTTGTTCACCTTTGTCTCAGACACAACATTTTGCACCTTGTTTTTCTTCTTTTTTTTTTTTTCTTTTCCACCCCCCCCCCCTCTCTCTATCATTTCTCTGTGAGTGAAGTCAGGCGTGGATGTGTTGGTGTGGACGTGGCGCTCTGTGCTGTCATGGATGCTTCAAGGTCAAGAGTGCTTAGCTGGATATTAAAGAGACAGATGGGTGTAGAGACCGAGTGGGATGGCAACGCAATGCAATTATAACCCGTGCCCACTGTCCACCCCACACACCCCACACACACACACACACACACACACACACACACACACAGCATGACAGAGAGCGAGACCAACAGAGAGAGAAAGTGGGTGAGAAATAGATAGACAAGAGATCGCTGCTATCTCCCAAACTCCGCCGAGACAATCTAATATCAGCGTGAGTGTAAGTCCACAGCAGTTAGAGCATGCACGTAGTGATGTACAAACAAATGCACGTGCGCACACACACACACACACACACACACACACACACACACACGCATGGCACAGAGATTGTCTGATAGGAATTGTAATGGCTCATTAAAGCAACAAAGTGATCCCGTGGCTGGTTCCAGGAGGAGGAAAACAGAGTGAATGATGGATAGAGTGATACAGAGTGTGCTCCCTCCACCAGCCCATTAGGGGTGATTTACAGAGACTGTGGAGTGCAACTGCAACAGAAAACAGCCTCCGTTCTCTACATGTTTGATTCCATGTGACTCTAGGACTGAATGACAGAGGCAAGAAAACCACCATCATCATATCATAACGTAGACTAAGCATATAAATAGAAAAGAAAAGGACAATAAACACAAATGTAGCCGCATATATACGAATATTTAGGTTCAAACGTAGGCGATGATGATGATGATGATGATGATGATGATGATGATGATGATGATGATGATGATGATGGATGAACGTAGATGTTTTTATATTAGGCTTTTATCGAGACATTTTTTTTTTTTTTTAATTTTCCACTAATGTTTTTACATTGGGACACAATACAGCACTCACTGTTGCATTATGGATATGTGCAGTTCCTGTTTATTCATCGGGGGTGTGACGAGATCTCGTGTGATGAGATCTCACGAAATATAATTTTAGTGAGATTTTTCATCATGTTGAAATTCTGTCTCGCGAAATTTGTTATCCAGCAAGAAGACAGAATGAAATCGGTAAATACTGGTATTACCCCGATTTGCCCCCCCCACCCCCCACCCCGGTTTTGGACATCGGGTCCGTTATGGTCCACTGATTTTGCTGCCAGTGTGCGTCCGGTCCCTGCGGGGGTTTCTGGAAGACCCTCAGACTCACGTGTGCATTAGACTCCTGTGTCTGTGTTATGGGTCGGTGGGTTACTGACATAGCAGTGACCCCTGGCACCTGTTATACGTGGGCCGGTCCCTGCCCTAGTGATATTGGTGTGGCGGGGGAGAAGGCGTAGTGAGTCCAGGAAGTGGCGAAGTCCGAACGCAGGGGGTTCTGTAAATTCTGGAGCTGGAGGAAATGCGCCTGGCGGGGGTTCAGTTCCTCATTCGATCCTCAACTTCCAAAGTCAAGCAACAGATTTGATTTTGAAAAAAAAAAGGAGAAATATATAATTGTATTTATTTTATTTGAACTTTTCTAACATTTTATTTTAGTTTAGATTTTGTAGAGGAAATAGTGACATGTCAGTGACAGAGAAGGGGACAAATTTAATTGTATTTTATTTTATTTTAACTTTTATCACATTTTATTTGAGTTTTAATATGTAGAGGAAGACGTTAGTTAAAAGTGAATGTTTACAGAGTTATAAAGTCCATGTGCAACTCAGTAAAATAAGTCTCTTGTTGTTGTTTGTAATTTAGTTTTCTTAAAAATCTCGTCTCCATCACATGAACCTAATCTCGTGTCTCGTCTCGTCTTGTGAGCTATTATTCATAAAATGCCTTTCCATCATTTTTTTAACAATAATAGTATAATAGTATTTAACCACTTTAGAATGAGCAACAAAACAAGCATGTTATTATTAATAAAACATATATGCAAATTACAAACTTGCATATATATGAATAATTAAGTGAAAATGCAGGTGATGATAATGAATGAACATATATATATATATATATATATATATATATATATATATATATATATATATATATATATATATAATAACTAGACAAATGTTAAATTTCCCATTGATTTCCTACATTAGAACACACTGTATAACTCACTGTTGTATTATTTATATGTGCATTTCCTCTTTCCATCACATTTCAACAATAATTAGAGTATTTAACAGATTTTGCCTGAGCAGCAAATCAAGTATGTTATAAATAATAAAACATCCTCTCAGTTTGTAATGTTGATGGCTTTTTTTTTTTTTTTGTAATGTTGATGGCTTCCGTTTAGAAACTAATGTATTTAAATTTTTAATCAGATTAATGACAGGGTTGCTTCGGATTAATTTCGCTGAAACATGATCAAAACTTTTTTATGGCGACCGACTCTTCTGTCTTTTTTTTTTTTTTTTGGTTTAATTTTTACTCAAATTTCCCACAAAATGCCCAAAAATAGCACGAAGAAACACCAAAAAAGTGGAGGAAAATATAATCCACTAAAATTCACACCAAGAAATAAACTAATCCCATTTTTTTTTTTTTAAAGTTCAAAACATATTCAAGAAGTCTAAAATGCAGAAAAAAAACACCAAAAATATGATAAAATATCCAAAACATTTGCAATTAATTTATTCAACACCTTCCACAGTTTCAACAAAACAACAGTAAACAACTGTTCCATTAATTTGTGTTCAAATTTTTAATCAGATTAATCATGATGATGGATTTAATGTCCATTATCGTGTTCATTTTGACAGACCGACTATTTTAATATAGTATTATTATTATGGTTATTATTATGTTATGTTATGTTATAATTAGAATTATATCAAATTATTAAACATTTTAACTGAATTAATCACATGCTTTGTATTAATTTGGATTAATCATGATCAACTGTCAACTGTTGTTTTTACTCAAATTTTTCACAAAATACAGAGAAAAAATATATGCAAAAATAAAAAAAAGAACCACAAAAAGCATTGAAAAATAAAACAGGGAAAAAAAACACCCAAACATGAGCTCAAATATCCAAATATCATATAACAATAGTATTATACTGTATTTTATACGTGTTATGATGTCTTGTTAGTAGTGTTATTGTGTCTTTTAGTAGTATTATTGTCTTTTAGTTATGTCTTTTAGTAGTATCGTTCATATTTTAGTAATATTATACTGTCTTTTATTTGTATTGTTGCATATTTTAGTAGTATTATACTGTCTTTTATTAGTATTATAGTGTCTTATTAATAGTATTATTGTGTCTTTTAGTAGTATTATGGTGTGTTTTATTCATATTATAGTGTCTTTTATCAGTATTATAGTGTCTTTTATCAGTGTTATGGTGTCTTTTATCAGTATTATGGTGTCTTTTATCAGTATTATAGTGTCTTTTATCAGTATTATGTTGTCTTTTATCAGTATTATGGTGTCTTTTATCAGCGTTATGGTGTCTTTTATCAGTGTTATGCTGTCCTTTATCAGTTTTAAGGTGTCTTTTATCAGTATTATGGTGTCTTTTATCAGTATTATGGTGTCTTTTATCAGTATTATGGTGTCTTTTATCAGTATTAAGGTGTCTTTTATCAGTATTATGGGGTCTTTTATCAGTGTTATGGTGTCTTTTATCAGTATTATGGTGTCTTTTATCAGTATTATGGGGTCTTTTATCAGTATTATGGGGTCTTTTATCAGTATTATGGTGTCTTTTATCAGTATTATGGTGTCTTTTATCAGTATTATGTTGTCTTTTATCAGTATTATGGTGTCTTTTATCAGCGTTATGGTGTCTTTTATCAGTGTTATGCTGTCCTTTATCAGTTTTAAGGTGTCTTTTATCAGTATTATGGTGTCTTTTATCAGTATTATGGTGTCTTTTATCAGTATTATGGTGTCTTTTATCAGTATTAAGGTGTCTTTTATCAGTATTATGGGGTCTTTTATCAGTGTTATGGTGTCTTTTATCAGTATTATGGTGTCTTTTATCAGTATTATGGGGTCTTTTATCAGTATTATGGGGTCTTTTATCAGTGTTATGGTGTCTTTTATCAGTATTATGGTGTCTTTTATCAGTATTATAGTGTCTTTTATCAGTATTATGTTGTCTTTTATCAGTATTATGGTGTCTTTTATCAGCGTTATGGTGTCTTTTATCAGTGTTATGCTGTCCTTTATCAGTTTTAAGGTGTCTTTTATCAGTATTATGGTGTCTTTTATCAGTATTATGGTGTCTTTTATCAGTATTATGGTGTCTTTTATCAGTATTATGGTGTCTTTTATCAGTATTAAGGTGTCTTTTATCAGTATTATGGGGTCTTTTATCAGTGTTATGGTGTCTTTTATCAGTATTATGGTGTCTTTTATCAGTATTATGGGGTCTTTTATCAGTATTATGGGGTCTTTTATCAGTATTATGGTGTCTTTTATCAGTATTATGGTGTCTTTTATCAGTATTATGGTGTCTTTTATCAGTATTATGGTGTCTTTTATCAGTATTATGGTGTCTTTTATCAGTATTATGGTGTCTTTTATCAGTATTAAGGTGTCTTTTATCAGTATTATGGGGTCTTTTATCAGTGTTATGGTGTCTTTTATCAGTATTATGGTGTCTTTTATCAGTATTATGGTGTCTTTTATCAGTATTATGGGGTCTTTTATCAGAATTATGGTGTCCTTTATCAGTATTATGGTGTCTTTATTAATGAACTGTTCATTTAGTTCTTATAAATACTCTGTTGTAAAGCACCTATTAGGTCTTTGGAACTAACACAGCAAAATAAAAACTGTTCGTTCATGAGCGATGAGCGACGTCAGTGGATAAAAAGCGTCTCCGTCCTCTACATGTTTGATTCCGTCCTCCTCAGTGGAAGGAAATGACAGTTTTTTCATCATCATAAGATCACACTATTGTTGCTAATAGAATTTAGGAGGGTGTGATTGTGCACGAAACAGTGAGGATATAATAGGTGCATGTGCCACCCTCACTACGCTTGTTTAATTATTATTTCCAGTCTGACATTTGGATTGAGAATGTACTGTCATGACACGGCTGCATGTTAGCAAACCTGCCACAAAGACATTAGCCAACCAAATTACAACCACTGTCTGTCTTTGCTATGAATGTAATGTCCACATTATGTTCTTTGTCTTCATTCTTTTAGAAGGAACTGCTGCCCAGAGATAGTATTATTGTGTGTTTTTTTAGCATTATGGTGTGTTTTAGTAGTATTATGGTGTGTTTTAGTAGTATTATGGTGTGTTTTAGTAGTATTATGGTGTGTTTTAGTAGTATTATGGTGTGTTTTTGTAGTATTATGGTGTGTTTTAGTAGTATTATGGTGTGTTTTAGTAGTATTATGGTGTGTTTTAGTAGTATTATGGTGTGCTTTTGTAGTATTTTAGTGTGTTTTAGTAGTATTATGGTGTGTTTTAGTAGTATTATGGTGTGCTTTTGTAGTATTTTGGTGTGTTTTAGTAGTATTATGGTGTGTTTTAGTAGTATTATGGTGTGTTTTAGTAGTATTATGGTGTGCTTTTGTAGTATTTTGGTGTGTTTTAGTAGTATTATGGTGTGTTTTAGTAGTATTATGGTGTGCTTTTGTAGTATTATGGTGTGTTTTTGTAGTATTATGGTGTGTTTCAGTAGTATTATGGTGTGTTTTAGTAGTATTATGGTGTGTCTTTGTAGTATTATGGTGTGTTTTAGTAGTATTATGCTGTGTTTTAGTAGCATTATGGTGTGTTTTAGTAGTATTATGGTGTGTTTTAGTAGTATTATGGTGTGTTTTAGTAGTATTATGGTGTGTTTTAGTAGCATTATGGTGTGTTTTAGTAGTATTATGGTATGTTTTTGTAGTATTATGGTGTCTTGTTAGTAGTATTATTGTGTTTTTTAGTAGTATTATTGTCTTTTAGTTGTATTATTGTCTTTTAGTAGTATTATGGTATGTTTTATTAATATTATAGTGTCTTTTATCAGTATTATAGTGTCTTTTTTTAGTTGTATGATGGTGTCTTGTAGTAGTATTATACTGTATTTTATCTGTATTATGGTGTCTTTTACTAGTATTATTGTGTATTTTCTTATTATCTTTGCCTTTTTTTAGTAGTATAATTGTGTCTTTTATCAGTATTATGGTGTCTTTTATTACTTTTATGGTGTCTTACTAGTATTATTGTGTATTGTCTTATTATCTCTGCCTCTTTTATTACTATTATGTTATGTTTTATTAGTATAATTGTGTCTTTTATCAGTATTATGGTGTCTTTTATTAGAATTATTGTGTCTTTACTCCAATCTGTTTTTGCTATGAATGCAATGTCCACATTATGTTCTTTTCTGGGTTTTTAAAAGGAGCTGCTTCTCAGATAACACTGGCCAGAGCTCAGATAAAACTAATTCAACCAAATCAGTTGCTTGTATCTGTCATATCACATGCATGTCACACTTAAATTTTACTACATTTGACAATGAAGACAGACTATTATCCAGACTCTGTTGTTTTTGATAACGTACCTGGAGTGTTTGGGGCTGCTTTTACTCACTGCACAATGAATGAATCCACTGAACGTTCCAGTGTTTTCGACTGTGTTTGTGTTGAATGCACACAGGAGCAGATCAAAACAAGGCTTCGTACTAAAACCACACCGATTCTATTTCAAGAGAGACACCGGGAGTGAGTTAAATAAAGGAAAACACTGATAGATGAATGTAAAAACACTTCATGGTGTATGTGTTTTAAATGCATGTATGCAATTCCTGCAGGAAGGGCTCAATTAAAATAAGAACAAAAGAAGTATAGCTATAGATTATAAGATCATTTTTGACTCGAATGAGGAAGAACTCATCTGTTTATGGTCACCAGAGGTGGTAAAATTGCTCCCATTCTGTACTTAATTAGAAGTACAGCTACTACTGTGAAAAAAAATACTCTGGTAAAAGTAGAAGTACTGATTTAACTACTTTACTAAAGTAAAAAGTACAACTTCTTAATTGTAATAAAGTAAAAAGTAAAACTGCATTTTTGCCGTGAATTAAATGATACTTATTTAACAAAGAAAAATCATAAAAATTTCAAAAATATCCAAAAATAAAGCCTTTAAAAATGAGTTACTGTGTACATAATGTATTTAATCAGGTCACAGTACTTAGTTTATTGGATATGGAAAGGAAATTGAGGAAAAAATGGGGGGAAAAAAGTCAAAATTGAATAATAAAAAAAAAATCATACCTGACATTAAAAAAAATGCATAATTATGAGATAAATTGTCAAAATCATGAGATAAAGTAATTTTTGCCATGTATGAAATAATACGTATTTAACCAGAAAAAAAACATAAACATTTCAAAAACTAAAGCCTATAAAAGTGAGTTAGTGTGTATAAAACGTGTGTGATAAGGTCATTTAGGAAAAAAATGAGGGAAAAAAAGTCACAATTGAATAAAAAGTTATAAATTAGATGAAAAAACACATCATTGTGAGATAAAAATGCATAATTATGAGGTTAAAAAAGAAGGAATAAATATGAGATAAAAACTCAAAATCATGAGATTAAAAAGTAATTTTTGCAATGCATGAAATAATACTTATTTAACCAGGAAAAAAAACATAAAAATTTCAAAAACTAAAGCCTGTAAAAGTGAGTTAGTGTGTAGAAAACGTGTGTGATAAGGTCACACTACTTAGTTTAGTGGGTATGGACATTTATTTATGAGATTTTTTAAAGAAGTTACTCGTATGAGATGAAAAAAATCCACTATTATGTGATTAAAAAGTCACAATTATTAGATAAAATGTCATAAATGTGAAATTTGAAATGCATAATTATTCAATAGTTGAAAGTATGAGATAAAGTCAAACATTCTGAGATAAAACGTCCTAAATATGAAGTGATTTATGTTTCGTACTGTCACATCTGTTTGGTTTGAAAAAGTAATGAGTCTATTCTGGAGTATAAAGTACAGATATTTATGAACAAATGTAGGCAGAAAAGTCAAAAATTTCCAGAAAAATAAATACTCCAGTAAACCAAATCTAGTTAAGTACAGTAATGAAGTACTTTTACTTAGTTCCTTCCACCTCTGCTCGACACATATGTAATATTTAACCCTCTTCTACTCTACCGTGTCTTGCACATGATTATTCTGTGCTTGAACTTTACTTTTCTATTACAATATTGTAGTGTTTGTTCATTCATTTTCTGAAGCTGCTTTATCCTCACTGGGGTCACGGGGTCACTGGAGCCTATCCCAGCTACTAATGGGTGAAGGCGGAGTACCCCCTGGACATGTCACCAGTTCACTGCAGGGCTTATATCACACTGTAGTGTTTGATTTGTGAAATTATACACCTACAGCGAAGGAAACTGAGGGTATGTGTGAAATATAGGCTTATTTAAGAACAGAATTATTATGAATAAATGGAGTTTGGCAAAAAGAAAAATACAAAATAATATACATTTGTTTTTATTTGTTTTATTATTGTTTAGATCTGTCAAAATTAACACAGATTAATCCAAAAAATGTTAATGCAATTAAATGGAAGCATTGTCTGTCGAGTAAACGCGTTAATGTTTTTGGATATTTTATCAAATTTCTTGGTGTTTTTTTTTTTTTTTTTTTTTTGTACTTTAGAAGACATTTTGGCGGCTTTGTTTCATGTTTTGTATATTTGTTTCCTACACATTTGTTGCGTTTCTTAGTGTATTTCTGTGGGAAATTGGTGTCCAAAAAAACTAAGAAACAAAAACCCAGACGCAAAAACAGACAACCGACAAAAATCATAATTAATCCAAATGAATCCAAAGCAACCCTGTGATTAATCTGAATAGTATTGTCTTTTATTCTTTTATTAGTATTATTGCATCTTTTAGTCATATTATAGTGTCTCTACTTAGTATTATTGTGCCTTTTATCAGTATTATTCTAATTTATCAGTATTATAGTGTCTTTAATTACTGTTATTGGGGTTCTATATATTTTGTTTATTACATTTTATTTAGTTTAATGTATTACTGTCTAGATATCGAATGGCTTTTACTCAGTTAATCTTAGGTTGTCAAGTACAAGTTTGGTTGTGTTGTGTTTTTTAAACAAACTGGAATGACAAATAAAGTGCCCTGATTCTTGAACCTTGAATAGAAATGACTCATCATAATGGAGGAGGTTCAGGTGTGTGTTCAGGCTATGATTTTAATGAAAAAGTGGTGATGAAAGTCACATGGAGCTTTATATCCAAACAGAACCATTGCTGTTTAGTTGCAGTGGGTTAGTGTCGGCGCCGGCGACGAACCCGACCAGAGGGAAAGAGTCAAATGACTTGGAAGACACAGTTGTCTGAAGGAACAGTACATGATCAAGGCCCAGTGTAATTTGCCCAGATTGGATGTTATTCACTATCACTAATGGTCATGCAGTGAAGCGCACGCTCTGCTTTCATTAGTTCCACATGAGATCTTTCACACTTCCAGAGTACGAGCATTTGTCATCAGCTGAGTCTGTTGTTTCCTCAGCTGTACTCGTCTTTTAACAGTCAGTACTAATAGATACCACTGCGTCGTAACACACACTTACACCGGCGTACTGTACCTGTTGGGACTTGATAGCATTGTTGGTCAGCGCTAATGAGCCCAGCATTACTCTGCTAGACTCAACACATCCTCACTCTGGCACTTACAAAAACACACCCCGAATTAAATGTCTTGTTTTCTTACAAAAAAAAAATAAAAAATGCTATATTTGCTGACATTAATCGTTTGTATCACTTTTGCTACACCAGGTTTTGAGGCTTTTATGTTATCAACAACATAGTCCTTATCGTAACCCTCCTGTTATGTTTAAAGTTTGAACATATGCAAGTAGAAAATCACTCAGAGAGCACAGACTCTACTAAGGCAGGTGCCCCCCCCCCCCCAAAAAAAAGTAGCCTTACGTTTGATGAGGTAGAGCAGGTCATCAAATAATTGAAAGCTTGGCGGTTCGCGTCCACATGTTGAAATGTCCTTGGACAAGACATATACTGAAAAACAGACCAGTGTATCTTTCCTCCCTATTAATCATGGGATGAACGTTTAGATGTATTTGATATAAAAGTTGTCATAAATTAGTTGAAATTTAATCCATCTCTGGCAACTACAACAATAAAACACTGTCACAACACTGATTAACCCATGAAGACCCAGTACTACTTGCTAAATGTCAGTTCCCAAATTAAATTTTCTCGATACTTAACCTTTCTTAATTATTTATCATATTTAATAGTTGCATTTATTCTGTAAAAATCTGTTTTTTTTTCCTATTTTTAGTTTACTGAACATAGAAAAAAAAAAAAAACTGTGATTAAAGTTGAGGGTTGTTATATTAACACAGATAAAACCAATGTAAAAATCTATGTACCAATAACTGACTATAATCCACTGTCAGTAACTGGGTTTCAATGACAGTTCTGAAAGTGAAATCAGATTTTCAAAGTTGACAAAGTGTAAATGCTATTTGTACGTGTTTGCATGATTGTAGTAAAGCCCCGTCTACCCGTCTTGTGATATATCGCTGTCGTCATACGGGGGTGGGGGCAAATAATGGTAAAATGGACTCCACTTATAATAGTGCTTTTCCACATTCACGGTGCTCAAAGCGCTTCACATTCACCCATTCACACACAAGTAGGCGGCAGCTGCCATGCAAGCTTCTGCCAGACCTACTGGGACCCTAATTTAGGGTTCAGAGTCTTGCACAAGGACACTTAGACATGTGGACAGCCATAGCTGGGATGTGAACCACCCACTCTTCAGTCAATAGACGACCCACTCTACCAACTGAGCCACATTCACCCTTTTCCAAAATCCTTATTCATGTCAACAGCTACGTATAATTTCTGGGAGAGAATTGTACAAAATTCACCACTGTTGAAGATCCAGAATTTTTGAATGACCCAGAATTATCATTATCATTATTATTAGAAAAATATCAGTGGCTGCAATGAGTACCTTTATGTTCCAGTAAAACCATCCATGTCCATTCTCCCACATAAACTTGTTGTTAAGCTTGGAGAAAGTAGAAATCAATCAAAGAATCAATTTTGGAATTCACAAGTGTCATCTGCAAAGAAAATAATTTTTTTTTTTACTACTACTACTTTCTTTTTGTTACTTTTAATGCGTAAATTAGTTAAATCTGTACTTGTATGAGAGTACTTTTTACATAAGTTTTTGTCTTTCTACTCAAGAACAGAATGTGAGTACTTTTACCACCTTACAGTATTTTTTCCTCCTGTCTGCATTAGTACTTTAACTTTCCTCTTGTGTTAGTGTCAGAACTGATGCATTTTAAGTTTGAAATGCATTACATAGTATATGCTACGTACAATTTATGTTTTGCTTCAAGGTTTTTTGACTTTTGTTCAGAACCTCTATTTCAACAAAATGACACACACACAAAAAAATATTTTCATTCAATTATGAAATACTAAACCTAAGTGCTCTGTTCAGCCAACACAATCACACACAGATCCTCTAACAGTCAGTTTTAGTGGATCCTTAATTTGCCTCTTTTTTCCAGTTTGCCTGCACAATCAAGCAATCAATCAATGTTTATTTCTTTACAATATCGTAAAAGAAAACCAAAGTTCTTTACATCTAAAACTTAAGTAAAATACAAAAACAAAATGTATAGATGTTCGCTACCACACATGTTAGTAAAGGACAATGTATGTATAAAAAATATTTTTCGATAGTCACGCGTGGGCAATACATTATCCTGCTTCTATGGGTTATTAGGCCATGTTGGCGCAAGGCCTATTGATTACAGCTTATTACTGCTACTACTCTAACAGATTGGATAAAATAGCTATTACAACGTCGTGAATATTTACTTTCAAAGTGGCCGAACTATCTGCGGAGTGATACGGTATCGTGAATCTGAAGTGACAAAACCCGTTGCCATTGGCAGCGGGTGTTAATGGCTTGGTTATCGAAAAAAAATCCGCCCACAGAAAGCTGGGAACGTCCATTCAAAGTGAATGGGAGCTGACGCAACATGTTTAGGGAATAAAAGTAATAAAATGTTACCGTATGTTATTGATAAAGAAAACTCAAGTCTTAAATGTTAGTTGACTCAAGTTTCTAAGATAAATCTGGGGTTAAAATGTGAAATTCTTAAAATGAACAAGAGAATAATTGCCTCAGATCTACTTCAAAACATTGTCTGCACATTATGATCCATTCACTTTACAGGTTCTTTCTAGTGGAATATTTACTAATCCATTGTATACATGTACATAAACCAGCATATATGTGGAATAACACACCATCATAAAAACATGAACTAAGCAGCACTAAAGGCATTGGTTTTCTCATTCATCTGATTAAAGAATGCACATGAACTCATTCTTTTATATTTTGTATTTAATGTAAGTTCATGAATGGGTGAATGGGTGAACAGGAGTGGTAGAAATAGTTGGTGACTGGAAGCATCACATTTTTGAGATCTACCTTTAGCAGTCGGAGACAACTGCATAGGCCTAGTTTACACATGTATTAGGGACTGCAGATGAAAATTAGCACTGATGCTAACTCTGGTATGTTTAGATGTTATAGTGAAATGTATAAATGTGTTCATTCATGTGCGGTGTCCCACCTAAATAAAGATTTTTAAGTTTATTTTACAGCTGATTTAAGACAAAACCATTCCATTAACACAAGAGATGGAAAACAGAAATTGAACACAAGAGAAAGGTTAAATAAATAAAAGTCTATACTGTTCACATACACGTAGAGTTGGATTTAATTTCCACTTCAACTTTCTTTCCTCCATGTTTCGTCCAATTGAATGTTCAGACTTAGGGGAGGTTTGATTAAACAGTAGTAGTCATTAAGATGAGAGTAACTCCCGTGACGGATCAGAAGGGTGGGATCACACAACGGCCCTTTGTCATTATTTACTCCTGACGATGGAGACGTCAGAGCGTGGACTCCCACACCATCATGGCGAGGAGAAGCATGGGTGTCGCCGCCAAATAGAGTCCTGCTCACGCTGAGGCAATTGAGACAGGAAATGGGGGTCGGCGCGGGGTCATGGTGTCCAAACTCAGCATGCCAAGGTTTTTTTTTTTTTTGTTTTTTTTTTATTTCCCACAATTCCTTCCTCCTCCCGGCTGCTCCTGCCATCACACACACATGAGTGCACACACAAATCCACACCCACCACATATTCAGGTCTTTTATCCCCCGGAGGTGAGAGTGTGATATCAACCAATCTGTTCTAGCCACCCCCCCGTCACTCCGGCAGTCACAGCGGCACCACCCCCGGTCCTCACAGCTCCGTCAAACCCAACATGTTTTCCGCAGCAAAGCGACAGACGCGCACTGAAAACACTGGAGGAACGCGACCAAGTGCATTTACTTTAACCAGCCCTTTAACATTCAGACACACGCTTCACTTTATTGTCTGATTCTTTTTGCTTTACTGCATTACACCTCACAGGGAAATAACATCCAGTTTCACAGAACTATGTTTTGTCGGACACTTTTACATTAGAAAATAGAAAATATCCACTGCTATGATATGATACAAAAGGTTACTGTGGGTATTAGCAGGGGCGGATCCAGAAAAAAAAAAATGGAAGGGCGAGGTGGTGACACAGTAAGCATGGCCTCAATAACAGCAATTAAATAATAATTAAATAATAACAATATTCTAAGTAATAATAATAATAATAATAATAATAATAATAATAATAATAACTAGCAAAGCACTCAGAGACTCCACTAAGGCAGATCAGCAACACCCCCCCCCCCATTTTCACTTGCTGTTCCATCCCAACCTACAAACACATGACTGACATGTTGTTTTGTGTGTGTGTGTATGTTGCTGCGGTTGTGTTGTTGTTTGTGTACTCGTGTGTGGGTGTGGGGTTTTGTATGTGTGTGTGTGTGTGTGTGTGTGTGTGTGTGGTTGTGTAGTTGCGTGTGTGTGTGTGTGTGTGGTTGTGTAGTTTTGTGTGGTTGTGTAGTTTGTGTGTGTGTGTGTGTGGTTGTGTAGTTGTGTGTGTGTGTGGTTGTGTAGTTATGTGTGTGTGTGTGTTTGGTTGTGTAGTTGTGTGTGTTTTTGTGTAGTTGTGTGTGTGTGTGTTTGTGTAGTTGTGTGTGGTTGTGTAGTTTTGTGTGTGTGTGTGTGTGTGTGTTTGTGTAGTTGTGTGTGTGTGTGTGTACTTGGAGCCCCCACAGACCCTTGCATCACTCCTAGGGACATGAGTGACATATGTGTGTGTGTGTATTAGCAGGTACTGTTGTCCATCACAACATTATAAATCACTCAGTATACACATACTCTTCTCCTGCTCACAGAGTCAGGTGGGGGTATATGTAAAGGTGTGTGTGTGTGTGTGTGGGGGGGGGGGGGTCGTCTGGCACATCACTGACCACTCGCCTCATGATGTTGTTAGTTGGTCCTGGTTGAAGAAAGGTTGCAGTCGAGGTTTCAGATTCAGTCTTTCACTATGTATGTTCATATATATTTAAGATTCAGTCCATGCTCTTCTATACGTTCCTCTGTTTAATAACACACTACATACTGTACCTGTGCTTCTACACACACACACACACACACACACACACATACACACAAATGCTGCTGGAATAGACAATTGTCTCCATGATTGCATTTTAGTCTATTTCAGATTTAACTCCCTTTACCAGATAGACTCTGAGCATAACTGGTGTGTAAGAAGTACGACCCCCCCCCCCCCAATACAACAGATAAAAGAGGCTATGGATGCATATATTTGCACCTAAATCCCATATAAACAGACAGTTCAGTACATAATGCTATAGTTCATGTTCAATCCCAGTTCTACTAGTATATGTACAATCTGAAACTGACTGCACAGCATGCACTTTGATAAATTAGAATTATTGCTTCTTTAAACCTAGGGGTCATGACCTTCCCCTTACTTCTGACAATCTCCACCTGACCCACACTGTGCGGCTGTAAGAAACCCCTCATCAGTGAGCTATTTAAGCAGTGAATCTTGCAGTCACCAGTGCGGAACGATTCAATATTGTCACTTCAATAACCTGGACGTAGTTGTTTTCTTCTATCTCTATGAACCACACATTAACTCATCACCACAGACTCTGGCTGATTTACTTCAGGTTTTGTTTAAGGTTTTTTTTTTTGTTTGTTTTTTGTATTCCTTTACTCTTTTCATCTTGTTTTAGTTCTTTTCTCCCTCAGTCCTTCTTACACCACACCCCCTCATGACACCAGGTTGTCTGCAGCCCTTGTCCTAGAGAGTCAACTGTCCTGAATATTCTAGATCAGGGGTGTCCAAATTCTGTCCTCGAGGGCCGGTGTCCTACATGTTTTAGATATTTCCTTCTTCCACATGATTCAGTTTAATCCTTTAACTCCTGGAACTTGAGCAGTTCCACAGTAAAAAGATGATTAAAATAAGCGACAACATGAACAAAAATGGTCAAAGTCATCAATAAAATGAAGAAAAATCAATAATAAACTGACAAAATAATTAGTAACGCAAAGAAAGTAAGACGCAAATGGAGCAAAATGAAAGAAAAAATAAATAAACAGTAAAATGTAGAAAAATAAACAATGAGCAAAAACTTTGTGTCTTATTTTGTTCATGTTACTAATTATTTTGTCAGTTTCTTATTCATTTTTGTTCATTTTATTGATAACTTTGGCCATTTTTGTTCATGTTATTGCTTATTTTAATTATTTTTACTGTGGAACTGCTCACGTTTCTGGAGTTAAAGGGTTAAACTGAATCATGTGGAAGAGGGAAATATCTAAAACATGTGGGATAGGGGCTCTCTAGGACCAGGCTTACAGACCCCTGCCTTAGACGGACTAATGCCTTTAGTTTTCACAGCCATGTATGCACCTTAGTGGGACTGGAATGGAACTGGAATTTTAGAAGTGGGACTATATCCCAAGTCAGACACTGTGGTTCTTCACGTGTGTAAACACTGCAGACAGTTTGGACCAAATATACTGAGTTTTAATCCATGGCTGTGTCTGAAGTCACTCCCTAACCCCTATATAGTGCACTATATAGGGACCACGCCATTTTGTAGGGGTGTTCCAATCTTTAGTGCAGTGGCGGATCTAGACGGCTATTTTTAGACGAGCCTAAGTGAATTTAGGGGTGGGGTGACGCCAACGTAATAGCATTTCCGGAATTGAAACTGAATTAAAAAAACAAAAAAAAAAAAAAAAAAAAACACAAATAATTAAATATACATAGTTTATTTCCATTGACATTTACAAATAACTATATTAAGGATATTGATCAACATTTCAGTTTGATGAGGCAACGAAAATAGGTCTAGAATTCTGTTTCTGAGCTTGTGATTGGGTGGGCACAACTGTCAATCAGGGTGGGTCCCGCTCACCCAGGCCCGTCTATAGATCCGCCCCTGCTTTAGTGAACTATTTATAATCACTATATAGTGCACTCAATGTATCCCACAATCCACCGCGAAATGTAGTGGACATCCTATGGTCACTAACCAAAACACAATATCCCATCATGCATTGCATGAATCGAAAATTAGCGAAAGCACGGGGAGATTTATGATTAAAATAAACACGGACAGATTGAGATTGGACTTTTTTTTTTAGAAAGTATTTGCTTCAGACATTAAATGTGCTAAATCCTACATAATTTAATTAGATTACTGTGGAAGTGACTTTTGTTAAATCAACCAAAACACTGAACGTTCAACTACTAGTATTTTTAATAAGTGTGTAATGGAAGTCTATGGGAGCCGCCCCCTAGTGGCCGTCTGCTGTATTACTTCATCCAATAACCTCAGTTAAAGCCCAAAATTATACAGATTTTTTATCAGCCTCTAGAGGACATTGATGGAAATGCATTTTTATCAACTTCCTATTATTTTTTCTATATATATTACACAGCTATCGTATCATATAATCATACTTATATGCACGTGTGGTCACATACAGTCTTTGATAATAAAATATCACATGAACGTACCAGTTTCTATCATGAATTATGAGCATACTTACAATGTATTAGAATTTGCATTTGCATTCATAGTACATTATTCTGCTTTCCTCTTTCAATAATTCATGGCCAAGCTTTTAAACATTTTATACAGACAGCTCAATGTTTTTGCATACATTTTAATAAATGGGGAAAAAGAAAAAACCCTCACCCACATATGTTTACATGCTGCAGACAGATGTAATTTCTGAATAAATAATAAACTATTAAAATTTATCTAGAAAGCATATATGTGATGCTTTAATTCTGTGTTCAGGTCATGTGCCTTCACGGGAATATATATATATATATATATATATATAAAAAAAACAGTATTCATCGCATGTATAAAGATCTGTATTAGTGTACAAGGGTAAAATACTGATTATAAGGAACATGTTTATGATGCTGGAAACTGAAAACATCTACTGATTTAATATGTTTAATACATTTTACTTACTAATCCTAGCAGTACATTTCCATAATTCAGGTAAAATGTAAATTATTAGCTTTTCAGTTGCGTTAAATTAATTTTATTTGGATGTTCAGAGCTTCTGTAATGAACCTGGAAACTATCGTCTTCTGCAGCATTGATTCACCGATAAAATTCATGGAGTTTGACAAATGACAGCAGTTACTGACACTTTTTCATGTTCAGGTAATGATATACTTTGTTGTAAAAGGCTTTTTTTTTAGTTGCCTGTTTTGATATAATAACCATACAATTTTCTACATCTACATTATTAGTTAAATATACATAAAAATTATTCATTTCCACTGAAAAAAAAACCCAAAATACAGAGGATATGATTATAATATACACACACAGAAATGGTCGCATCAGTAGTACCTTTTTAATGAAAAAAAAAAAAAAAAAAGTATACCTGGAGGTACATTTTTGTACCCCACAGATCACCATAGTGTACCTTTTATTAAAAAGTGAGTACATAATTATTCTGCCAGTGCGACAAACATAGGTAATATAATAATAATCCCATTCCTCTGTGTGTATTATAACACTGGTCTATTAGTAAAATGATTCCACAATAAAACGAATTAAATTTGATGATATGCGTGTTTGTGATAAAGAAAACTCAAGTCTTAAATGCTGATTGGCTCAAGTCCAACCACCATATATGTGGAATAACACACCATCATATATATTAAAAGTTATTATTATTATTGTTGTATTGATTATTGTTGCACTTTGCACATGTTCGAAATAAATCATTCAAATCAATCAAAAACATGAACGAACCACCACTAAAGTCATTTGTTTTCTGATTCATCTGATTAAAGTATGTAAGATTTAACATATTTAATGTATGAAGCAGATACTTTATAATTTTGATGAATAAACCTCCGTTGTGGCTCCAAATAATGATGGTTTCACTGCAAAAATCAAAATATTTTTCTCATTTCTAGTCAGAATATTTTATTACACTTAAATTAATCCATCATAATGATTAATCTGATTAAAAATGTTAACATCATTTAATGTTTACAGTTGTTTGTTTTGTTGAAACTGTTTGTGGTGTTGACTAGTGGTAGTTGCATATATTATATTCATATTTTTGCATATTTTAGTACATTTTTTCTGTATTTCTTCTGTATTTTAGATGAGCTTTTGGATACATGAACCACCATATATATATATATATATATATATATATATATATATATATATATATATATATATATATATATATATATATATATATATATATATATATATATATATAAGAATAACACACCATCATATATATTAAAAACATGAGTTAACCAGCACTAAAGTCATTTGTTTTCTGATTCATCTGATTAAAGTATGTAAGATTTAACACATTTAATGTATGAAGAAGATACTTTCTAAAAATACATAATTGTAGCGCAGTGTTAGGAGATAGAGTTGAAATTATGACATAGAGTGAGTTCAAAAGTCACAATCATGAGATGAACGTCTTAATTCTAATCTATAAATTTACAGTTTCACTGATTTTTCCTCTGAATTTACTTTATTTTTCATATTGTCACATTTGTTTAGTTTGAAAAAGTAATGAGTCTATTCTGAGAATGTAAAGAGTATAAAGTACAGATATTTATGAACAAATGTAGAGAGGTAAAGTTGACAGTTTACTGAAATATAAATACTCAAGTAAAGTACAGATACCTAAAAAGTAAATGTAGAAGTAGTACTGAAGTAAATGTGGAAATGTACAGCTTCTATGGATGAAATAATATTTATTCAACCAGGAAAAAACAAAAAAACAAACAAAAAAAATAAAGCTTTTAAAAGTAAGTTAGTGTATAGATGATGTGTTTTATTGGGTCATGATACTGAGTTTAGTGGGTATGGACATGACATTTAAATAAAATGTGTTTCATAAATAGGAGTTTTAGGATGTTTGGCTTAGATGTCCAAACACATTGGGGTCTTTAATAGGTTTTTATAACCAAGCTAATGTAATAAAGGCATTTTAATTTTCCATATACTCTTTTTTTTTTGTCTTATTCTTAGTTTTCCCATTAAAAAAGCACCTGTAATTATTACTTATTGTGAGTCCAAGTAGTGCTTCTGAAGGAAACTTTTTTGGGTCATAAATAGGAGATAAAAAAAAACACACACACACACAAAACGACATAATTATGACATTTAAAAAAATAATAATAATAATCGTGACATAAAAAGTCTCAATCGTGAGAAAAAAAAATCAGTATTATGAGATAAAAACTCAAAATCATGAATCACAATTTCTGATTCATTGATTTATTTTTCATACTGTCACATGTGTCTAATTTGAAAAAGTAATGAGTCTATTCTGAGAATATAAAGAGTATAAAGTACAGATATTTATACAAAAACATAGGGTAAGTTGTCAGAAAAATTAAAACTCCAGTAAAGTACAGATACCTAAAAAAAAAAATCTACTTAAGTACAGTAAAGGAAGTACTTGTACTTAGTTACTTCCACCTGTGCACTAATGACTTCCACCTTTGTCCGTGAGACAGTATGTGTAAAGATCACTGTTAGAATTATATTTAAGTACTTTTACCAATTAAAAAAACACAATCAATTAGAAGAAGCAAAAAACCACAGCAGGATGGTCATTGTTTTAATGCATCATAGAAAGTGATCGATCAGTTCCATTCTACCAATCGACATTTATGACATTTAAACCCATAGAAATTTAACATTTGTGTTGTTGTATTTGAGTGTTGGCCACAAATGATAGTGTTTGTCAGAAACAGCGGTAGTGCCGTCCCTCTGCTCTTTTCATTTCAAACCGACATGTGTGGAAAGTCATCTGACCAATGAGGCGAACTTTCACACCAAAACTGTGACTATTACACCAGCAGGAGACTGGGCTGGGGGTGGTGGGTTTGGGGGTGGGCTGAACATGTCATCACTTTTCAGACATTGAAGACACCTCTGTCTTCATTAGATTTTCACCATTTGACCAGTATTAGTGCTTACGGCCCAATTCAGATCAAATTTAGTTTAATGTAACCCCTGAACTTAAATGACACTCCTGAACTAGGGGAATCTAAGGGGAAAATAATAATAATAATAATAATAATAATAATAATAATAATAATAATAATAATAATAATAATAATGATAATAATGATAATAATAATAATAATAATAATAATAATAATAATAATAATAATAATGATAATAATGATAATAATGATAATAATGATAATAATAATAATAATAATAATAATAATAATAATAATAATAATAATAATAATAATAATAATAATGATGATGATGATGATGATGATGATAATGATGATGATAATAATATTAATAATACTAATGATGATAATAATATTAATAATATTAATAATAATAATAATAATAATAATAATAATAATAATAATAATATTAATAATACTAATGATGATGATAATAATAATAATAATAATAATAATAATAATAATAATAATAATAATAATAATAATACTAATGATGATAATAATAATAATAATAATAATAATAATAATAATAATAATATTAATAATAATAATGATAATAATAATAATAATAATAATAATAATAATAATAATAATAATAATAACAACAACAACAACAACAACAACAACAACAACAACAACAACAACAACAACAACAACAACAACAACAACAACAACAACAACAATAATAATAATAATAATAATAATAATAATAATAATAATAATAATAATAATAATAATAATAATAATAATAATGATAATAATATTAATAATACTAATGATGATAATAATAATAATAATAATAATAATAATAATAATAATAATAATAATAATAATATTAATAATACTAATGATGATAATAATAATAATAATAATAATAATAATAATAATAATAATAATAATAATAATAATAACAATAATAATAATAATAATAATAATAATAATAATAATAATAATAATAATAATAATAATAATGATAATAATATTAATAATACTAATGATGATAATAATAATAATAATAATAATAATAATAATAATAATAATAATAATAATGATAATAATAATAATAATAATAATAATAATAATAATAATAATAATAATAATAATAATAACAACAATAATAATAATAATAATAATGATAATAATATTAATAATACTAATAATAATAATAATAATAATAATAATAATAATAATAATAATAATAATAATAATAATAATAATAATAATAATAATAATAATATAACACTAGGGGCCTTTTTTTTGAAACGCAGCAGGATGAGTGATAACCCCCATTTTGAAGATATTTTCTGAATCCTAAAAAGACCAAGACTCTAACCGGCTGGATAAAAAAAATAATCCTACCTGGTGAGCAGAAATGAGATTTTTAATCCTTTTCTCGGTTAGTAGTGTTTGCCCAAAGAAACACAGATGGTCACAGAAAATTATGTCACGTCAGCTGGTTTGGGAAACACAATAAACCCCGTAACAGAAGTCAACTATGATTTATTTTTACTCCGTTTAACCTGTAATTGCTGTAGAGGTAAGAAGTTTGTGCTAATTAAAACTAGGTGACCCTATTTTTTCATTTTTTTTCCCCTTTTTATTTTAACTCATAAAGCATTTGTGGCGGTTTGAAAATGAATTTTTCTCTATATTTAATCACCCTAAAGTGATTTATCTCTGTATTTTGTGGGGATTCATTTCAAAACCATGTCGATTTTCATAAAAGCTCGGATTAAAGTTGAAGGTAATTATATGAGAAACACTGAAAACAGAAGAAAAAGCTGCTTTTTCAGAAACAAATAGATCATTAAGCGGACATAAAGGAAACATTTCCATCCACCAGTGACCAAAAGCATCTACTGATGTAAACTGTTTAATACCTATTGATCCATTAATCATATCAATACATGTAAATAATTGGTGTAAAATGCAGTTTATTATCTTTTCATGGTCATCAGTTATGTTCCTGTTAAGCTCCGTAACACAATTCAACTGCTGAAGGTATTGAATAAATATATTATTAATATTATATATATAATAATATATTATATTTTGCATACTCATTCATTCATTAAAGGATATTTTATCACATGTGTTTTGCAGGATTTATATATATATATATATATATAATTTTTCATCTCTTTTTTTTACATCTTCATTTTGAACATGCTTTACACAAGTGATAGATCATAATATAAAACATAATATATAATAAAAATAAGGAAAGAGGGGGGAAAATTATTAGATTTTCATGCATTAACCATATTCCAAAGGGAGTAGGAAGTAATAAAACTTGAATCCTACCTTCCATTCTCATACTTTATAACCTTTAGTTTCTCAATTTCCATACAGACAACTTTTAAGTCAATCTGTTGTCCATTTAACTATATCTATATAATATGTTTAACTTCTTAGCTTCATAATTGCACACAGTATAAATATATTCCATCTTTTGCTACTTTCCTTCAGTGTACTTGGAGGAAGTTATTTGTATTTCTTCTTAAATTGTTGTAAATTAGAACTTTGTTTTAATTCTGTACTAATGTTGTTCCATATTTTCACTCCAGTAACCATTATGCTAATGCTCTATTTTGTTTGTGAATTTTAGTGGATTTCAGCACGTTTTTATTCCTTTTTTTCAGACATTGTTTGTGTTTCTTTATGTATTTATGTGTATTTTGTGGGAAATGTGAGTACAAAAAATTAAACGGAGAGGGAACAGTCGACCGATAGTGTTTCGTTCATGATTCATCAAAATTAATCCATAGGAACCCTGTGATTACTCTAAATGAGTCGTATCATTGTGTCGTTGCCATGGTTACAGAGTTAAACTTGTTGACTTGAGTGGATCTAAAGCAGGAGTGTCAAACTCATTTTAGTTCAGGGTCCACATTTAGCTAAATTCGGGCCAAACCAGTGAAATATTAACACAATAATACATAAATATATAATATTTTTCCATATTTTAGTGTGAAAAAAAGTCAAAATTAAATAATGTAAATGTTAACATTGACAAACTATCTTTTCAAACAATGTAAATTACACGAAACAAATGAGATAATAAGCCTAATTTTATCAATATTGTGCTTTTTTTTTATCATTTCCACATGTTCGTTATAACTTGCAGGTCATAGTGGATTAAATACAAATACACAAAATATTTAATCAGGCAGATTATTCTTAAAATTGTCTCTTGGAAGAAAAAAAAAACACTTCTTCATATATTTTTTCAAGATTATTCAAATATTTTGTGAAATTATACTTTGTTTTAGTGTAAATATGTGAAAATATTTACATTGGAATTGTGAATATTTATAGATTATTATGATAATATTTTACTGGTCTGACCAAATTCAGATTGAATTAATCTGAATTAAAATGATTAATATCTTAATGTCTGTTTTTGAATTTCACAAATTTATCCCAAGGGCCGGACCAGACCCTTTAGTGGGCTGGATTTGGCCCCCGGACCTTATGTTTGACACCTGTCCTCTAAGGTGAAGCAGATGTTTGATATATTTTAGCTTTTTTTTTTTTATGTCTGTGTGTAACTGTTGAACGACCAAAGACACAGAAATAATTAATTTCTCATGTATGGAGACTTTCATAATTAGTTCGAACTTTGTTTTAATTCTGTACTAAGTTTGTTCCATATTTTCAGTCCAGTGTTAATGCTTTATTTTCTTTGTGAATTTTAGTGGATTTCAGCACATTTAGTTGTTTTGTTTTTTTTCACTGGATTTTTGTGTTTATTTGCGTATTTTGTGGGAAATGTGAGTACAAAAAAAAACAAAATGGAGAGGGAACAGTCGACTGATAAAGTGATTAATCAAAATTAATCCATAGAAACCCTGTGATTACTCTGAATAAAAAATAAATAATAGTAATAATTTGAAAACCCTAGTTTGTGAGTCGTATCATTGTGTCGTTGCCATGGTGACAGAGTTAAACCTGTTGAGTTGAGTGGATCTAAAGTAAAGCAGATGTTTGATATATTGTAACGGGTGTTTTTTTTGTGTCTGTGTGTAACTGTTGAACGACCAAAGACACAGAAATGATTAATTTCTCATCTGTGGAGACTTTCTAGGAATACTCAAACCCTTTGAACACGTTGAATCCGGTGGAGCTGTCAGTTTTCCAGACCAGAGCAGATTGAGGGTAAAGAGCCTCAGGGGTAAAATGGGATGAAGTGTTGCCACATTGTTGCAACATGCGTGGGAGTCCGGTGGGAGCACAGGAAATGGAGTCAGGACGCCGCTCCTTCCTGACTTGTCAGGACCACGTGCCACCGCCTTCACACCGTTGACTCACTGTTTGATGTCCAAATTGAGCTGCGCTTCATCGCCTTTGTGCCCCCCCCCCCCCACCCCCAGCTCTTCCTCTCATCACCTCCAGGCCACAGTTTAAAACTACTGGTAAACTGAGAAAATATCTGTGTGATAAATGAACTGAGCTGATTTTCATCTTATCTGAATGGAAAGTCCAGCGCCTGCCAAGGTGACAGATGCTCCAACTATGACTTTAACTCTGTTACCTGAGGTTCAGGGGTGGAGCTAGGGTCTGTGGGGGTGGGGTTAGGTTATGTGGGTGTGGTGCTAGGGTCTGTGGGGGTGGGGTTAGGTTATGTGGGTGTGGTGCTAGGGTCTGTGGGGGTGGGGTTAGGTTATGTGGGTGTGGTGCTAGGGTATGTGCGGGCGGGGCTAGGTTATGTGGGTGGAGTGCTAGGGTCTGTGGGGGTGGGGTTAGGTTATGTGGGTGTGGTGCTAGGGTCTGTGGGGGCGGGGCTAGGTTATGTGGGTATGGTGATAAGGTCTGTTGGGGGCGGCGTTATGTTATGTGGGTGTTGTGTGAGGGTCTGTGGGGGCGAGGATAGGTTATGTGGGTGTGATGCTAGGGTCTGTGGGGCGGGGCTAGGTTATGTGGGTGTGGTGCGAGGGTCTGTGGGGGTGAGGCGAGGTTATGTGGTTGTGGTGCTAGGGTCTGTGGGGGCGTGGCTAGGTTATGTTGGTGTGGTGCTAGCGTCTGTGTGGGCGTGGCTAGTTTATGTTAGTGTGGTGCTAGCGTCTGTGGGGGTACAGTTAGGTTATGTGGGTGTGGCGCTAGTGTCTGTGGGGGCGTGGCTAGTTTATGTTGGTGTGGTGCTAGCGTCTGTGGGGGCGTGGCTAGTTTATGTTGGTGTGGTGCTAGCGTCTGTGGGGGTACAGTTAGGTTATGTGGGTGTGGTGCTAGCATCTGTGGGGGTACAGTAAGGTATGGCGGGTGTGGTGCCAGCGTCTGTGGGGGTACAGTTAGGTTATGTGGGTGTGGTGCTAGCATCTGTGGGGGTACAGTAAGGTATGGCGGGTGTGGTGCCAGCGTCTGTGGGGGTACAGTTAGGTTATGTGGGTGTGATGCTAGCATCTGTGGGGGTACAGTTAGGTTATGTGGGTGTGGTGCTAGCGTCTGTGGGGGCGAGGCTCGGTTATGTGGTTATATGAGGTTCGGGTTAGGGTTAGTTTGTGCTTATTGTGTTTTATTTATTGCCACATATGGGCAAGGAACCAAATACGGGAATTTCATTCACCATGACTTTGTACCTGACATATTGTTTATTAAAAATTGACGAAAGGAGTAAAGTCCTCCAAAACACACCAAGTATGACTAAGTATCATCAGTTATAATAATATCATCTGTATTTGCTGAAAATCTGCTATTTTCCTCCATTAAATTCACTGATGATCACAATCAGAAACAGAGAAGACTGAAAAAAAGAGGATATGAAGCTTTTCAAACATATTTCTGGACTATAAGGTGATTTTATTTACATTTTTTTCAGATGTGAACCTGCAGCTCAATGACGACGCAGCTATTTTAACTTTTATGTGCTAACTATCAATCAGGCTGCTGAGGAAGGAAATTGAGCTGCTGCGCGTTAGCTTAGCACATTAGCTTAGCATTATTGAACCGGCTTATAGTCCAGAAAATACCCTACTAGTGTACTGTGTTTGTTGTACTCCTTTAATAATAATAATAATAATAATAATAATAATAATAATAATAATAATAATAATAATAAATTGTATCTATGACGCACGTTTCATTTAGCATAGAGGTCTCAAACATGCGGCCCGGGGGCCAAATGCGGCCCACGGGATGGATTTGCAAAAATACCATTTTAGTTCAGGTTCCACAAACAGACCAATATTATCTAGAGTCAAATTTTAGCAGAATAACCGAAAAAAAAACAATGATCTCACATTGATGTGAAATGATGTGATGTGCAAAAAATAGCATTAAAATAGGAAAATATTTATACTTACAAAACTTTCCTGTAACAAGAAAATGTGGAAAAACTTAAACAAATATGAACATCCTGAAATTTCTAAAGAATTTAGTGTCTTTGTAGTAGATCTGCTCTATAATACACAGGAGTAAGTGATAAATTGAGGTATAATATTGTTAGAATTGCATGTATTTTTCTTCAGATTTTTTCAGGTTATTCACACCTTTCTTGTTTTTTTTTTCTTGTTTTTTTTAAGTAAGTATTTTCCTATGGTAATGGAGTTTGTTTGCACTAAAACAAAAACAAAAATTTGGAATTGTCATTTTTTTCCCCTACATTATTATGCTATTATTTTACTGGTCAGGCCCACTTGAGATCAAATTGGGCTGAATGTGGGCCCTAAAAGTAATGAATTTGATTTAGTAGAATCTCAACGTGCTACTTTTACTATATAAGAATAAATAAGAAGAATAATGAGAATAAATACATAAGATAAAATACTATATTAGGGATAAAAGACTAAGCTAAAAAGTAGTGTATCAGGGATAAAAACATACTAAGCTAATAAACCTGGGAATCATGGTGTTCATAAAAAGCCTGTATGTGAATTCTAGATATGAGGGCAGAGGACAAGGCCTGGTCACCCATGGTTTGAAGCTTAGTTCTGGTGGGTGGGTGTGTGGGGGGTACAGGGGAAGTGTGAGGGGTGAGGAGGTCCTTACAGTATTCTGGGGTGTTACTATGGTAACAGTTGAAGGTGATGAGTGCTGTTTTACAACTGACTCTGAAATGCACTGGCAGACAATGGAGCATCCTTCCTTCTTCCTTCCTTCCTTCCTTCCTTCCTTTCCCTTCATTCCTTCCTTCTTTACTTCCTGTCCTTCCTTCGTGCAAAGTGCTACAGCCAGAAACCATTAAAAGTGATTATATGTCACACCATTGGTTGCCCTGTTAATTTTAGAAGTCAGTTTCATATTTTGGGTCTTACCTTTCGACCTCTTCTGTTCAGAACACAAACTCCTCAGACTGTATTCTCTCCCTCAGACCTGTTTCAAAGAATGAGGAAATAACTGACCTTTAAATCACCCAGACTAGGAGTGGAAAGTAAGGATGTCAAATGATTAACATTTTTAAGCAGATTAATCACAGGGTTCCTTTGGATTAATTTAGATGAATCATGATTAAGACACTTTATGTTGGTCGATAGAAGGTTTTGCTTGTTTTTTGTTTTTATTTACTCAAATTTCCCACAAAATACAGAAAGAAACACAACAAATGAGAGAAAAAAAACAATACAAAATATGATAAAATCCATTAAAATTCACAAAAAAAAATAAATAAAATTAAGACAGTAAGCAGTCACCAATCTAAAACCTTTTTAAAAAGTCTTCTGAAATACAGAAAAAAATGTGACAAAATATCCAAACCTTATGCAAAAATATGAATATATCTGCAGTTAATATGTTTATTCCACACTTTCAACAGTTTGAAGGAAACAACTTTAAACAAAAAACTGTTCCATTGAATTCCATTAAAATTTTTAATCAAATGAATCATGATGATGGATCAATATGCATTAATTTTGACAGCCCTAGAAAATGGTTTGTAATTAATGTATATATATATATATATATATATATATATATATATATATATATATATATATATATATATATATATATATATACAGAGAGAGAGAGAGAGAGATATTCATTACAAACCATTTTGTCAAACAGTCATCTGAACCCACTTTATCCCCACCCCACCTTCGCCCATTGTAGCTGGATTGGGCCTCCACAGACCCCTGTGACCCTAGAGAGGATAAAGCGGGGTCAGATGACGAGACAATATATAGAAATTAGTGACTGTTTATCACACTGTGATTTTCCGTTTGACAACACATGTAGAATAAATCATGACTTAGCTTCAGACCTTTAGACTAGTAGTAGAAACTAGAGTTGTCAAATAATTAACATTTTTAATCAGATTAATTACAGGGTTCGTTTGGCTTAATTTAGATTAATCATGATTAAATGTTCATTTTTCATCTATATTACTTGTGTTTAATTTTGCTCGAGCAAAAGTATTTGTTTTAAACTGGGTGCTTCTGTGAAAAGAAAACTTTCAAAATACTATGTCGGTCGACTGGGTTTGTTTGGGTTTTTTGGTACTCAAATTTCCCTCCAAATACACTTAGAAGCACAAAAACACCCAACTAAAATATACAAATATATAAAACATGCTAAAATCGACTAAACCCAATCCCACCCCCCCAAAAAAAGTAACAAAAAGTGATGAAAAATCCAAAACGTATTGAAAAACTCTCCTAAAATACAGAAAAAAAACCCACACAAAATGCTAACTCTTGTAGTCATCTGCATTAATGTGTTCATTTGACAGCCAAAAACTCTAGACATGGTTTGTAATGACAAGTATTAGCGCAGTGACCGTTTTATCACACTTCAAGTGTAATTTACTGTTTCACACATTAACCGTTGACAATAAACCTGGAAACAAATGGATTTAGCTTCAGACCTGTTTCTGTGAATTAGAAAATCAATGACCTTTAAATCATCCAGTCTTCACAGTAGCAGAAACACAACTGTTATATTATTATTATTGTGAATTAAATGTGTGGTGGCACTTCAGACAACGTTCATTAATTGTGCGAACACAGTCCACGAAACACACGGCAAACCGAGGCAACAATTAGCACAGTGGTGTAAGGTGATAATTATCAGCTGCACTCGTGTATCTGTGTTTTCTCGTCTCTGAAGTGAAAATATTGGTCGAGTTGTATGTAAGCGGAGTAGCCATTATCGCAAGCTGCATGATAAATGGAGCCGGCGCAGGGATGCCAAATCTATAAGCTTTCTAATGATTGGTAAGTCATGGTTTCCGGATTGGAATGAATATGGAAAAGATCTTTATCCGCCGGCCGACTCAAGGTCACCACTGATCTCCTGTCCCTGGGGTGCTTAGCAGGAACTTTTTTACAAGGTGCAAATGATACCTGCTGCTTTTGCATCGCCAGCACGGTGGAATGTGACACAGGCCATATCATTTATCATCCTTTTACAAGGTGTAATTAACAATAAATGAGGAAGGGGACACCAATATCAAACACAGACGCTTTCAGAATGTGTTTCATTTGAACGCGCTAAATAATAAATATGAGTGAAAAATAATATGAATTAAATTTAATTATTAATGAAACATCTGTAAATCACTAGAACAAAATGTTATGAGTTTAAGACTTTATTTCTAGGAGTCACATTGTGTTTTGCACTATGGTTTGAAAAGAAATGGAGCTAAACAGGAACAATTCTATCCATTACATTTGTACATGACACATTTATACTACTACTAGTACTACTACTACTTCTAATATCAAGTATTGAGGGAATGCCTAATCTTGCCCCTATTTTGTGCCAGTCTCAAGTTTCTATGACAACCATTCTTGAATTACAGCCAATAATGCAACCTTGACCTTTGACTTTTTGCAATATTGACAATTTTGTTATATGTATATGTATGCGTCAGTGCATGGAATATATATAATATATCCAGTATTGATTAAGTTATAGCGTGATATGTCTGTGCTTGACACACACAAACGGTGTTACAGGAGATATTTTTGCGATATGTCACCTTTGACCTCCAGAGATCTCAAAAACCGTTGGTCAAAACCTTCGTTTAGTACCAATCTGAAAGTTCTGTGACCCTCTGTTCTTGAGTTATAACTGACAATGTGGTTTTAACCTTTTAGTTATTTCAGACCTTGTCCTTTGACCTTTAGGCAAATGGATGATACCCATTAGCTATATGTATATGCACATGTAATGTCATATTGATATGTCAAGTATTCATTGTGTTATAGCATGACATAACATAGCATAACATTCACGCGTCGAAATTACGTACAAAATCAATGGACAGACGCGTTCTCAGGTGAATTTGCATGACACCAATCAGCGTTGAGATACTGCCAATGTCATGAAAGAATGATGTATGATGCTCGGTCCCGACCCGGAAGGCGGCAGAAAGAAAAACTGAGCCTGAAATAGCGTTGGAAGTGGACTTCATCCAGACGGAGTTTCTGGAGGTGACAGAATTCTCTGTGCTGCAGAAACTTCTGCAGGATCAGCTGCACCCAAAAGCAATGGTGTCTGGCCCTCACATGTATGGGACGTCCAGAGCAGCAATCAAAGTGATATCAGCCATAGGTGAGGACAGACTGAATTGGTGGGACATATTTTGTTTATCGATTTTTGTTCATCGGGGTGGCTGTGGCTCAGTTGGTAGAGTGGGTCGCCAAATGACCGAGAGTCATTCGTTCGCGTCCCAGCTCTGGCTGTCCACATGTCGAAGTGTCCTTGGGCAAGACACTGAATCCTGACTTAGTCTACCAGTAGGACTGACAGAACCTTAGAAACCTACTGCTGTATGAGTGTGTGTGAATGGGTGAATGTGAAGCTAATGTAAAGCACTTTGAGCACCATGAAGGTGAAAAAGTTTATCCAGTGTCCAGACTCGGGCGTTACGAGTTCGGACTAGCCAGGATTTGTCCATTGTTGCGTGTTCGTAGTGGCTGCAAATCATCCAGTGTCCAAAGTTGGATATTTACGTGGAACGTCGGGCTTTTTCGTGTAAGTTTGCGTTTGGCGTGGCCGTTGCATAACATGAAAGTAGGATTTCAGTACATTTCTTAATAACAATATAAATAAAATACAATACTTCTCTTCTGGGTAATGGGTTCTCCTCTGAGACCAGCAACTGAGGAACAGGACGCAGATTCAATGGTCAGACAAAACAGGTGGGTACACAGACAGTTCAGGAGGAACCAAAATATGTTTCCAGTGTGCTGACGAGGGTCAGGCCGGGGATCCGAGAATCAATGCAGTACAGACAGGGATCAGGCAAAAATGAGGTCACAATCAGTCAGTAGGTCAGGCAACAGTGTACGAACATCACAGACAAAAAGGGACAAGAACCAGAAAATCTAAAACGGGTCAAAAAGCTGAGAATCACAGACATTATTTCTAGGTTATTATGACAGTATTTTATTAGTCTCATTGACTTTAGCATTATTAGCATCTTCAGTGTAATTTTTGCATTTCACCCGTTCATCCCAGGGGCCAGATTAGACCCTTTGGCGGGACGTATTTGGCCCCCGGGCCTTATGTTTGACATCTGAAATGCTAAACCATCTCCTTCTGTCTCTTTAATGATCGTATATTTATGCATCAGCCTTTAAGCTTTAACTGTATATTTACACGATTCAACCAATTATATAGACACACTGACTCCATCCTCTGTCTCTGACCGTTGACATTTGTGCTTTGAAAGCTCTGTCTATTGGGAAACACATTCAGAACTGAACTTATCAATGCTTTATATTGAGCAATTTCTGTTCTCGCAACCTCGTTCCAACAAATGTCTCCTGTGAAACATCCACCGAGCCTTTCTACACCTGTTCACAGAGAAAAAGACATTCTCACTCATAATTTAACATTAAACATACACACTTGAAATAATGATGTTATTGATGAAAAATGAGAGTGAGATTAAATACATTTTCTTTCCTTTTCGATCATAAATTGTGTGTAAATGTCAATGAATGAATGAACCACATAGAAACCATAAGTTACCTTCGTATTTAATTATTTAATGTTTTTTAAGGTTAAAGAACTAAAGGTGTTTGGAGACATTGATGCAATATAGGAGGAAAAAAATGCAATATTTTTTTTAGTAACAAGTCACAGAAATTAATATTTGATCCAACACTGGGAAAATGTAAATCTGATAATTTTTTTCCCAGCTCATTTCAAGTCCAAATATCTCATCACACGTGAAATAATAAAGAATCACCTCGACTTTAGAAGAACTGATTGTAAAAAAAAAAAAAAAAAAAAAAAAATTGAAATAAGAAAAAATGGCATTTTTCTGTATTTAATTCTCAAGTCATGTACAGTTGATGTTCATAAAGAGTCAGATTAAATCAAAAACTGAAAAACTGAAGAAAAAGTTAATTTTATGGCACATACGTAGTAACATTTCATTAGTTTTATTCTGGAAGCATTTGACTTCTAGATCAGTGTAATTAGACAACCCTCATTTTCTTCAGTTGTTCATTTTAATGCCTGGTTCAACTAAAGGTGCATTTGTTCTGACAAGGATAATTATAACAAGAAAAATAGCACGCAGTAGTTACATTTTGGGGTTGATATAATAATGGATTAGATTTATAGGTAACCCTTTATAATACCTACAGACAATTGACTATGTATTAACCATTTATTACACATTTATAAATGGTTGTTCATTATGTATTAACCATTTGTTACCTATTTGTTAATGTCTTGTAAAGGTTCATACTAGTGTAAATGTAAAATTTGATTATTTTTAACCAACGGGTGCAGTGTTTACAACTGTTTCTTTGTTTACCTTTAAAGCACATATACAAACACTGCAGCTGTTGGTTTAAATAATCTAATTTTACATTTATCTTTGGAAGACACTGGTATGAGCCTTTACAAGACATTAACAAATAATAATAATGCATTTTATTTATATTGCCCTTTACATCACGGGATCTCAAAGGGCTAAAATAGGTAACAAATGGTTAATACATAATGAACAACATTTATAAATGGGTAATAAATGGTTAATACATAGTCAATTGTGTGTAGGTATTATAAAGTGTTACCAATTTATATAATGCCTTTTCTAACCACACCCAAAGCTCTTTACATTATTGACCTATTATTTGTATTATTTTATTGAGACAACAGGCTGACTGGAACAGAGTGGGATTCAAACCCCCAACCATTAAATTATTGGATTACCCACTTCACAAACTGAGCCTCTATATGTGTGTTTTCCATGTTTTCTTGATAAGAACCAAAATTCTAAATTATAACCTAAAGTTTTCTTTATCAGTAACAAACATATGGTAACATTTCATTATTTTATTACGGAAGTGTTTTACTTGTAGGCCAGTGTAATAAGTGTGAACTCCTGGACTATTTATATCCAAGTACTTCATAAAGGAAAAGAAACACAGGAAATATTAGATCCATGGCAGACAAATAATAGTGATATGATACCTTATTATAGTTTGCAGATGGAAATTGACAATTTGTATGCATTTGAAACTAATTAAATATGATAATAAAACAAAATCCTATCAGTTCATGACCTCCTTCTAAACTCCCCAAAATAAAACTAAACCATGCCATCGTCGAATTCACCTGACAACTTTTCAGGCGTAATTGGGGTCATGAGAATTTTCAGACCAGAAAATGGGGTCATGGACCAGAAACGGCGAGAAATCCTGTCTGAGGACGAGTCGATCAATGCACCTTAAAGGTAGAGCTTTCACTCATCGACACCAAATTATTTATGTTGCACTGGAAGATGTGAGTACGCAGTGTAGTCAAACATTATTTTTCAGCTCCGATTGCAGCGGGGAATTCTTGTATTTTTTTCCCCATGAAGAAATAATTTAATAACTACAACAAATATTGACACAAAATTCAGAGGCCACTATCCTGCCTATAGTCACTGAATGCTAATATATGTAAAGAGTGAAGATTAAAGTACCTGTAATATACATGAATATATGCACACCTTCTCCCAAAACAGATTACTTTCATTTTTCAAATGAGCAAAAAGTGTCAGTGATTGATTTTGGCGCCGGGCTCTCCAATAATGAGATCTGTGTTTGATGCCACTGACCAGTCTTTCCAGCGACTGATTCCGTGATTGAGCGATGTCACCTGCACCTTGATGAACATGTCTCCACGGCGACTGACAGGCTCCGCCGCCACCTCATGCTGTCGCCATCCGCGAGTCAGTCACCTGATTTACCGCCCTGATCGCTCCGCTTGTCCTCATCATTTTTAAAAGCTTCTGAAGTGTCATTTCCTGTGCTATGCTTGACTTGAATCTGAGGAAATGAAGCCTGAGAGAGGTGAATTATTACTCACGCTGACTTTTAGACTAATTGAGACCATTACGCTATGCGGCACAGCAAAAGAGAGAGTACTGTGAACGCCAAGCCCGGCGCGTGCACGTACCTCCCAAACCCCCCACAACCACCATCGCCGAAAAACCGCGCCCTAATTTGTGAGTTAACCTTAAATGTCAAGGTGAAACTCCTGGTGAAATGCAAAGGTCGAATGTAAATTAGTGGCATAAAAAACACGCTCTGCTGACCGCAATCTGTACAGTTCATGGTCTATGTTTGGATTTGCTTTTTAAATGGGTTATCTTTAATTATCAGTGACCCTAAGGCAGAATTGCTTGGTTAGTTCATGCTGTTAATGGCCCACCATGCAAGGATAGTTGACTAATCAAATGTCACAGTTTGCTTGCGACTACAGTGACCTGCATCATTGTGGGTTTACAGTAGGAGGTGGTGCATTACCGTGATACAGAGGTGGTAAAAGTACTCCCATTCCCTACTTAAGTAGTAGTACAACTACTAGTGTGGGGAAAAAATAAGTAGATGTACTGATGCAATTCCTTTACTGAAGTAAAAGTACAAAAGTACAACTTCTCAATTGTAAAAAAAAAATAATAATAAAGTAAAACTATTTGTTTTTGCCACGAATGAAATAATGCTTATTTGACCAGGAAAAATCAAAAGTTTCAAAAGTATCAAAAAATAAAGCCTTTAAAAGTGAGTTACTGTGTCGATAATGTGTTTGATCAGGTCACAGTACTCAGTTTAGTGGGTACGGGCAAGAAATTTAGGAAAAATGAAAATGAAAAAATAAAAAGTTGTCATTGAGAGGTTAAGAAATCATAAAAATGTCATTAAAAAATGCTAAAGATAAAAAGTCACAACTATGATATAAAAAGTGAACATTAGGATATAATAAGTAATACATGAGATAATAAAGCATAATTATGAGATAAAAAGTAAAAAAAAAAAGAGATAAAAGGTAAAATTATCAGATAAGAAGTCAAAATTATGAGATGAGAAATGTACAATTATGAGGTAAAAAAAAAGTAAAATGTAGGATATAAAAATTAGATAAGAAATGCATAATTATGCAATTAAATGTCATAAATATGAGATTTTAAAATGCATAACTTTGAGATAAGTCAAAATTTTTAGATAAAAAGTCAAAATTGTACCATATAAAGTCCCATTTTCCACTGAGTTTTCCCCAGAAGTGACTTATTTTTCACACTGTCACGTCTGTTTAGTTTGAATAATAATGGACTGGCTTTATATAGCACTTTCTTGGCCACTCAAAGTGCTTCACATTAGTGAACCATTATTCATTCACTCTCACATGCACCCTCTGGTGGTGGTAAACTACATATGTATCCACAGTTGCCGTGGGGAGACTGACATAAGCATGGCAGCCATTTTGCCCCTACTGACCACCACCAAACATTCACACCAGTGTGAGTGGCACTGGAGCAAGGAGGGTGACACAACAGACCGATTAGGAAAGAGTGGGATTCGGACTACCAACCCTTAAATTTATTTCACAACCCGCTCTACCAACTGAACCATGGCCACCTCTTGACTCATGACTTGAACAAGTAATGAGTCTAAGTACAATATAGGTAGAAACAGTCAAAAGTTTCCAGGAAATAAGTATTCGTAGTTCAGATATGTAAAAAAAAATAAAAAATCTGCTTCAGTACAACAGCAAAGTAGTTGTACTTCGTTACTTCCACCTCTGCTGTGATATATGGTGGCAAATATAATGCATATATAGCAGCTGAAATGGGATCCATGTGGTCTTGCCAGTGGATAATACATGCAAAGGCTGCAAAGAGCATTTCATCAGTGTGAGTGTGAGTGAAAAAGGAGAGGACAGAATGAAGCAGAGAGCAAAATGGAACCCAAATCCCTGGAGAATAATATGGAGATCTGCCTAACATAAGATCCTTGTGGTAATGCAATTTAGTTGGAAGGAAAAAATGTCAGGGTAATCTCATCAGTCCGTCAGAGAGAGGGATGTCAGACGTAGCCTGTGGCGAGCCTCCAGCAGGGCCGCTTCCATCCTCCACCGCCGCTCCCCTCTCCACCATGTCTTTCTTCTTTTCTTGCCGTGGCTCCATTGTGTCGCCGTCCTCCGTCGATCCTCGTATCCCAAATCCTTGGGATAAGAGGCGAACGGAATCGGAAACAAAAAGGCATGTAAACAAACATTTGCATAAGAAAAATAGCCTTTGCTACTTGAAAAACTGACAGATTAGGCCTCAGGTGCCATATGCAGAATGTCATTGGGTCAATACAGTATGAATATAATCCAGGCTGCACAGGAAGGGTGCAACGAAAAAACATCCAACATCCCGCCTGTCAGATGTTACTTAAAGGCACGGCCATATGGGAGAGGACCTGGAAATCGCTGGCCTCTCAAGGCTTCAGGGCATCAAGAAAAGGGGCCAATGACATCTGTAAAGTGGACTTAAGGTAATAGTGGGTGGTAGCAGGGGGGGTGAAGTTGTTTTCGATGGAGGCCCAAGGCGGTGTTGGCTCTAAGGTCAGCACCCTGGTGGGGAGAGCAATTCAACAGGGACAAAAGCACAGCAGAGGAGCAGGGAGTGACAACAGGACGTGGACTCACTGTTATGTCACTTGTTTCCAGCCAAATGTCCCGGTCCAGGGACGGAGATGACATTATTTTAATGACACCAATATGTACATTATTTTAATAACACCTATGTATGCAGCTCCCCATGGGTATCGTGCCCATTGAATTAAAGTTCTGAATTGTTTGTGTGCATCTCAGACTTTAATGGAGCCGCTAACTTTGGACTGAACTCACTTTAAAAGTATAAATCTAAAATGTATACTCATATCAATATTTATTTAATCAATTACTTTGAGTACATTCCAGTAAGTTGTGTAATTTTATTGAATGACTTTACTGATTGAAAACCATAATGAAGTTAAAGCGTCTCCAACAGCTGTAAAATAAATACACTGCTGTAAATATGTAAACAGATCTCGTAACAGTCAGACAGGAATTAAACCTATTGCTATTGAAGTTGCTATGAATCGTATTCAAACATCCTGTTCTGTCTGATACAAAGAGAATCTTTCCGGGTCAGAAAATATTTAGATTTATATTCAAACCTAAACTGTCATTCTGCTGAAAACCACTTTTCCACGCTCCTTTTGGAATCTGATGGGTCACCCTGAATTACCAACACATGCTCCTTTGACAGTGGTTCATCACCTCCACTGCTGCATACTGCATTCACAGTAAACAACAAGAGGAACCAGGGACCCAGAAAAAGCCGGTCCGTCTGACAACAGATGGACTTTAGCGTCACCCACGTGGGGTTAAGCCCGTCCCTGGAAGCAAATCTGAAGTAGCATTAGCATTAGCATTAGCATCTACAAGAGAAAACGGTCCCAGAGTAGCTGCTGCACAAACTTGAAAAAAATGGCACATCAAAACCTAGCTGGATGCTACTCTGGTAAAGGTAAACACATACGGAGACCCAGAGGGGATGGGGAGTGTTCGTTCATTCTGAGCCAATCAGAGACACGTCATCACTGCGTCATGGACATCTATGAGGAAGTACCAGTAAACTCTGTTGTTCGATCTCAAGTCATTTTTTCTACCGTGAAAAAACAGCTGGAAACAAAACAATCCTGGCATTTTTTAAAAAATAGAACCAACACACAATGTATTCAATAACAATGGAGAACACAGTAATATTAATGAAATAACCATGGAATGACACCTTTAAATATTTACACTGTGAGAGAGGAAAAGAGTTTGAAGAACTTGAGCTTGTTTAAACTGAACTTACTTTACTGTCAGTATAAAAATGATAGATCTATTTAATGTTATCTAATTTTATGATCTTAGCCACAGCAGTGGGTTTAAAAACAGGCTGGTGAACTACTTTAATGACAAATTGTTTAATCTGTCTCTAAAGTAGTCATTTTGAACCAAAAAAAATCACTTTTGTAGGTAAAAATAGGTGTTTAATAACCTGTTAAAATACACCACAATGCAAGAAATGGCATCTAATTCAATCAGATTCTGAAGTGCAACAGTAACACCACAAGGATGGTTTACTCTAAACACTAAGAGGACACATTTTATTTTGAAGGTTGTCATCTGATCAATCATCTGTGGATCTGGACAAATGTGGTGTGGTTTCCATGTAAACACATCAGTGAACATAATCCTGTAAAGTATTCAGGTCCAAAATAAATATCAGATCCACAAAAACACAAAAACTGCAGGAATATTTACATTTTCCACAAAATATTTATTTTAATAATTTTTTGTAAATATATTTGAAGTATTTAAGAGTAATTTTTATTCAAAAATTTCCAAATCTAACCACTTTGTAAAACTTGCTAATTCCCCAAATGTCCCCTCTGTAAAACATAAACGTAGAAAAATGCTTTAAAACTGACATTTTTAGAAAATAAAGTTCTCAACTTTTTTTCACCGTTAAAAAAAGTAAAATAATCAACAAAACTAGTAAAGATGAAGAAAATGGTCAACCAAAAGAGAAAAAAAAAATTAACAAATTGAATAAAATTATTTAAAAAAAACACTAAAAATTAACAAAAGAATCAAGAAATTGAGCAAAAATAAACAAGGTAATCCACAAATTTCAATGAAATAAAATGATTCCAAATGAGGCCACTTTGGAAAAATTGCTAATTCCCGAAATGTCCCTTCTGTAAAACACATGAACATAGAAAAATGATTTAAAACTGATATTTTTAGAAATAAAGTTCTCAATTTTGAACTGCAAAGTGCCAATTGTGTTTTTTCACTGTTAAAAAATACATAAAATAATCAACAAAACTAGCAAAGATGAAAAAATGATCAACAAAAAGAGAAAAAAAAATCAACAAATTGAATAAAATAATAAGGAAAAAAAACACCAAAAAATAAACAAACTAATGATTCCAAATGTAGCCACTTTGGAATAAAATGATAATTCCCCATTTTTGGTAAATGTTTCAGTCCATACCTACCAAATCCAGACAAATACACCCTGGTTTAAGCACAAAACAATTAAGGCGAAGGGGTAAAAAGAAAAATTTATTAATATTTTTTAGTTCCCAGCTTTTGTTCTGTTAAATAAACATTTAAAGTGAGTAACTATAGGGTGTTCCCTTTACGAAGAACCTTTTATCTATAGTCCGAACAGTTGAAGAACAGCTTCAGTTTTCATTTACAGACGGACTTTTCAAGTGTTTTAAGCTAAAACCACCCCAGAATGGTAAAAGATTAAAGTAACATTAGCAGGAGACGTGACCACAAGACAGATTTGACAAAGCTAGTTTTTCTTTTTTTCATCCTCAAAAAAAAAAAAAAAAAAAGTTATTCGAAGAAAATTTGGTGTCTTTTTCGGTGGCTGTGCTATGCTGACTGTCGGCTTATTGGAAAAAAGGTGGCAATCCATAATTGCTGTCAACGTTCTCAGATGGGATGCCGGAGGACATTGGAGGGTGTGGAAAAGTGGCTGTGCAGCATATCAGAGAAAGAGATAAGGCCAGATTGTGGTGTATTGATTATAGATAGACATCTACTCTCCAACACAAGCTGCTGGTCTGCTCTCAACCCAGGAGAAGAGCTGATAGGTTTGGATGTGCATGTCCCCTGTTGATCACATCTGTTATTAGAATGCAGTTCTAGTCTATTTGTACACTGAGCATGTCAGACAGAAGAAGAAATGTCCTGCTGCTTGGTTGACTCTGGCTTTTTTTGTTCTGGGTTCAAATAGATCCTTATATTATCCATTCAAAGGTTATCATTAATATATATATATATTATTATTAAGTTGAACACTGGTTGATTACTAAAACCAAATTTACAGGTATTTCACTTATTTTTTTATGCAGAATATCATCTAAATGCCATTTATATATTTTTTCTATTTATATTAGACCATCTTCACAGGAAAAACTCTGAATCGTACCAAGTGTATTAGTCTCATTTCTAGTCCACATGTGTGATCATACTTTAAATGAGGCAGAATCACCTACAGAGGAACTTTTCAGTCAGAAAAGAAGAATTGATTTATAGACAATTGATGTTTGGAAATCTGGTTTAAAGAAATGTGAAGCAGTTTTGGTTTTTTTTATTATTATTGATTAATTAATTAATTCATTATTTTTATGTATTTATTTATATATTGAACAGATAATTCTGACAATGCTTCAAGTGAAAATTATCTGGGTAAGATTTAATGAAATAAGGTTTTCATTCACTGCCTTGTGTTATGTCCATATCTCTCTCTCTCTCTCTCTCTCTCTGTCTCTCCCTCTTTCTCCTCTCTGTCTCACTCTCTCTATAACTGTCTCTCTCTCTCTCCTCTCTCTGTCTCTCTCTCTCTCTCTCTCCTCTCTCTGTCTCTCTCTCTCTCTCTCTCTCTCTCTCTCTCTCTCTCTGTCTCTCTCTCTCTGTCTCTCTCTGTCTCTCTCTCTCTCCTCTCTCTGTCTCTCTCTCTCTCCTCTCTCTGTCTCTCTCTCTTTCTCTCTCTGTCTCTCTCTGTCTCTCTCTCTCTCCTCTCTCTGTCTCTGTCTCTCTCTCTCTCTTTCTCTCTGTCTCTCTCTCTCTCTCTCTCTCTCTGTCTCTCTCTCTCTCCTCTCTCTGTCTCTGTCTCTGTCTCTCTCTCTCTCCTCTCTCTGTCTCTCTCTCTCTCTGTCTCTCTCTCTGTCTCTCTGTCTCTCTCTCTCTGTCTCTCTGTCTCTCTCTCTCTCTCTCTCTGTCTCTCTCTCTCTCCTCTCTCTATCTCTGTCTCTCTCTCTGTCTCTCTGTCTCTCTGTCTCTCTCTCTCCTCTCTCTGTCTCTCTCTCTGTCTCTCTGTCTCTCTGTCTCTCTGTCTCTCTCTCTCTCTCTCTCTCTCTCTCTCTCTCTCTCTCTCTCTCTCTCTCTCTCTCTCTCTCTCTCTCTGTGTCTCTTGAGCAAAACTCACAGGGTTCATCTATAAAGTCCCAGTTTCTCTCCTCCACTGATTTTCCCTCTGAAGTGACTTATTTCCCGTACTGTCACATCTGTTTAGTTTGAAAAAGTCTGTTCTGTGAATGTAAGGAGAACAAAGTACAGATATTTATGAACAAATGTAGGGTGGAAAAGTTGAAAGCTAATAGAAAAAGTTCAGATACCTAAAAAAAAAAAAAAAAAGGACTTCAGTAAAGTAATAAAGTACTTCCACCTCTGGATCTAGATGAACGTTGCAAATACAACCAAACCTGAATCTTGATCACCTGTCATTTAAATTTTTATAAGACATAGATAATTTGGTAACACAACAACAAATTTTCAAAATAAAAGTCCAACAATTGCAAAGCATTGCTTCTTTCAACAATGCTGTCATCTTTCAAAATATATATTTTTTGCAATGTTACAATCCTCTTTGAACGACCGCAGTGTTGAAATCACACTGAGGTAACTGGAGTCCCGCAAAAAAAAAAAAATTTTTTTTTTTTTTTTTTTTTTTTTGCGGGACTCCAGAGAACATGTCCTGCTCCCACGACCACACCTCTCCACTCCTACTTGCTCCAGCACCAGGCTGTCAAATAATGGCCCTTGCCACAGTGCTTTGTTGGACTTTTATTTTGAAATATTGTCGTCATTCTGTCATCCACATTCATGAAAGGTTTGGTATGAATGTCTCATGAAATGTGCAGTACAATATTTCAGTAGTGTGTATGTATGCATACATATATATATATATATATATATATATATATATATATATATATATTATTTATATTCTTATCTTGAACTGCACAGATTTATTTTTTAGCATTGTTTTTTTAAATTATGTTTCTAGCACTAATTTCTTTTTCTTTTTCTGAATGTTGCACTGTTTTAACGAGAGTATCTCTATTTTAAATGTCGTCGTGCCCAATGGGACGTTGACACTAAAATGATTCTGATCTGATTCTGATGTAGATAGTCAACTGCTTATGCTGCCAATACGCCGTTAAAGAACAAAGCAGCAGCAGCAAATCTGTAAGTAGCTTCTGTTCAATACGTCTTATTCAGCATCATGCATGTCAATGAATCCGTATATAGTCCAGAACGATCGTTACGCGCAAGTCAAAAATACACATGGACGGCTAATGGAAGAAACGAGCTGCGACAGTACAGGTGTAGTAGAGGTTAACAGTCAAACCCACCGCTTCATTTATCGCATTTATAATGTTGCAGTTACTGTACAAACGCTTCATTGTTTTTTTTTCTTTTCTTTTTTCTTACTGTATCTGCGTCTTACAAACTACAGAACATATCCCGTGTCAATTAAATTATTTTCTAAACACATGTACACATTGTATATATTTATAGAAGTAAACTTTCTGTTCGGCACTACTTTTAATTTATTGCATTTCCGTGCATGACATCCTGACATCAACACCTTATAACACACTGGTAGAATGTGTTGGAATTGGTGTTTTTCAGCCAAATCAATGTGTCAACGTACTTGTTAACTAGGTATTGTTATTTTTGTCCATTGCTGTTTCATTTACTGTTTGACACGTAATGATTAAAAGGCAGAGAGAGAAGTTAGCGCACACATCCGTGATCTGAATTGGGTTGAACTGAAACGAATTCTGTCCCATACGAATAATATAACGTACCAAAAAGACATGAGTTCATTTATTGGAATTATTATTATTATTATTACTATTGAAAAGTTTTGGGCTACGATGTCGCAAATTTTGCTCAATTTTCGGGAATAATTATCACTACATGAACTGCTTCAGCTCGGACATACAAAGACCGATTTGGCTGAAATTTGACTCAGATGTCTACACTTCAAATTAAATGATTATTTTGCACTATAGAACCCCCTACACATTCGCCAAATACACGTTAGTAAAATGGCATTAGATCGGACATAAAAACACAGATTTGGCTGAAATTTCAGTCTCACAGTTCTACACCCATTCAATGCACAACATTTCAAAAAAGTCACTCTATAGCGCCCCCTACATATTTATACAGAAGTGTGCGTTTCTGGCCAAATATCGTATCCTGCCCACGGGACGATGTCATCTCGCCATCGGCTCTCGTCAGCAGATGCGCGGTTGCGAGGAACAGTGAAGGCCTTTGAGACTGCTTGCAGTTTTTATTATTATTATTATTATTATTATTATTATTATTATTATTATTATTATTATTATTATTATTATTATTATTATTATTATTATTATTATTATTATTATTATTATTATTATTATTATTATTTTTTTTTTTTTTTTTTTTTAATTTTAGTATTATTATTATTATTATTATTATTATTATTATTATTATTATTTTATTTTATTATTATTATTTTATTTTATTTTATTTTATTATTATTAAGACTATCAGAATTAACGCATCAACACAGATTAATCCACCATCATGATTAATCCATGATTAAAGTTATTTTGTTGAACCTGTTGATAGTGTTTTATAAACATGTTAATTGCACATATGTTTATCTTTTTGCATATATTTTGGATATTTTTTTATGACCTCTTGGTGTTTTTTTCCGTATTTTTAAAGAGTTTTTAAATATGTTTAGGATTTTTCATCGCTTTTATTTTACTTTATTTGAAGGTTGATGTCCCCATAAAGAGTATAAGTGCACACACACACACGTCTTCAGTTACATGTCTCATAGAGGACCAAGTTTGTATTCAAGTAGACATTGAGTAGTGAGTTTATATATATATATATATATATATATATATATATATATATATATATATGTATAGATAGATAGATAGATAGATAGATAGATAGATAGATAGATAGATAGATAGATAGATAGATAGATAGATAGATAGATAGATAGATAGATATAAAATACAATTAAAAAAAATAATGATAAAAAATGTCCAATTAAATTAAAAAGTCTAGAAATAAAAATTGATTACATAAAAAATATATATATATAAACTAAAATACATGAATGAATAATAAATATATATATATATATTAAAAAAATATAATAAATAAATTTGAATAATGAAAAAAAATTCTTTAAACTAAACACATTGTCAAACCTTTGAAAAACACATGTTCCACTTTGCACCTGTTTCCCTTTATGAGGACTTCTGAAAAAAAAAAATGTACCTCTAGGGCCACATTATTTATATTTAACTCTTGTGGGGACCTGACTTTTGGTCCTCATATTATCAGAGGTCCTCATGGTGTGAATGTGTTAACATATCAATGTCCCCATGAAGATAGGAATACAAGCACACACACAAACACACACAATGCGACACATTGAAAGCAGAACAGAGGGGGCATTTTTCTCTCTATGGGTGAGAAATGGAGAGGACACTGTGGTTTTGTTGTTGTGTCGCCCTGTTTTCTCCTCCTCATTTATTCAAAGCTGTAAGGCAGCAGTCTGGTGCCATCCATCTCAATCGGCCTGCACTTCCTGCGCCGCTCTGATTGGATGTAATGATCTCCGGATGTCACTCCACACACTGATATGTTTCTGTCTGTGACCCATCTGCTTCCCTCTTCTGCTACAAGCAACCGGTGTGTTTACAGCGGATGCGTGGGCGGGACCCTCCCACGCTCCCCTCGTGTCGCTCTGTCCACGCCGTTTTCGACATATATGGACATTTTCTATCAGGCTGCACAATATATCGCAAAAAAATATTGTTATCGTGATAACGTAGGTTGTAATATTCGTATCGCAGAGCTGTTTAATTATTTATTTATTTGTTTGTTTTACCCCCACAATGGGTATATTTTTTGTGTCGGCTTGTTTACGCAAAAAAACGACTTCCTGGACCAATGGGCAGTGGATGGACACAGTTAAAGGAATGATCTGGAGTAAAGTTTTTGGATGATTGGGAGAACATATGTTAAGTTGACATTCAGATGTAGACTGAAAAAGTTCAATTTTGCCGTTTTGAGCCAAACTGTGTTAGCATAGAAATAATTAGGACGTGTTTTTTTGCTGACGCAAAACTATTTTTAGAACTCTTCTAAAGTTCTAAACAACATTCGAAACTGTCACACTGAACCTCATGTTCTACCAAGGAAACTGTCACACTGAACCTCACGTTCTACCAGGGAAACGGTGACACAGAATTTGCTGTTTTGAGCCAAACTGTGTTAGTATCGAAGTAATTAGGGCGTGTTTTTTTGCTGACACAAAACTATTTTTAGAACTCTACCAAAGTTCTAAACATCGCACTTATGTGGTAGTAAGTAGAGGGTTCCTAAAGGCAAACCCAAGTTTCCTTAGGTTTTCATGTTGTTGGACAGTGTGTCCAGAATTATTGATCTCAAGCCAGTATTTCTCTGGATTCAGGAGCCGTCTTTAGGAGAGCGTCCAATAGTTGATTGCAGAGTTACGTTAGTTTCATTGCATTCTTTTTCTAAAACCTAGTTTTTGATTGACCCGGTGCCAAAACGAGGGCCACCATCTTTAAGCCATGTGAATTTTCGAGTTGTCATGACACCCAAGAGGACAAAAACACACCCATCATTTTTTAGATTACCATTGTGGAGGAATCATCACAAATTGTAGTTTCCAACCAGTGCCTTCAAATGTGATATTCAATTTTGTGAATAAATTTAGCTCGAAATTGAGCTAAAATGCATTTTATTCCGGATAATCCCTTTAATTTATGTTCTTTTCATAATATATTGAAAAACCAAAAAAACAGTCACTTTTATTTTTTTTGAGTTTTTTTTTTTAAATAAACCTTAACTTTTATGGACATCTACATCATTAATGAATATAAACTTGATATAAACTTTATTACAGGTTCAAGGCCTACAAGGGAATCACAATACAAACATCAATTATACAAAAACAATTCATATTCATATACATACAAACATAAAAAAAATAAAATAAAAAAATAAATAAAAAGAGAAGAGAAGCTAATGAAGGAACTCATACCAGTGCTCCCAATACCTAACAGAGCTACAACTTGAATCATGCTAATTGTGCAATTAGCGTATTTATAGAGCGGTCCAGCCTGCCCATAAATTTAAACGTGAGATTTCTCAGAAGTGCCATAGATCTGTCGAATAGGACTAGGTGTTGATATCCCTAAATAAGTTCATACTTGAAGCACCGAAGAGATTCTGTGGAGTTCGAGCACGTAATCTGAGGAGTTCAGGAAAGTGTGATGGCATCCTTCGGGTTGTCAAGTGGGCGCCCTCTTTCACTGGTGTTTCGCTGATTGGCCCACGACACCTCCAGAGGGTTCAGCAGTGAGTCCCAGTGTCCCAGGTTCACTCCCTAGATGCCATCAACTCACCTGAAGGCCCAGGTCACATCCTTTCTTTTAATCCACAGCCACCGGCTCCCCTTCTCAGCAGCTGCAGAGAGGTCCTTGACTGCCTGCCTGTGGGACTTCCCTCGTACTCCCATCTCCCTGAGGAACCTGGATGTTGAGGTGGCTATGAATCCTCTGCAGCCCACTTCCACTGGGCGTACGAATGCCTTCCAGCCTTGCTGTTGCGCATCTGCAGCGAGGTCAGCATATCTCAGCCTCTTGCGCTCATAGGCCTCCTCCACTGCACCCTCCCAGGGCACCGTGAGCTCAATAATGTACACAAGCCTGAGGGAGGGTGACCACAGCACAAGGTCCGGTCGCAGGTCGGTGGACGCGATCTCAGCTGGAAAGCAGAGCCTCCTGTCCAGGTCAGCCAGCAGCTTCCAATCCCGTGCTCTGCCCAGCTGCCCAGGGTCAGATCTTAAGGTGGTGAGGCTGGCTTGTCCCTCCCGGACAAACGGTGTTGTCTGCCAACGGGACGACGTGGGCGGAAGGGCATTGACACTTGTCCGCTGTTTTTCCAGCACTGCTGCAAGACACTTCAGCACCTGGTTGTGCCGCCAGGTGTATCGGCCTTGTGCGAGGCTGGCCCTGCATCCCACCAGGATGTGCTTCAGCGATGCAGGGCTTGGACACAGGGGGCAAGTGGGGTCCTCACCATACCACTGACTTAGGTTCGTGGGAGAGGGCAGCACGTCGTAGGCAGCCCTGATGGTGAAGCTTGCCCTGGATGCTTCCATCTCCCACAGCTCTTTCCAGGAGATCTTCCTCCTCTCCACTCCCTCCCAAGCCATCCACTGCCCTTGCCTCGCCTGCGCCACCGCCTGTGCGCGCCTCCCTGCTTCCTCCTCCCGCCGAACCTCCTGGACCACCAGTTTGCGTCTTTCAGCCAGACTGGCCTTGCTCCAGGCCGGTGTACTGGGCCCGAGACCAAGGCCACTCCTCCCCTCTTGAACTCGGCCCACGATGTCCCTGTGTCTGAGTGCTGCCTTAGCCTGCTCAGTTGCAACCGACGGGGTCCACTTTCTTCCGGTGGTCAGGATGGGTGCCGCTTGGGCTACAAATGGATCGCTCGAGTCCAAGAGCATCATCTCCAGACGGACCTTGGCACACTTGTACTCCTCTGCAAGGCTGGAAATGGGCAGATGAAGCATGCCCTTGCCGTAGAGGCCAATGCTGCTGAGGCACCTCGGAAGGCCAAGCCACTTCCTTGCATACGCGTTGACCACCCTCTCCAGTTTTTCGGCCTTTGAGAGTGGGACCTCGTAGAGTGTTAGTGGCCACAGGAGACGTGGGAGTAGCCCATACTGCATGCACCAGAGCTTCAGCTTGCCCGGAAGCAGGCTTCTGTCGATGTTCTCCAAGCCACTGGCTACCTCCTTCCTGAGCTGCTCCACCTGCTCTTTGTCTTTGAGGGAGGCATCGTACCAGCGACCCAGGCTCTTCACAGGCTTTTCGGAGATCGTTGGAATAGGTTCCTCACCAATGTGGAAGCGGTGATCTGACAGCTTCCCCCTGACAATGGAGATGCTCCTGGACTTGCTTGGCTTGATGTAGTTAGGCGTAGTTTACAGAATAACCCACGAGCTCTAGTATTTCTGGATTGCTTCAAGAGAATCCTGAGACAGTCATTGTGTGACGAATCAAATATTCACTTAAACATACAAGAGACTACATGGTGATAAATCACTTCAGAAAAGTTACAAACCCACTCAGAACTGCCACAAATGTAGCCCTGGTTCATTATGGGTCATAGAACATGAAATAGGCATTTCTATATGTGAACAACAAATAACGCAACATTATCGTGTTAATATTACTGTACACCAGGGGTCTCAAACATGCGGCCCGTGGGCCAAATGCGGCCCGACAAAGGTTCCAATGCGGCCCCTGGGATGAATTTGCTCAGTGCAAAAATACCCCAGTCAAGGCTCTGGAAGTGATTTTAGTTCAGGTTCCACATACAGATCAATATTATCTAGAGTCAAATTATAGCAAAATAACCTCCAAAAAAAAAAAATGATTCCATATTTTCTTATTTTGATTTTAAAGTAATTTCAATTATGCCCAGAAATAATGAAAACTTCAAATCTCTGTACTTGTTATAGTGCAAAAAAAAATTTATACTTAAACCCTTAAGGGTCGAGAAAATTGTGTAATTTTTCATTAATTATTAACATATAATAACTTTGTAATAATATTCAACACTACTGAAAAGTATTTTACATACATGAAGCACATTTATCTATTTATTTTGGCCAAATTTACATATTTTATTATGTATTTAGTCTCAAATCATGATTGTCTTCATTTTTCCTAGGTAGGAGGATGACAGCCTTATTTGACACAAATAAAACTGCTTTTTGGAGAAACACATGGACCAGTTCAGTCTGCTGCCAGCCCCCCCAACCTAATTATAAACCAGCCCCCACCTGATGATAACACATGGACATGTTTGGACAGTTTGGATTTTTGTATTATTTTGTTTAGTAAATTTGCACTAATTTTGATATTTATATTTATTCTAATTGAATTTATCATATATTTTTGCACATTTGTTCAAATTTATATTTGATTTTTACTAAAGTGTATTATTATTATTATTATTATTGATATATTATTATATTGTTTGGAGTAAGTTCATAATAAAACTACTCAATTTGGAGACAAAATAATCCATGTTTATATGGTTTTATTCATTTTAGTTGTGCACAAAGGTAGAAGTTGATGAAACACAAGGTACATTTCATTTCTAAAAGCTCCAGTAGACAGTAATAGACTTCTGTAATGGATATGAGTTGTATTTTCCAGACAGATTTTACTGGAAAATTAAAATAATATATTTGGAACAGTTTGGCACAACAGTGTGCCAAACTGTTCCAAATGCAGTGTCCGCCTGGTGTTATCTGGACTTAAACCTTTCTGGAGGCTTTGTCCTTTGCTCTAATTCTATCAACTTTTGTACCTGTGTTGGAAAGGAGTTACTGAAGGTGACCAATAGTGTCTATATTCATGGAATCATTGTTAGCAGGGTGTTTTCTTTTGTCAAAAAAATAATAAATTCAGGCGAGACCAAAAAATTCTATTTTATCTTTTAGTTTATTCAGTCATAGTAGTAGCTACACTATTTTAGACAATGGGAATAGATTCTGTGAAGCCTGTAGATGTCCATAGATACAAAGAACATCCATATAAACCTTAGGATTGTGGAGCAATTCTTCATTTACTTTGGGTATGTTTTTTTAGGCGTTTATCTCTGAAAATAGGCTCAGGGTGGAAGAGGTTAATATTTATATGTGAAAAACTTGAATAAATATGAACAACCTGAAATTTATAAAGAAAATTAAGCACAATTTTAACAATTTAGTGTCTTTGTTGCAGATCTGATCCACATGTGTAAATGATAAATTGATAATAGTATTGTTAGAATTCCATGTGACATTTCAGGTTATTCACATCTGTCTTGTTGGATAGTTTATTTTAAAAACATATAAAAAAAAAGGTAATGGGGTTTGTTTGCACTAAAACAAACACAAAAATGTCTTATTGTAATTTTTTTCCAAGGTTATTATTATGCAATTATTTTACCACTGTAAGATCAAATTGGGCTGAATGTGGCCCCTGAAAGTAATGATTTTGAAATCCCAGCTGTACACCCTTATCGCATATCACAAGTTTTCAGCCTTAATTTCCGACATGCATACGAACCAAAAAAGATCAGACTGTATTTCATTATTGCTCATGTTAGTGTGTTTTTTGTGATCTGTTGATTAAACCTGAAACCTGCTGACCTTTACGAAAGCCTCCGAAAAAAAAAAAAAAAAAAAAAAACACCGCTAAATGTTGTTGCCTCTATTGTGCGTTAACAATGAATTAATTTTCGCCGTAGATGAATCATGTCCAATTCTATTTACAACTTTCTGGGTTTTTTCAGCGACTTTAATTAATGCAAGAATCCTCCTTTTCTATCTATTGGAAAGATGTGAAAAGAGCCAATCCAGCTTTGGCCTTCATGTTCCTATTATCCCTGATATTGTATAGTTGTATAATTATGGCCTATTTTCTTTGACCACTGCAGCGGAACCATTAAATGACTGCGAGTCCGTCCTTTTTTTTTTTCTGTGTAAATAGTGTAAATGCTGGGTCGTCTGTTGTCTGCCAACCAAAGCAAACCCTGGCTAAGTCTGTCTAAGTGGCTTTTGCTGAGGATCAGATAGCAGTCATGTTTGTGAGATTAGGAGCAGAAATGACACAGTTAGGAGACTCGATCTGTGTAAACTAGACTCACTAGAACACAACTGAAGTCCTTAGAACACAGGCTAGCACAGGTGAGAACGCCGGTGTGAAGACAGGAGGGTTTTAGAAGAACAACAGCATGAAGATCCAGAAGATAAGACGGAACATACCGAGCTTTTTGGTCTGAGTTTGTTCTGACCTGAGGGAGTGGTCGATGGGAACGGCGTCACAGAACCTCATGTTCTACCAGGGAAACAGTGACACAGAACCTCATGTTCTACCAGGGAAACAGTGACACAGAACCTCATGTTCTACCAAGGAAACAATGACACAGAACCTCATGTTCTACCAAGGAAACAGTGACACAGAACCTAATATTCTACCAAGGAAACAGTGACACAGAACCTCATGTTCTACCAAGGAAACAGTGACACAGAACCTAATATTCTACCAAGGAAACAGTGACACAGAACCTCATGTTCTACCAAGGAAACAGTGACACAGAACCTAATATTCTACCAAGGAAACAGTGACACAGAACCTCATGTTCTACCAGGGAAACAGTGACACAGAACCTCATGTTCTACCACTGAAACAGTGACACAGAACCTCATGTTCTACCAAGGAAACAGTGACACAGAACCTCATGTTCTACCAGGGAAACAGTGACACAGAACCTCATGTTCTACCAGGGAAACAGTGACACAGAACCTCATGTTCTACCACTGAAACAGTGACACAGAACCTCATGTTCTACCACTGAAACAGTGACACAGAACCTCATGTTCTACCAAGGAAACAGTGACACAGAACCTCATGTTCTACCAAGGAAACAGTGACACAGAACCTCATGTTCTACCAGGGAAACAGTGACACAGAACCTCATGTTCTACCAAGGAAACAGTGACACAGAACCTCATGTTCTACCAGGGAAACAGTGACACAGAACCTCATGTTCTACCAGGGAAACAGTGACACAGAACCTCATGTTCTACCACTGAAACAGTGACACAGAACCTCATGTTCTACCACTGAAACAGTGACACAGAACCTCATGTTCTACCAAGGAAACAGTGACACAGAACCTCATGTTCTACCAGGGAAACAGTGACACAGAACATCATGTTCTACCAGGGAAACAGTGACACAGAACCTCATGTTCTACCAAGGAAACAGTGACACAGAACCTCATGTTCTACCACTGAAACAGTGACACAGAACCTCATGTTCTACCAAGGAAACAGTGACACAGAACCTCATGTTCTACCACTGAAACAGTGACACAGAACCTCATGTTCTACCAAGGAAACACTGATCAGATAGAATGTTTTTTTTCCACTGTAGACCCACAGAACCTATGGGACTGAGACTGAAAATACATCTGGGATACAGAAGGGGTTCAGGTCTGGTCCAGAGGAGATAGAGAACCAGGAGGGGAATAGAGTAGAACCAGGAATATAATATAATTAGTGCTGTAGAATGATTAAACATTATAATGTGAAGCATACATTAGCATTACGCTAATGCTAACGCAATGCTAATGCATCACCAAACTTGGACAACATATTCACATCTTTCTAGTATTGTGCTTGCTCAAATGTAATTAAAATTAATAATAATAAATTATAAATAAATAAATTAATATTTTAAGAAATTAAAAGTAAATCAAAATGTATCTAAAGTAACCCTGTGATTAATTTGATTAATGTAACATTTTAATCTGAAAGTGCTTGAGTGAAAAGAAAACTGTTTGAACACTTTATGTTGGTCGACTGTCCTAAAAAATACACAAAAATCCACTAAGAAAACACAAAACATGCAGAGAAAATAATACACAAGAAATGCTACTATCCACTAAAATTCAAACCAAAAAAATTAAGTAACACAATAAAAACACATAAAAAAATCCACAACACATTCAAAAACTAATCGAAAATACAGAAAAAAACACAAAAAATTTGATAAAATATCCAAAACATATGCAAAAAATATAAATATATATTCAATTAGTATGTTTATATTGAACACCTTCAACAGTTTCAACAACACAGCTGTAAATAACTGTTCCATTGAATTGCATTACATTTTTAATTCAGACTAATCATAATGATGGATTCATCTGCATTAATGTGTTAATTTTGACGACCCTGAATATAGAATAGAATAGACTTTTTGGAAAGTATTTTTGTGAAGAGTTTACAGCATTACATTGTGTGTGTGTGTGTACATTACATTAAACGAATAAAAAAATAAATAAATAAATATATATATATATATATATATATATGAAAAAACTGCAGTGTCATGCTATTTCTAATCAATGTAATTATATAATACAGAAAAATCCAGACTTTTTATTCTCCTATATGTCAGACTGGGTGATTTTGTGTAATTATAATATAGAATAACAAATAAAACTCATTATTATTGTATTATTATTTATTATAGTAATAAATATGCAATCATCTCAACCAAAATATGAATAAATAAAAATATACTGTACATATAAATTAAATCGAAAAAAAAAAAGATTGATACCTTTCAAAAACTGGAAACTAAATGTACGTATATCAAATATTGTAATATAGATGTAATATAGTAAAATTATATATACAACAAAATACAATCATCTGAACATGGATAAAATGAGTTAATTAACTAGATCTTGGTACACAGGGAAAAATAAAATGTTCACCTATACCATGTTACTTCAATACATCATTAAAATTACCTTTTTTTATTGTTTTTAATTAGGAGGACATTTTCTCCCATGTAAATAAAAATGTTTAATTACATTTGTCTAGTGTGGCTTAAATAATAAAGATTGTGTCTAGACTGTGGGGATGAGGTTGTTAAAAAAAAACAGAAACATGGCCTATATTTAAGAATTATGAGTGTAAATAAATGACACAAGTAGGTTATTCTGCAAAGTTTTTAGGTTAAAAGGAATAAAGGTTAAAATCTAGATGAAGTCGTTTAATGAAACATACAACACAGGTACAGACGAAACCACATCAGTTTAATGCAGCATCTGAACTGGAACAATAATACATCATTTTATTTGTAAAATAAGACAAGTGAGTTTTTTTGGGTTCTTCTGTTTCATGTTTTTTGTGAAAATGTCAAAAAAAAATTTAAAAGTATTGTCCCCTTTTTACTATGAATGCACTTGAATACTATTATTTTTATTTTTTATGTTCTATCTATCTATCTATCTATCTATCTATCTATCTATCTATCTATCTATCTATCTATCTATCTATCTATCTATCTATCTATCTATCTATCTATCTATCTATCTATCTATCTATCTATCTGTCTGTCTGTCTGTCTGTCTGTCTGTCTGTCTGTCTGTCTGTCTGTCTGTCTGTCTGTCTGCCTGCCTGCCTGCCTGCCTGCCTGCCTGCCTGCCTGCCTGCCTGACTGTCTGTCTGTCTGTCTGTCTGTCTGTCTGTCTGTCTGTCTGTCTGTCTGTCTGTCTGTCTGTCTGTCCATCCGATAAATGAGGGGGCATATTCCATAAACATGTTTAAATTAAATTATCTAAATTGTGTTTCATTGTCAGCAGGGGGCGCTGTATGTTACAGATTTCTTTAAAAAAAAAAAACAGAAGAAGAAGCTGATTTTTAATTTCAAAAATATTTTATTTTCCACCTAAAATAGCTCTGGTGTCTTTAATTCACATTGTCATGCTTTATCTGAATATCTAGGAAGGTGCATATAACATAAATCAAATAAATAAATGACAGAAATGTGAATTTATTGGATTAAAAAATAAGGTGTTTTGCAAAATCTGGTTGTTTTTGATGTTTCCCTGAACTTTTTCCAACTCATTCTAGTCTTATTCATTTTATTTAGACCATATAATAAATGATCTCGCGGTGCAGCTGTCATTTTTTTTTCTCTCCATTAATCTTATCTTAGGATGAATAAGATGCTTTGATGTTTTTCTATATCAGACTGTGATTGACAGGTTGCATTTCTCTTTGTTTAATAAAACACAATCTTTCCTGATATTCCCAGTGTGGTTAAGACTGTAAAAATACATTTTTATACCATGTTTGAATGTTACTGTGTTTCCAGAGGTGGTAAAAGTACACCCATTCTGTACTTACGTAGAAGTACAACTACTTATGTGGAAAAATACTCTTGTAAAAGTACAGTAGAAGTACGAATTTCACTTAACTGAAGTAAAAGTAAGAAAGTATGACTTCTCAATTAGAATAAAGTTAAAAAAAATAAAACGGAAAATTTAATTTATTTAACCAGGAAAATTCAAAAGTATCCAAAAATACATCCTGTAAAAGTGAGTTATTGTGTAGAAAATGTGTTTGATCAGGTTACAGTACTGAGTTTAGTGGATATGGATAGAAAATGTACGAAAAAATGGCAAATAATATAAAAAAAAAAAATAAGTAATGAATATAAAATTAAAAAAATGCATAATTATGAGATAAAAAAAGTCAAAGTTCTAATATAAAAAGTCACAATTGTGATATAAAATGGCAAAATTAGGAAATAAAAAGTAATAAATATGAGATAAGAAGTGCTTTTTTTGCAATGAATGAAATAATACGTAGTTTCAAAAGTATCCAAAAATACATCCTGTAAAAGTGAGTAACTGTGTAGATGTTTGATCAGGTCACAGTACTGAGTTTAGTGGATATGGACAGAAAATGTAGGAAAAATGGAAAAAGTCACAATTGAGATAAAAAATTAATCATTATGAGATTAAAAAAAAGTCATATGTGAGATTAAAAAAGGACAATTATAAGATAAAAAGTGAAAATTAGGAGATAAAGTCATAAATATAAGACAAGAAATGCTCAAATATGAAAAAAAATATTTTGTCATTATGAAGGAAGTATATATATTATTATTATTAATGATGTCAAATGATGAGATTTGAATCAGATTCATCACAGGGTCACTATGGATTAAATTTGATTAATGATGATCAAAACACTTTATGTCAAGTTGAATGTTTTGCCTTTTTTTTGTGCTCAATTTCCCCACAAAGTACACGAAAAATACACAATGAAACACAAAAAAAGCGGGGAAAAAATTATACAAAACATTCTAATATCCACTAAAAAAAACTAATAAAACAAAAAAAGAAAGAAATTCAAACCAGATTCAAAAGGTATTCTACAATACTATAAAAAAGACAAAAATATGCAAAAAAATAAAAGAAAATAATAATTGTAATAATAATCTCATAACGATGGCTTTTTTATGTCAGCTGTGACTATTTAATTGTATTAATTCATTATTTCACAAATTTTGATTAAACTATTTTTTTTACAGTTTCGTCCATTTTTTATTATTATTATTATTATTATTCTCAAATTTCCCACAAAATACACTAATAAATTTAAAATGCAGAGAAAAAAATACACAAAACATGTTAAAATCCACTACAATTTGCACAAAAAATAAACACAAAAAATCTACGAAAAATACTAAAAACTCTTCTAAAATACATTAATGTGATAAAATATCCCAAATGTATGAACATAAACATATTTTAACTAACACTGTAAACAACTGTTCCATTTAATTGTTGACATTTTTAATCAGATTAATCATGATGATGAATTAATCTTCGTTAATTATTATAAACATAAATAATAAACAGTGTAGTTCAAACCCAGTATGAGGCTTCAACTTGTTCATGTGTTTGACAAAATAACCAGTAAAAGCAGATTAAATTAAAATGAAATAATTCATATCCACATTATTTTTCATTCCTAAATCAGAGCTGAACATCTTAGCAATAATTGATCTCTGAGGCGTTGATATTGAATCTTTGCAGCTGTCATTTTACCTAAAAGTTTAAAGACATGAGGACGTGGATTTCTACAGAAAATGAGCAAAGTCGTTAACAAAACCAAATTTCTGTCAAAATAACATTTTTCAACAAGCGAATCATCGTCGACCTTTTCCAAATCACGGTTCACCGGAGTGAACGCGCTCCCATTTCCGAGCCCGTCGTCGTCTACTTCCAGCTTCGGACATCCTCAGGAGATCTTTGAAATAATGGCACATGTGGGTCATTTTCCAAGTTAAGAAAGTTGATGAAGAAGCTTTTCGCCCTGAGCCTAAATGAAGGTATAAATATGCAGCGCTCCAATCATTTTTTTTTTTTTCCCACAGTTCTGTCTGGTTTCAAACAGGAAATCCCTGGTGAAAACTAAAGTGATTTGATCCCATCTCATTTCAGACAGCGGTGGTTTTAAAACCATCCTGGGTTCCACTGTGTTCTGTCAGTGTTTGTGTGGATATTCTAAAACATATATAGATGTGAATACAGTGGGAACAGTTTATAGTGATTACGTTGATCCAGAGCCAAGTTTATTCTTTTTTTTTTTTTTTTTTTTCTTAAGCAGACTCACAACTCACCTCTTCCAAATTGCATACTCTCCATAATCCAACTTTTCTTTTTTTTTTTTTTTTTTTTGCTATTTCCATTTATTTCATCTTATTTATTTTTTCTGCCACAGCTACCTTTTTTTTATCCATGTAGGTTTTGTTTTTAGACCTGTTTATATTCTGTTTTTATTCTGTTTGTTAAGCGCCTTGAGAGTTTTGAAAAGTGCCGATAAAAAAAAAACAAAAAAAAACAAATATATATATATATATATATATATATATATATATATTATTATTATTATTATTAAGTTGAACACTGGTTGATAACTAAAACCAAATTTACAGGTATTTCACTTATTTTTTTTATGCAGAATATCATCTAAATGCCATTTATATCATTTGTCAATGAGAAAACTTATATGAAATGGATGCTTTAGCATTTAGTGAATTTTATTACAGTAACTGTATCATTTAATTACATTTTACTGCGCAGTGCGTAGACATACTAACTCAAATGGTAACGTATTCTGTGCAGTGCGTCACCATGCCAGTGCTTTTAGCATCATAGTACCTTAGCATTCATAGCCGTCTCTAGTTGCTTAATTAAACTACACAAGGTAGCCTGAGGAATGCCAAACTTTGCCGCAGCATCTCGTTGGCTCGTTTTTGACAATTTGTCACATGAGACTTTTTCATTCATAGAAAGTGACTTCCTCTTTTCAGCCATGATTCGCCAGCTTTAGTTGCTGCCCGGTGTCAACTTGTTATGTTAGCTAGCTAGCCATTTAGAAGCAGATGTCCAGAAGGGAATCATGGGAGTAAAAAATAAAATATCTACGCGTAATTTTGAAATTATTTTTGCACGTTTACATTCATAAAATGGCCAAAAATTCACATTCTAAGTGGATTTCTTGATTCCTATAAATGAATTATTTCAACAGTATTTGTATAGAAATGATTCTGTCCCAAGTCTTTTGATCTATATAGGCGGTATAAGGGGCATTTCAACTGTCAAGCTTCATATTTAATTTTGAAAAAAGGAGAAATATATCATTGTATTTATTTTATTTTAACTTTATTTTAGTTTTAATTTGTAGAGGAAGAAGTTCATTAAAAGTTTACACTTACAGAGTTATAAAATACATGTGCAACTCAGTTAAATAAGTCTCTTGTCCATTCATTTCATTTGTAATTTGGTCCCATGTTTGACACCCCTGCATTATTTTACAATTAAGACAAATATTTAATATAAAACAAACCCCCAAAAAACACGAATAAATGGTAACTATTGTAAATTTTGGTTGAAGTGTTTGAGTAAAATAATACAATAAAGGGTTAAAGTTAAAGGTGGATTTTTAAAAAAAACAAAACAATTGAACTCTATGATGCCATGTTTTGGAAAAGAAAGTACAAAATGTTTCATCATCTTATCCAAAAGATCAGATAACACTGAGTTCTTTGTTTGAAATTGGTGAAGAAGTGTTTGCAGCGTCCACATCATTAATCTGTAAAGACTAAAGGTGCTGCCGTCTATAAATAACGTGTTTCCAGCTTCACGATGGTGGATATTTTTCAAGCTAGCTTCCATAACCGCCTGTAGATATTGAGTTTAAGTCATGTGTGTGTGTGTGTGTGTGTGTGTGTGTGTGTGTGTGCTTGTATTCCTATGTTTGTGGGGACATTGATAGTATGTTTGCACAGTCACGCCACGGGAAACTGACACTATGGGGATCAAAATTCAGGTCCCCATAATAATAATAATAATAATAATAATAATAATAATAATAATAATAATAATAATGTATTTCTATAGCATCTTTCATACAGTAGGTGTAGCCCAAAGTGCTTCACAGTGATTGACAGTTAAAATATAACTTCAAAATACATTAGATTATGATTACACTCAAAATTATAGAAGTACAAGAATTAAAATAAAGTTTAAAAAAAAATAAAAAATTATAGATACATTCTAAGATTTAAAAAGTGCAAGATATAAAATGAGATTTGCATGGGTTAGCATAAGACAGGGGTGAATCAAAATTGCAATAGTAAATGATCATGCATAGATTAATAAGGGTTAACAAGGGTTAAATATTACTTTTCCACGCTCCTTTTGAAATCTGATCAACTGTTGTGTTGGTAACTCAGGTCACAAAACACAACACATGCTGACTTTGAAAGTGGTTTGTCACCCCCCCTTATGCTTACCCATTCACAGAAAAAAAACGAGAGGAACAATGGACCCAGAAAAAGTTGGTCCGTCTGATGTTAGACGGACTTTAGCGTCACCCACATGGGGTTAAACTTGTCCCTGACAGCAATTCTGAAGGAGCATTAGCATTAGCATCTGCGGTTCATGTGCTCTCTGTGGAAATAGTCTCATTTTTTTTTTCCCCTGCATGTTTTCAGAACAAGCCATGGCATGAAACGTAGCTGGATGTTACTCTGGTAAAGGTAAACACATACAGAGAACAAGGGGGCATTCTGAGCCAATCAGAGATGCCTCATCACCGCATCATGGACATGTATGAGGTATGAGGAAGTACTGGTGAAACAAAACAATCCGTATGTTTTTAGAAATAGAACCAACGCACAATGTGTTCAATAACAATGGAGAACACAGTAATATTAATGAAATGACACCTTTAAGGGGTTAAAAAGTCACCACTCAGTAGGTAGATGATGTGTATTGTGTGATATAGATACATTTTTCTATAGAACGCCTGAACATTTGGAGTGTGGTTCCACCGTACGGACGTCACACTACAAGAGAATTATTAAGTAAAGGAGCGAGAAACACAGAAAGAACTGAAAAAAAAAAACAGCAACCGAAGCAAACAACCCAGAGGCATGTATGTGAAGTGCAGCTCTTTTATGCTTTTATTAATATGTACAAACATTCTTCTGTATGTATGAATATAAAATCATGTTTGTGGGAATCTACTCCCCAGACACTGGTTCCTTTGTAATGATGTGGTTTGACAGTGGACATTGGAAGAAATATATACAATATGTTCTGTTCAAAGGTGGTAAAAGTACTGGAACGTTCTCTACTGAAGTAGAAGTACAAATACTGGTGTGAAAAAACACTCTGGTAGAAGTAGAAGTACTGATTCAATTCATGTATTAAAGTTAAAAAAAATCAAATTAATGTATTAAACGTAAAAAAAAAAAATCCAATTAAATTGTGAGTTCTCAAATGGAATGAAGTAAAAAAAAAAATAATAATAATTTTTTGCCATGAATGAAATAATAGGAGGGAATTGGAAATTACAACAAAACAACAACAACAAAAATGATAAAGTAAGTTATTTTTTGTAAAATGTTTAAATGACCTTTGTGGAAAGTTATATATATATAGATATAGCAGTAGTTTTCAAACCCGGTCCTCGTGGCCCACTGTCCTGCATGTTTTAGTTATTTTCCTTTTCAATTATTGATCAGCTCTTCAGAAGCCTAATCATGATGTAATGGCTTCTTGGTGTGATGGAAGTGGGAGATATTGTTTTTCATTCTTTTTTTTTTTTTTTTAATTAAATTAATTATTTTTTTCATGTTTAACACTTCTTAAAATTGCTTAAAATTTGGATTTTTTTGTTAATTTAATTGTTTTTAATTTAAAAAGAAAATATTTTTTTATTTTTTTATTTAAAAAAGCTCCCTCTTTTTTATATTTTAATTTTATGTATGTATTTTTTTTTTTATTTAAAAACTATTTTTATTTTATTTTACTTTTTAAAAGGATTTTAATTTCTTAAGTTTATTTCATTCACATTTTATTAATTATTATTGTTTTTTTAGTTCTTTAATTTTACATTTTTCATTATTTTTTATATTTTAAATTTTAAAATAAGGAAAGGGAGACACTGGGCCACGAGGACCGGTATATAGAGATGATTAGAACAGACACATGGTCGATAAAAACAACACAAAGGGTGAAGTTAAACAAACCATTGAATAAACTTCGAGTTAACTATTATAGTTTCATTTATTAATTTTAAATTGTGTTGAAACAAATTCGTGTGACACCGACGTACTTTCTTAACTTTTCTCTAAAGTCCTGCGAGACGACTTTGTTGTGATTTGGGGCTTTATAAATGAAATTGAATTGAATTGAAATTGAATTAACGGATTGGCCTTTCAATAAAAAAGTACAAATTCTGACATAAAAAGTCCTACTCCTTTACATGTCTAATGAGGACCAAGTTTTTAATCAAGTTGGCAATAAGTAGTGAGTGTGAACACATTTTTTTTTCTTTTAATAAAATAAAAATAGTAATAAAAATGAGAAAACTAAATTACATTTAAAAAAAGAACAAATAAACAAAAATAATTAGTAAAAAATTAATTAATTAAAATAAATAAATGCAATAAATAATATATGTATTTTTTTAACTTTAAAAAAACATTTTCAATATATGTTTCACTTTGCACCTGTTTCCCTCATGCGTTATGGGGACTTCCGGAGACAACAAATTCATATATTTATAGGGCCACAACATTTCTATTTTACTAGTGGGGACCTACATTTATATGTAACCATCATGGGGACCTGAATTTTGGTCCCCATGGTGTGACTGTGTAAAAAATATGAATGTACCCATGAAGATAGAAATACACACACACACACACACACACACACACACACACACACAGTATCTGTTGTGGTATCAGGCCAAACACTGAACGCCACATGGGCAAAAGCAGCCTGACACGCAACTGTCACTGTTTCATAATTCATCAGATTTCAGCCGAGAAATGAAACAGCAGCCCCTGTCAGGAGTGTTTAATCCGGGCGCGACATGAGTGAAGATGTCAACAATATGTCAGCTCCGTTTGATGCTCAACTTGTCAGAGCTTCTGCCAAACACCTCCACGTTTAAGTGACAAAGAAGAGAGAAGGTGGGGACGAGGCGGAGCTGAAGAGGAGGAAGAAGATGTACTGTGACACTGGTGTGAAGGTGGATGAAAACACTGCGTCCTTCTGTTTGACACACACTTTACTACTAATACTGACAAACTCACATTAGCTCATGGACCCGTCACATCATAATAAGCTAGAATTAATATGTACTTTTGTTTTAGACTGAAAAAAGAATATTTGTATGAAAATATTTACATCTGAAAACTGTTCTTAAAAAAAAAAAGATGAATAGCATGAGTGATTAAAGTTTTTTTTAGACAAATATGTATATATTTTTGCATTTATTTTCAATAAAAAATAAAACAACATTGTAAAATAATTTGAAAAATAATACAAAATTTAAAAAAAATAAAAAATAAAAAAATAAAAAGGAAAAATAACACAAAGGAACTTTTGTGTGGTCACTTCCAGGCTCAATAAACACAGAATAATCATACATTTCTATAAAAGGCTAAAAGTATAAAACCTTATATTTAAAAAACACTCTATGAGAGAACTGCTGAGAAACCCAGGAGACAATAAATAGAAAAAATACAGTAAAATAATAAATAAAATAGAATAAGATACAATCACTGCAATAAGGAAGAGGTAGGTATTTCACATATACGTATACATATATACACACAACATATTGTACTTGCCCTTGTATGTCATGCTAGCCAACAGCATGACATAAAAGACATTTGAAAAGGACGGACCCGACCCGCATTTTTTAAAAAAATAATCGATGGTCTTTATGAACACCAAATGATCTTTCTCACAAACCTGCATTTATTTCCATGTTAAAATGCAACGTCATTGCTTGCACGCAGCATCTAAACCATTGGTGGACAACCTGCAAGACATTTGAACACAGTTTCCACGGAAACAAAAACACTGGGAGCCGCTCATCATCTTTAAAAATCTCAGTGAATGTGTCCCAAACCTTAACTTTTTTGTTTGTATGTTTCCGGAGCTTCCACTCTCCTAACTTGACTTTCTCTCTTGCTCCTTTCATACTATAGGATACTGATAACGTTGTATGTCAACTTCACGAAAATTAAGTTAATGAAGCGTATTCATCAGGTTATTTTAATGTTTATCTCAAACAACAAACGACATCATTAAAAATATTTTTCAATGACCCGTAACTATCCACGAGTACGCGCTCACTTCGGGTCATATAATTAACGTTAACACACTGTTAGTAGGGTGTTAACGTTAATTAGCCTAGCCTATAGGATGTTAAAACAACAAGATAGACGCTAGTTTAGACTTGTTTTCATTGCTTTCATGCAGAGCAGCTGTTGATCCCGCCCTTACGCTTAAGCTCAACTTCATATCATACTTGAGCTTGCCAGGCTAATTGATTTGCACATCACTAGTACAAACTAGTTGCTAATGCTAATGCACCTGGAGGGTTAAACTGAGTTCAGCTCTAATCCTACATTTTTACTTCACCTTTTCTTCAGTCAAATCCTGTCAAACCTCATTAATTTCCCAACAGTTGAATCTGAAACCTTGTCCTTTTTTTCTAATTCTCATCCACTGAACTGTCCCAGAGGTAAAGACTGTACCTAAAAAAAAAAAAAAAACTGTTTCAGTTTGTCAGTTTTAGTCTGAAATGCTGTATTAAAACAGCTGCGCAACACAACAACACAGTTCTGTCATTGAACTGTGGTGGGTTTAAGAGGCTGCAGGGCTTCAGTTCCCACAGGACGCCATGACGGAAAGAAAAAGCAGCGAAAATATTCTAAATATAGCAAACACTTAAACGAATATTGATTCCTTGGTGAGCGTCTGTCAGATGGTTCCGCACAGGTGTCTGTATCATTCCCATGTCCCTGAACTAGTCCTTATAGTCACTACACCCTAAGCCTGTTTGTGAATATATAACTATCATCATGATGCAGAAATCTAAGAGGGTTAAAGTTAGATTTTAAAACTTCAATATGTAAGATTTTCCCTATTATAGGAAACGTGTGATGTTGATAGAGGATAGTTTTATTTATTTTTTCTTAACATAAATGTAACTCCATGTCTGAGCTATAGTTGCACAAAGGAGGAATATGTTCATGTATAAAAACTAGAGCTGTCAAATGATAATTTTTTAAATGTATTATTCTTTTTATATATTCAGATTCTGTTTATTGTCATTTACATGAATATTTGAAAATTAGTACTCAGGACCAGCAGTATGTGACCTAATATGTAAGAATCTAAATATGTAAATATATACTTTATGATAACCTTTAAATGTAAATAAATATGTGCAAAATACCACATTTTGACATTTGACTTTGAACTAAACAAGTCCCTATTTTGTGCCAATTTTAAAGCTGTCATTCCATGGTTATTTCATTAGTATTACCGTGTTCTCCATTGTTTTTGAATACATTGTGTGTTGATTCTATTTAAAAATAACAAACCTTTGTTTTAATTGTTTTGGTTCCAGCTGTTTTTACACGGTAGAAAAAAAGTTTACCGGTACTTCCTCATACATGTCCATGACGCAGTAATGAGGTGTGAAGGAACATTCCCCCCTCCCCTTTCGCTGTGTGTGTGTGTTTACCTTGACCCAAGTAGCATCCAGGTAGGTCTCGTGCCATTGCTTGTTCTGAAAACATGTCGGGGAAAAAAACGAGGCTTTATTTCCACAGAGTGCACATGAACTAGTTTGATTCGCCTTTTTTTTCCAAATTTGTGCAGCAGCTACTGTGGCGCCGTCTTCTCTTGTAGATGCTAATGCTAATGCTACTTCAGATTCGCTGGGGTTTGAAATTTATTCTCCATTTACCACAATGTAAAAGTTCAAAGTGATCCAGAATCCAGGATCTCTTCCAGAACCCAATCATTTGTTCCTTGTGACACCCTCAACACGTCATGAATTTTTTTTATCAAGATCCATCCATAACTTTTTTAGTTAACTTACTAACTAACAGACAAACTGTGGGTAAAACATAAGCTCCTTGGTGGACCCCCTTTAGAGGCGGAGGTCTGTACTTTATTACAATATTTATTTATTTTTTTACTTTTACTTCAGTAAAGGAGTTGAATGAGTATTTCTTAACACCCGTTTCTGTATTTCTACTTCAGTACAGAATGTGACTACTTTTCCCACCTCTGGTTCTAATGCGTTCCAAGTTATTTATGAGGATTTCTAGTGTTCTCTAATTGAATCATGAAACAGAGTTATATTATTGTGCTTTTCAACCAATGGTTTTTTACTGTAATGCTTTAGATTCAGCCTGTTTCTGCAAATGAAATTTAGATATCAGGTTTGGTTATTTCATCGGTGAAATATGAACTCGCTGCTAAAAAGCACTCTGTCCACAGGAGGAGGAAAAAAAAAAAAGGACTCAGCAGTGTTAGATCATTTGCCTCTGTTCCTTTGGCATAAACAGATCACACATAGACTAGTTTTCCAAACATTTGCCTTCTGTCTGTAGCTTAGGGACAAAGTGTCATGATTTCTTTGGTCATTAAAGCTGATGTTTTTCATAGGAAATGTGGCCGGTGCACTAAACAGGGTGTGTAATTATTGTGATGAATCACCAATATAGCCATTTACTGTACTTTATTATGTCAGTCTTTAACTCTCAGCTTATTTTCCGTTTGCAACGTAATCATTTGAGATATAAAAATGTAATCATGACACCATCAGGGCTGTCGGCAGAGAAAAATAGGAAAAGCAAGCGTGGTTGTAATCAGGATTTACTGATTTCCCAGTTTGGCTTGAAGCGCTAGAAACCTTGAGCTAATGGATTTGACTAAATGAAAAGTGTGATGATTGTGTTGGCGTCAGAGTGGAAATGCTGAGGATTTAAATATAAAACCTGTATAATTTTATGCATATCTAATGTGATAAACGCAGACTTTGTCAAACATGAACAATAGCCTTTAAATAGGACTGATGCAACAGGTGACTCATCACCAATGCTGGATGATAGCACACTTATGAGTCTGTACCATATACATTAGTTTTAGGATAAGATAAGATGAGATATGTTAAGATGAGATGTGTTAATATAAGATGAGATATGTTAAGATGATATAAAATGAGATGAGATATGTTAAGATGAACTGAGATAAGATGAGATATATTAGAGAAACTTAATTTGGTTTGTTAAAATGAGATGAATTAAGATGAGATATGTTAAGATAAGAATAGATGATATATGTTAAGATGAACTGAGATAAGATGAGATGTGTTAAGATGAACTGAGATAAGATGAGATATATTAAGATGAGATGAGATATGTTAAGATAAAATTAGATTAGATATGTTACCATGATAAAAGATGAGATAAGATGAGATGAGTTAAGATAAGATGAGATATGTTATAAGAATAGATGAGATAAAATGAGATGAGATATGTTAAGATGAACTAAGATAAGATGAGATATATTAAGATGAGATGAGATAAGATGATATATGTTAAGATAAGAATAGATGAGATAAAATGAGATGAGATATGTTAAGATGAATTGATAAGATGATATATATTAAGATAAAATTAGATTAGATATGTTACGATGAGAATAGATGATATAAGATGAGATGAGATGTGTTGAGATGTGTTGAGAAACGTCCAGAATAGATCCCATTAAATTTGACATGTTTAATGGAAGAGTCAAACACTTCTTGTTGAGACTGTGGTTGAAAAATCAACTCTCATGTGGACCAGTAAAGACATAACTGTCTTCAGAGCCCAGGGATAAGGTTTTTTTTTTGTCTCCCCAAAGCAGAGATTGAGTGATATTAGCCTTTAACCTTATCTGTGCTTGCTCTGTTTCTATGACAACAACAGAATGAGTCTTTCATCTCTGAACTGCTCACAAACCAATGTGTGTGTGTGTGTGTGCGTGTGTGTGTGACCATGTTCTTCTAATGTTCTATTGATGTAACCCTGTTTAGACAGTGTGTGTTTGTTTTGGGGATGGCGGATTTTCTAAAAAATCACTGATCACTGAGTCTCATTAACCAGTTGAAAAGAAAACACTTGCTTTGCCGGCTCACACACACACCGCGGCGTGCTCAGTTAGCTTTTTAAACACAAGTCACATTGTGAGGTCGAGTGATGTTATGTTAAAAGCTCATTTTAAAGCATCACACATCGAGAAATATTTGATGTCACCGGAAATTATGCCGCTAAATATCGTGGAAAAAACCTTCGTGATGTCCACCAGCCTGCGTCAGTACTGCAAAAACTGCCTTAGCCGTAGCCCACCCGTCATGTCATTTTAAGTAGGTTTTGTCAAATGGATAACACAACTTATCCACCACACTTCTGGGTTGTCATGGTGACAACTTGCTGTCCCAGTCTCTAGCTGCTAGCTCTAGAAGTTCTATTAGCTTTGTGTTTGTTTTATGTTTTGAGTAAACGTTCTGAACTGGTGCGAAAGGGTCGAACGACATTTTGTAGCCTATTGCTAATGTTGAAATTCATAATTTTTAAAGATATGCTATGGAGAGATCACAAAGCTTCCTCTTCATATTCTACACTACAATGATACATATTTTGTGCAGTGGAATGACTGATGCAGGTTGTTGTGTTTTTTTTTTTAACTGACGACTGAAAATTCAGACCGGACAACGTTGATGCGGTCAACCATCGGTCAAACGGTCATCGGTTAACATCCCTAATTTTTTTTTGTTTGAATCCTCCATTATGTTCAGAATTTTCTTTAAATTACAATTTTAGTAACATGACCTAAATTATTAGCTCTGTACTGTTGTTCTGTTCGCTTCTGTTCTGTGGTATGTAGTTCAGAGAGCCAGTAGCGATAAGGTGGATAATGCTCTGATTATCCTCAGTGAGAATCTCTTGACTAACACACAAACACATTGAGTAATATATACAGTAACTGAGGCATTAGCCTGGGCCCACTCATCCTAGTTTGATGCAACACTGAACTGTGTTGCTGTAATTAGCCTGGTCAGGGAGGCTATCTACAGAATTCGAAACTCCGGAGAGGTCTGGAACTCCATCCTCTTTGTCAGGAGCCAATCAATATTGAACATTTCCAGCAGCTCTGGGTAGAGGCGTGTTCAAGACAGTGACGAACCACAACCAAAAGCCCAGGATTGTATACAGAAGTGCTTTATTCATTGCAAGCATGGAGCAGAGGAAAGCCTTTTGACAGAGCTGTAGATGCTGTACTAAAAGATTTAAGTTGGAAATTCTCGTTGAAAACGGAGCAGAGAGCAGCCCTGGAGGCATTTATTAAAAGGAAAGACATTTCCGGCTTTAATCTAACAGTTAGCTCCTCTGGATACGTCAGAGGAAAGAGTGGTGTGCTTGGTTTAAGCTTCGACCAGTAGTAAACTGAGGTAGTTGAGGGAGGCGGGTCAAGCATGTACTGTAGGAAATGGTTCGCTTTAACATGTTAGCCAGACCCAATAGCTCACACAGCATTGGAAAGTCATGACAACCAGGAAGCGCTGAGCTGTGGAAGTTAACAGTCGCCTCAATAGGTGAAGGTCCAATAAGAATACGAAGTCAGAAGATGATGTGGCAAAGTCCAACCCATTTGTTCGTCACCCAAGAAGATATGATCAATTCAGACCAAGAATTTGCAGCTTTTTGGGCGTAAGCCCTGTGGGGTTCTGGTCCACAGAGACCAGCGCTGGCTTTTGTATTTTCCATTTGACCTGAATAAATGATTAAACTGAGATTAAGGGTGCTTTCACACCTACACCATTTGGTTCGCTTTAAGCGGACTAGAGTTCGGAATACCTGCACCTCTTTCTGTCTGTCTGTCTCTCTCTCTCTCTGTCTCTCTTTCTGTCCACATTCAGACAGACAGCCGACACCATGGTACAGGAGTTTTCACACGTGCTCCATGATTCATTTCCAATCGTCTCCTTCAGGCTGTCTTTACAGAAACCCTCCAGCAAGGACAAACATAGCAGAAAAATCACTCATGTCAACAATCATCAACATTATTAACAAGTCGTAACAAGGCTGTGGGAGGTCAAACTCCTTTAATCCATTTAACAATACGACTAATGCTTGCGTGTGTCATCCCATTTTTAAACCCGTGTTTCACATCTGACAGAGTCACGTGAAAGATGAATTTTCACTGCTCTTGCAATGGATAAAAAGCTTTATCTGGATTCTGATTTTTCTTCTGAAGGTGTGTACAATATCTGTGCCTTTGAAATACAACTTCCAATTAATCTACATTTAACCTTTTCTAAGTGATTTATCACCATTTATTATAATGCTGTCTTTCTCCCGTTTTAGGAAAATCAGATATTTTTTCCATATTTACTGTAAATAGCTGCTTTTAAATGACCTTCAAATTGCGTGCTTATTACTAGTGTTGGACCGATCGATCGGCTGCCGATCATAGTCGGCCAATATGGCCTAAAAATAGTCTGATTGGTGAACAGAAAAACATTCCGATCAAAAAGCCGATCATGTTAAGTAAATTCATAGCAACCATTTTCAAACTTGCAAACACGCTACAGAACAGGTGCGTCTTTGTGAATGTATAGTCGACGTTGGGGAGCATTTTACGCTGACAACAGTGTGCCCATGGCAAAATAGCATTAGCCTAGCACTGCCTTATTTACTACAACACGCATCCACACTTCAATGGCACTTCGTCAAGGTGGACTCAGAGCTTCTGTGTTTTGCTAACTAGTGAGTGCTAGCACCTGTTAGCATGTAGCCTCACGTGTTGTAATTATTTTCAGCAAATGTACCTAGGTAGTGTAATTATTAGGCTACAACTGCTTCACACGTCCACACACACAACTCAAAACACCTCAGTCTGCATTTATTGATTGATCTAGTTTAACGCTTTAACTCCTCAGATGTTATTCCAGGTAAATGTGCTGCTGTGAATTTGTCTTAAATTGCTGCTTTGAGTCTATGTTTGTGTTCCTTTTGTTCAGGGGTTTTATTTTACTGTGTGTTTTAGGGTTAAAACAGGTGGAATAACAGAGAAAAGACAAAGACAGTTGAAACTGAAGACAGAATGTCCATCAGTTTAGGACGTTTGAACATGGGACTGTGAACTGGAACACATTGAACAAGTATTTGAATGTTTTCATACGTATAGAATGCTCAGCGATGTTGTGTCAGGAGTTAAAGGGTTTTTAAAAAATGGAATTAATCCGATTAATGGATGAAAAAAGATTTGACAGAATACTCGATTAAAATATATATTTGATAGTTACAGCCCTAGATACAACTATCAAATAGTTATATCTAGGGCTGTAACTATCCATACCGAGATGAAAAGTATGGACATTTAAAATTCCATCATGTTTTTTGGTGATTAGTTATCGGTAATCAGGCCAAAAAAATGCTGATCGGCGCATCACTAGTTATCACTTACGCATAAACATTTGCCACTTGGAAAATTGATAATTTTGCCAAAACTTTTGATTTTTCTGTGAAAACCTTTAGCATTGGTTTTTCATTACTTTTATTTGAGTTTATTTTTATGTGACTTTTAGTGGATTTCAACATGTTCTATATTTTTTTATATATATATATATATATATATATGTATATTTTTTTTTTTTTTTTTTTTCTCTCTGCATATTTTTTGTGTTTCTTAGTGTATTTTGGGGGGAATTTGACAACAAAAGAGTCAACTGACAAATCATGATTAATCAAAATTAATCCGAATCAACCCTGCAATTAATTTGATTAAAAATATGATAAATTTGACAGTACATGTTGACATTCTATGTCAACATGAAAATCATTAGATATGGACACAGATACAGTTGAATAAGGTCCATGAGTTTTTAAAACACTGTAATGCTGTGGTGTAAAGGCACAGGTATGAAGTGTATTTTAGTTTATAAATGTGTGTTTGTAGAAGGAGCGTTTCATCCTGGCAACCAGTCAACTTCTTTCATAAAACACTGTGGAAACCATGTTATAATGGAGCTGTTTTTTTTCCACACAGAGGGACATTGTTTTGCTGAACCAGAAAATGGACCGACACAAACTGAGACCACAAAGAAAAATACCACTGTTTGAAATATAATTTTATTTTTGCAGGATTAAGAATTAATTGGCAGTGAGAGGCTGAAATGATGATAAACAGCCCCAAGCTACATTTACACAGCTATTCTAAACTTGAAGTCATATGTGGATGTGTGTCATTTTAACTCATCTGTAGTGTTTAATATAAGTCACCAACATCGCTACTAAAAATAAAAAAAACAAAGAAAACAACCTGCACAAAAAAAAAAACGAGGGCTGTCAAAATTAATGCATTGACACGGATTAATCCATCAATATGATTAATCTGGTTAAATATTTTAACACAATTCAATGGAACAGTTGTTGACAGATATTGTATATATATATATATATATATATATATATATATATATATATATATATATATATATATATATATATGTGTGTGTGTGTGTGTGTGTATATGTATATATATGATTTTTGGTGGGTTTTTTTGTAGTTTAGAAGATTTAAAAAATATATGTTTTAGATTTTTCATCACTTTTTTGTGTTTGGTTTATTTTTTGTGAATTTTAGTGAATTTTAACATGTTTTGTATATTTTCTTTCTCCACATTTGTTGTTTTTTAATGTATTTTTGTGTATTTTGTGGGAAATTTGAGTACCAAAAAACCCACAGAAACAGAACGATCTCCTGACATAAAGTGTTTTGACTGAGTGTTACTTTACTAAAGCATTTCCAGATTAAAATACTTTATTAATGAGAAGCGTGGAGATTCTGCTAATGCTAAGATAATGCTAGCAGTAGGCTAATGCTATCACTGGGCTAATACATCACCTAGCTTACAGCAAACATATTAATTGCAGATATATTCACTTCTTTCGTTAGTCTGTTTGCTCCTGCAAAATGAAATACAATCAATATAGGCTGGATTCAAATCAACATTTAATCATGATCAATCAAAATTAATCCAAATCAACCTTGTGATTAATCTGATTAAAAAATTGGAATCATTAGACAGCACTAAAAAAAAACTCCCATTGCCTTGCTGGTATAAACGGCCTGTTTTAGAGAGAAAACGGGAAACATTTTCCTCTCAGGAGTCCATGTGAGATATGGGTAACAATTGAGGGCACTTTTTTAAAGGATTGAGATCACAGCTAAGTGTTATATTTCCACACTGCTATATAGCTTTCCTCAAACTTAATGGTTACCAAGAAAAAGTGTGCCACTTAACAAATGGGCTGCTTTGCTCAATATGCAATTAACCTGTTTCGCTGGATGGAAGTTTTCAGTCCACAAAGGAGAGTTTTGACAGAGTGAATATCTAAAAATGGCAGTACACTGTGTGGAAATCAATCCTCTTTCTCTCCATTGATTCCATTAAAAGCCTTTTTGGAGATTGATTACACTGAAAGCCTCCCTCCGCTTTGGATTACAGTTGCACAGTTCCAATCTCATTTTTTACAGTCCAAAGATATGGGCATTTATTCTATTACACTGCAAGGTGCAAAGCTTGGAGCCTGCACAACACAGACCACCCTTTTCTAACAACAATACTTTGTAGAGATAGTAAAACATCCGCTGGAGTATTGGATATTGCCCTGTTTTCTCAGATAAGCATTATCACTCTTGTCGTTCCCTTTCAACATCAGTTTTTTTTTCTTCCATCAAGATCAAAACGTGTGTTTCACGGAATCTGAAAACGACAGCAAAGCAAAGTAATTGGACCTGTTCAGAACCGCTGGTTATGCTGCTTGATGATAATGCACAATTATTTGGGCTGCTGTGTGAACTTTGCATGCATCGTACTATAGTAAAACTGAATCTGAGTTCAATATGCAAGTGGCTCACAGGTCTAAAAAATGCAAGGAAAACAAAATAAATTGCATATAGATTTCTTTGTATGCCGTAGCTCTCAATACCGACGCCTTATCTCTGTAATGGAATATTTATCAGTAAAGAGTACAGCAAAAGAATGTTGCCCATAGCAACTGAATGCATAAAACATTTTGTTATTTCCTGGTGTTTGTATATCGACCAGATAAATGATCAAGAATATTAAGGCTTCTTTGGGGGGAAATCCTTAGTCAGCGCCTTGTGGAAGTAGCCGCTGCGAGGGTAAAGTCGGGGACAGTGTCCTTGCAGGCCTGCTGTGTGATTCATTTATCTGTCACATATTTCTGCTGAGCATACCACTATCTGCGAGTGGGATGTTTATGAATATATCCACAAAATGATATGAAAGCAATAACACTTCACAAGATCCGCGTTATTTCACTGAAAAATCGATCAGATATGTCTGTAGAAATTGCATTTCTCTCACTCCACCAGTTGTTTAATATTGTATGTATTTCACAAGGGTACAGCTATGAGGATTGGGAGAAGACAGCTGGGTTTTGCATATGGCTGTGGATGACCTTTCCCTGGACCGCTGCGCCGCTCAGTTCAGTATTCTGCCAGACTTAGGTGTTGTTGCTGAATAGATAAGCGCTCATCCTGAAACCTGTCCCTGTGAGGTCTGGCGTCTCAGTACCATGCTTGCATTTTAAAAGGTTACTTCAGGATGCCAACTTGAGCCTCTACATCGCCCAAGGCAAGTCCCCCCCACCTTGGCAATACCTCCTCGTGGTCCTCCTCCTCCTCCTCCTTCTTTGGCATCTACCAATAGGATCCAGATCAGGAGGATGTTGGGGGGGGTAGGAGGTGGGCTCAGAGTCTTTGGATCTGGTGTCTTCTACCCAGTGAAGCCAGAGGACAAATACCATCAAAATGGAGCCTGTAGTGACTGGACAACAGCCCAACTAGAGTTCTGGCCTTAAAATATAAGTTTTATTTAATGTCTCGTCTCATCATCCGAACCCGCTTTATCCTCACTAGGGTCGCGGGGGTCACTGGGGGCCTAATCCAGCTACAATGGGTGAAGGCGGGGTACACCCTGTATGAGTCTCCAGTTCATCTCAGGGCTGAACATATATAGACAAACAATCACTCTCACATTCACACCTATGGGTAATTTAGATTAACCAATTAACCTATTAGTGCATGTGTTTGGATGGTGGGAGGAAACTGGAGAAAACCCACGTGCACACAGGGACAACATGCAAACTCCACACAGAAAGTTCTGGTGTGGGATTCGAACCAGGGACCTTCTTGCTGTGAGGCACGAATGCTAACCACTGCCCCACCGTGCTGCCCATACCCGTGCCGTACACGTCAAAATAATGTCTTCGTTAGCATCATTCTATGTGTGTCTCAAAAGGAGGAAAAATTAAAGGAATGTGAATCAGTCTAAGCCTTGGACATTTGTGCACTTTTACTAGATTCAACAGCTGTAGGAAAATAAGTTAACAGTTCATGATTTGACTCATTTGTGTTCCACCGCTCTACAATTTTTCAGAAAATGTGCCAGGTCTTACATACTTTTAATAAGATGAATCAGAAAACAAATGTAAAAAATGCTGATTAGCTCATGTTTTAATTAGAGCAGCCAAATGATTAAGATTTTTAATCAGATTAATCGTAGGGTTGTTTTGGATTAATTTTGATTGATCATAATTTTAAAAGAAATTGTCAGTCGGTGGGGTTTTTTGTACTTACAAGAAACACAAAAAATGCAGAGGCACACACACACACACACACACACACACACAACTAGCACAAAAAAGCAGAGAAAAATCCAAAACATATTCAAAACCACAGAAAAATACCAACAAAATTTATAAAATATATGCAACAATATATATATATAAAATTAACATGTTTATTCAACACCTTCAACAGTTTCAACAAAACAACTTGAAACACAACAACTGTTTCATTTAATTGCATTAAAAAAAATCTGATTAATCATGATGATGCATTAATCTGCATTAATTTTGACAGCCCTAGCCAATGGTGTTTTTTTTTTTATTTGGCCGTAACACATATTATCATTTAATCACTCAGAACCTAGTCCTAATTAGTGATAAAAAGTAACAAATTTAAGTTGTAGAAACCTGTAGGATGTGACCGATAATAGAAAAATCAACCTATAACTAGTTCAATTCTCCCAGGGTAAAGATGATCCATCTGTGAGAACGTGTGGTACAAACTTTCAGCCTCAGAACAGTAGTTAACTATAGAAAACTGACAACAGCGTTCCATGTCGCCTTTCTTACCTACAAGGAAAGACTCTCTTATTTTTCTCCCAAACCATGTTGTTGTGACTTGTTTTGCTGCACTTCTCTGCTTTAATTGGAAATGTTGCCACACAACAGACTGAAAAGTTGACGGTGTTTCAGCCTTTCCACTTCTGCTGGACTCCATGTTGTCGTTAACTCCATCTGCACAGAGTTCAGGTGTTATTACCTTCAGGTTTATAGTGTTGAAAGGATGCTGTGGAAATGACATGAACGCATATATATACAGTGTATATATATATATATATATATATATATATATATATATATATATATATATTAGGGGTATGAATCTTTCACTTACACAACGATCCGATTCAGGGAGATTCCTAAAAAATAGTTAACAATTCAGTTTGATTCGATATGGTTTGAACCAAATCAGTTCAGTTTGATTCAATACAAAGTGACAATTTCCAATTTCACCGCAATGACTTATTTTATTTTAAAAAAGAAACAAATATAATTTCAAAACCTTATCCTTTTGCTTATTTAGTGTCGCAGAGACAATAGAGCAGGAACTACTGGACATAAGTTTGCACAACATAAACTGAAGTCTTTACAATATACTATACCTGTAACTGATATTAATGATAATATACCTGTAGATAACTGATATTAATGATAATATACCTGTAGATAACTGATATTAATGATAATATACCTGTAGATAACTGATATTAATGATAATATACCTGTAGATAACTGATATTAGTGATAATATACCTGTAGATAACTGATATTAGTGATAATATACCTGTAGATAACTGATATTAATGATAATATACCTGTAGATAACTGATATTAATGATAATATACCTGTAGATAACTGATATTAGTGATAATATACCTGTAGATAACTGATATTAGTGATAATATACCTGTAGATAACTGATATTAGTGATAATATACCTGTAGATAACTGATATTAATGATAATATACCTGTAGATAACTGATATTAATGATAATATACCTGTAGATAACTGATATTAATGATAATATACCTGTAGATAACTGATATTAATGATAATATACCTGTAAATAACTGATATTAATGATAATATACCTGTAGATAACTGATATTAATGATAATATACATGTAGATAACTGATATTAATGATAATATACCTGTAGATAACTGATATTAATGATAATATACATGTAGATAACTGATATTAATGATAATATACCTGTAGATAACTGATATTGGTGAAATGTAAAACTGATAATCTGGTGTTACTAATTTAACAGGCTTGTAAAACTCTGCTCATATTTAAAATAAAAAACTTACTTTCCCTTAAGAAAGACCAAATAAAGAATAAAAATGTTATAAAGTTTAATAATTTGTGCAAATATGAGAATATACTGAGCATAACACTGAGGTTAGACAGAAAATGCAGTTTTTTACTCTTTTGGAGGAAAATCAACTGATCAACATAATCTTGTCTAAAAACACTAATGTCTCTGAAACTATATCCACTGGTTTAATAACAACTCTTTATGATGCTGGTGTCTAGTTTTTAAAGACATGACAGCATGAGACTCACCAGTACAGGTGGACTGACAGAAACAACCCGTACCCGCGTGCATTAGACCCGTAACCCACGATTAAACATTCTCTACCCAGAAGACCAAAGCTTTATTTTCACTGTAAACACACCACATCGGTGTTACTCGGTAACATACTGCTATTACGTGTTAGCACAACATGTGCTAATTAAACTTGTTAAATGTCGCAGTATAAAAAAAATGTCGCAGTATATTTTGGAACTCTGTGGGCGGATATAAAGTTCCCTTCAAAATAAAATAATTCGACTGTGTGGATCAGCCACGGATCCGCGGTTTCATCTATAAATATGCTTTTATTTTGTCACTTCCGGTCCGCTACCCGCATTTCCTTTAACTTAACCTCTATCCATTCCTCAAAAAAATAATCAGATAAACTTCCGGTTGTAAGTTTCGGATCTCATACAACGCAGACCAATAACTAATTCGAAATCGGTTTATCTTAGTGGATTTTAACATGTGTGTGTGTGTTTCTTCATGTATTTATTTGTATTTTGTGCGAAATTTGAGTCCAAAAAACGGAGATAAAATAGTCGACCACCCTAAAGTGTTTTAATAGTAATACATTTTCCAGATTTGTTTGTGTTTCTTCATGTATTCTTTGCATTTTGTAGGAAAATTGAGTCGAAAAAAAAAAGCCCCAAATAAAACCCCATTACAGACAAAATAGTTGGTCAACCTAAAGTATTTTTTAATTTTAATAAATTCAAAATAATCCAAAAATTGGAATTGGCAAAACAATACTTCATTACAACCTGCAGAAGAAAACATATATGAGTCCATAAAGATAAAAAGGAACAAAAGGCGTTCCAGAGTCAGGCCATTCCAATCCCACACTGGTGTAATGGTTATTTCCATGGATATATTTACACACTTGATAAAAGGATGTAAGAGTTACATGTACAGTATTCATTCCAAAGTGTACCGGTATGGATGTTCCGGTTGACTGGATACAGTAGTACAGTGAATACGCCCTCCTCTATATGTGAGGGTTTAATGTAATGCTAAACCAAATTTCACATGCACGAGTTCCACCACAACCCTTAAGCTTTAAGCCCTTAGCAATTAGCGATATACCATGCGAAGCTCAGCGCAACCTGACTGGCATAAAACTCAGTCAGTCACACTAAGGAGAGCCTCGCACGACATGGATGACCCCCACGCTGCTTCCATTCAGTGTTATTTCACAGAACAAGCCACCGTCGGTAAGGCTACGTTCAGACTGCAGACAAATGTGGCCTGATTCTGATGTTTTTTTTACCCAAATGTGACCTGAATCTGATCTGTTAAAGACAGTGTGTCCGTGTGTGCTGCATAATGTTTTTTTAAAAATGTTAATTTTGGTAACAGTTTACATTTCAGATCGTTAATAAAGTGGTAATTCTATGGAAATTTTGTTGTAATTTCATGGTAATAAGCCTTTGCACCGCTTATTACAAGTCATTTCCATGCAGTTTCCAGTGCAACTACTTTGCTGTTTCTATGTAATAGCTTTCTTTAATGGAGAAATTTCTACGGTCATTACATTATTGCATTTTTATTGTAAAGAAAGAAATAGTCTGACATTTCTGACACCCTTTTACCTCCAGTTTGACTGCTGGGTCAAATTATCTATGTGATATAAACATGAAGGCGTGTTCAGAAATATGTTAGATTAAGTATTTTCATATTATATGTCGATTAAGGCACAAGAAGTTTCAGAAAAAAATACTTTTAACAAGTTTTCCTTGAGGTTCAAATTTTAAAATGGAATAATTTGACCTGTAACATAATAGGAGGGGTATTAAGATGAATCACAAACAAACTAAATAACTTTAGTGCTGGTTAGTTCATGTTTTTAATATATATGATGGTGTGTTATTCCACATATATGGTGGTTTATGTACATGTATACAATGGATTTGTTAATATTCCACTAGAAAGAACCTGTAAAGTGAATGGATCATAATGTGCAGACAGTGTTTGGAAGTAGATCTGAGACCAATATTCATTTGGACTAAAACCTATTTTCTTGTTCATTCTAAGAATTTTACATTTTGACCCCAGACTTGTCTTGGAAACTTGAGCCAACCAACATTTAAGACTTGAGTTTTCTTTATCAGTAACACACATTTCATGAGTAAACATTTTACTTGTAGAGTTTAATTGGTGTAAAATATAGTTTGTCGTCTTTTCATGATCATCAGATATGACCCATTTGACATTCAGAGGCTTCGTAGTTACCATGGAAACACTGTCATCTTCTATGACATTGCTTTACCAGTAAAACCCATAGAATTGGATTGAAATAATTACTTTATGTTTGGTTGATGATAGATTTTATTAGAAAAAGTCACTTTTTCTTCAGTTTTTCTACTTTTGATATGAAAATATTCAACTTCACTCTGAGATTTTCTGAATAACGACATGATCAGCAAATTAAATGTAGGAATGTAACAGATTTTCACTGGGGAGAAAAATACAAAAGAGAAAGATACAATAAATGGTGATAAGTTAATTCAGGTTTTAAAAAAAAAAAACTCTATTATGTAGTTAAATCTAAGAGTTAATTTTTAAATTTTTTTTTTTAAATCACTAACACACATTTGGGAACGTTCCATTACTTTTAATTCCAGAAACATTTTACTTGTAGACCAGTGTAAGGCTACGTTCATAATGCAGACAAATGTGACCTGATTCTAATGTGTTAAAGACAGTCTCATCCAGTATGTCCATGTGGGCCCCAGAAGGCTTTTATTTATGTTTCTTTTTCCATCTTTATTGAAGGTATTCACTATGATACATAAAACAGTACAACAATATAACAGATATTGTCTGTAATGACATCAGTTATACAGATATTTTAGACTAAGAAAACCTACTATAAAGCATAGATTCACAGGTCACTGATCATTGACCAGTATATTTATTAAGACTAATGACCATATAATTTTGGAACATAATTAAAAATATCTCAAAATATTGAAAGTGTCGGTAACGTCAAAAGTAATATAGTGAAAATAGATCATACCGTCAAAGATCCAAAACAACTGAAAGGTTTAATGACTGTGTAAGTTTAGAAATAAAAACAATATATTAAACAAAAAAGGTGACAAAAGGTTTGATTATTATTATCATTAAGATAATTAATTTGACTATAGCACATAGAATGAATCGATTCGTTGGTATGTTGCATATTTGTGACAGTAGGTATCCAGGGGTTAAGTTGTTCAAAGGTGCAAAAGAACTATTGTGAAAATAATATGAAGAATCCTAGGCATCCTGTTATAAAAGGGTTAAGTTGTTTTAAATATAAATAAGTTGACTTAATTGAAGATTGAAGATCCAGCAGGTTTACTTTCTTTTATGTACTCAAACCAAGCACTATCAGTACGTCAACCTAATTATTAAAATGGTTAAATATTTGCAGATAAATTCTATTTCTGAGACACATGATTGAAAAATGCAATGAGCCGTGAAAATACTGTCAAAATCATGTGTGTGTGTGTGTGTGTGTGTGTGTGTATAATTTAGATGGAATACAAAGATGTGTAAGAGCAGTATTTTATTCTATTATTCTAATGGATGAATGGGAGACAATGTGCTATTTTTAGATTATGAGTCATAATCAGAGGTGATAAAAGTACCCATATTCTGTACTTAATTAGAAGTACAGCTACTTGTGTGGGGAAAAAAATACTGTGGTAAAAGTAAAAGTACTGATTCAACTCCATTATTGAAGTAACATTAAATAAGTAGAACTTCTCAATTGTAATAAAGTATAAAAAGTAATTTTTTTTGGAATTAAATGATATTTATTTAACCAGGAAAAAACAGAAAAGTTTCAAAAGTATCTAAAAATAAAGCTTTTAAAAGTGAATCAGTGTGTAGTTAATGTGTTTGATCAGGACACAGTGGGTATGGACAAAGCATTTAGGAAAATTTACAAAGTCATACATAGGAGATAAAAAAAAAAGTAAAAAATGATGAGATTACGAAAGGGAAGAATTGTGATATAAAAAGGTCAAAATTATGAGATAAAACATAAATATGATGTAATAAATGCACAATTATGAGAAAAAGTTAAATTTTTGAGAAAAAATTGAACAATTATGACAGAAAGTCACAATTTCTCTCCACTGATTTACAACGTATTTACGTAGTAATCTACACATAATGACAACACTCTTTACAAACAAGGTTTCAACACACAGAAATGTGAATAACCTGAAAAAATATTAACATGAAATAACAGATTAATCACAAAGTTACTTTGGATTCATTTTGATTAAAACAGTCGACTGTTCTGTCGCAGGGTTGTTGTTTTTTTTTTGTTAGTTTTATTCAAATTTCCCATAAAATACATAACAATACACTTAGAAACACAAAAAAATGTTGAAAAATCCCAAATATATTCCAAAAGTCTTCTAAAATATGAGGAAAAAAACAACAAAAACCTCCACCGATGCTTCATATGACGTCAAACCGTGACGTGATGGAGCCATAGGTGTTGAACCATCTGATGTCTGAAGGTGAAATGATGTGAATGAAAAAAAAAAAAAAAAAAAAAAAAAACCCCTCCAGATTCTATCTTGTCTGAATCCTGAGATATTACTACTGATGTGTGTGACCTTGACCTTTGACCTTCATTGCTCAAAATCTAATGGGTTCTTCCTTGACCTGAAAGTTTCATCCAAATCCATTCAGACCTTTTTTGCGTCATCCTGCTGACACAACAGACCCAAATTTAATACTTCCTTTGTGTCGGTAAATATTAATATATATATATATATATATATATATATATATATATATATATATATATATATATATATATATAAAACCTTCGACAGTTTCAACAAAACTACTTGAAACTAAAGAAGTGGAAACAGTTGATAGTGTTCAGATTAATGTTAGAATTGGAAATATATGAGGTGGGGTATGAGGTGGGGTGGGGGGTGGAGGGCACGGTGTATGATCTGGTGTAAATCGGTTTGGCTAAAGGGACAAGGGACACAAAAATGAAAGGCACTGACATTCAGTGGGTCCAAGTGCACATGGCGCCCCCACCCCCCACCCCAGAGCCGTGACTAAACCTGCTAGATTACCTCCATCCCTGTTGGCACTGTGCTGCTATTGGGAATGGGGGCCTTGTCCTGTGTGGTTGGCTGGTTTGTACGCCGTGTATCCTTGGGGGGGGTGGGGGGGTCACGGGGCTGAGCTGCCGTCGCCACTGACCACAGCCATCTGAACTCCTTTCCCATTCTGACCCCAGGCAGCGCACAGTCTGCTGCTTCATTAGCTCAGTCCACCACCGTTAGCTAGGGGGGGATTTTTAAGGCAGGTCCAGTCTGGATTACCATATGGCCCCTCTCGGTTATTCTGTCATGAAATATGAATCCAACACAAAGATTATTGCTCCTAACACGCTTAGAAGTGTCACATGGCCAGTCAACACTGTGAGAAATGAGGGGGCATCGATGTTGCAAAGATTTCATCACGCATGAAAGATGAGACTTTTCTTATTCCCAGATTCTTGGTTCATGAATTCAACGCTGTTTTCCCCCCCGTAGCTCATTGTCAAGTCGCATTACTCTCACCTGGGCAAAGGCACAGTAGATTTAACCCCTTAAGGCTTACAGTATTGTCACAAACATAACAAAAAAAAAAATATCTATTGTATATGCTATAGGGAAGGGGTGTCAAATTCATTTTAGTTCAGGGGCCACATGGAGCCTAATATGGTATAAAGTGGGCTGGACCCCCACGCCCCCAATCACCACCAAAATCTAATCACTTCCAGATCTCCCCATTACCAACCTACCCTGTAAATGTCATCAAGATCCATCCATAACTTTGTGAGTTATCTTGCTAACAAACAGACAAACAAACAAACAAACAATGGTAAAAACAACCTCCTTGGTTGACCTCTCTCCATTCGAAGGGGATTAGGTCTGCTTTTGCACTCTGAGTGCTTTTCTAGTTGTAAATGCTATAGTCAAATTAATTATTTCCACTTAATTTAGCATTTCCTTTTTTTTTATTTTTTAAGTTCTATTTAAATGACAGAGTTGAGGTAACACAAATATACAAATGGTGGGAATATACGCCTTTCACGAAGCCAAGGAATCATCATGTAGTACATGGAGTGTAGCGAGCATCCAGGAGGAAAACAGATACTTCAACACCCTAATTGTCTTGTCTCCTTCTCCTCCCACACCTTCAATTAGTGCAAATAAAATCCTCCCTTTGTGAGGAAAAAAAAAAAAAAATGGCTGTGCAGGAGCGGTGGCTTTATATTCCGTGCAGCAGACGTAGACGTTTAAAATCAGAAATGCAACCAGCGTGTCAGGTGGAAAAGCTGCGAGGGTCTTCTGTGTTCCTTAAGGCCCAGAGGTGGTTGAAGTGACACAGGCCAGATGGTGGCGTCCACACGACTGTGAGGGTGACGCACACCGACAAGATGGTCCACAGGCTCCATACAGACGCGGAAAAAATTATTAGACCACTTCAATTTCTTGTTGGTTTTAATACTTGGTTTCATACAAATTTATAAAGTTTATGATTTAGATTTTTTTTTTTTTTTTAATATTAACAGACTTCATCTCATCCTGTTGATGTTTAAATTCCTTCAACAATATCTGTTATTGTACTGACAAAAAAAAACAACACTTTTATTTATTCCATACTCACTTTTCTTTCTGTTTTAGTCACATGATAAACACAGGAGTTAGTGTTTGATTACAAAAACACTGTTTGGATGGTTTAATGATTATTAAAATGTCCAATGCAAAAGATATTCCATTAAATATTAAGGAAATAAATGAAAATAATTTTAAAAACGTGTGAAAAAGCTGTTGCAGTATGTCAGGGCTCTCAAATTCATTTTATTTCAGGGCCCACATTCAGCCTAATTTGATCCCCAGTATTATCTGTAAAATAATAACGTCTATAAATAATGACAACTTCGTATTTGTGTCTTTATTTTAATGCAAACCCCCCCCTCATTGAATTATGAAAATATTTACTTTTATAAAAAAAAAAAAATGTGGATAACCTGAAAAAAAATTAATTCTTAAGAAAAATTCAAAAACAATTATTGACATTATAAATTGGAACTTTTTAATTTTACCATTTTTTTTTTTGAGACTTTGATGCATGATAATACCTGCTTGCGTAACCATTACTTTTGATGATTTTTTACAGTCGAATATTAAAAACTAGAATCATCATGTTTAATACAGTGTCTATATAACACCTGTAAAATAAAATATTTACAGCCATGTTTTCCAGATCCAGTCCCAATTTTGGTCCAATTTTTGGCCCCGATATCTTATTAAAAATGTATACATTTGGGAATGGCTAAGAGCAAATGTTAAATTGTTTTTGCATTTATATGAGCTCATCATTAGATACATTGTGGGGAGAATATGTTTCTATTTTGCTTTTATTATTAGGTCTAAAAAGCTGGTGAGAGTTACCAAAATAAGCCTGGTTTCATAGAAGCACCCATAAACGATTGATAAACACATACATAGATATGATGACATCAGTTGGATCGATAGCAAAATAAGTTCCAGTACATGTAAGGGGGCGGAGCCAAATACTAAAAAGAACCCAGTTTCATAAAAGCACCCAAATGTACATTTAAAATTAATCTCATCCGACATTGGTTGGGAGAGATTATTGTAATCAGTGTGTGTGTTCGCAGAGATATTTCATGCTATAACTAAATGACTACTCGAGATATCACCATTAAATTACATGGGCGTCAGATACAATGGTCCATCTGAGTAAAGGTCAAAGGTCAAGGTCAAAATCATATTATCAGTTATAACTGAAGAACGAAGGGTCACAGAACGTTCAGATTGGTACCAAACAAAGATTTCTACAATTACCCTTAAATGGTGTTATCACCTACGACCATTAGTTTCTGAGATCTCTGGAGGTCAAAGGTGAAATGTCGCAAAATTAACTTCTGTAACACTGTGTGTGTCAAGCATAGACATATCAAACTATAATCAATACTAGATTTATTAGCATAATATTACACGCATTGACAAATATATACGTATAACGATATTAATATTGCAAAAGGTCAAAGGTCACATTTAGCAGAAAGGTCAAAATCATAATTATTGGCTCTAATTCAAGAACGGGTTGTCATAGAAATTTGAGATTGGCACAAAATAGGGGCGAGATTAGACATTCTCTAAATACTTTGTGTTGTCTGGATGTATTATAGACGTTCTATGTGTACAGTCACACAGTTATTAGCCCCCGGTCCAACCTAAATCTATATGTCAAACGCCTCACACTGAAGGTTAGGGTCATCTGAACATCTTTCTGTCTTTTTTTTTCCTTTCATGACATTAGTGTCAAATAAATACATGAACAGAATTCTAGGAGTCATAGTTTTTTCCCAGTATGGTTGTAAAATAGGGATTAAAAAAGACAAAAGAAGGTGTACTGAAGCTGAAATAGCCTCTTATATATGTCTCAGTCTCTGTATTAACCCATAAAAACCCATTACAACCTTTGTGACAGTTTCCAAATGAACCTTTCTGTATTTTAATTATATATTACTGTGTATTATATTTTCTGTATTTAGTTTTTTTTTTTGTGTAAATCATGTATTTTCCTGCATTTAATGTTGGTCAACTGTCTCTTTTAAGTTTCCTATAAAAGAAACCCAAATAAAATGCGGACAAAAACAATAGAAAAAAAGCTGCGAAATTCCATTAAGAAAGAGAAAAATTTTACAAATATTTAAAAACTCAATCAATCAATCAAACTTTATTTATATAGCACTTTTTATACATGCTACATGTAGCACAAAGTGCTTTACATTAGAACCCCCATTATCCCGCAATTGTAGGACAAGTTAAAAGATTTACAGAGTTAAAAAGAATTGAATAAATACATAAATAATCGAAACAAAATAAAAGTAAATACATAAAATAGCAGAATGAAATAATGTTAAGATGAAAATGTAACTAAAAGCTAAGTTAAAGAGGTAGGTTTTCTTCTAAAATACAGAAAAAACACCAAAGAAATATGATCAGATATCCAAAACATATGAAAAAAAATATGAATATTAATGCTGTTAACATATTTATGCAACTGTTCCATTGAATTATGTTAAAAATTTTAATCAGATTAATCATGACTTTGGATTAATCCAAGTTAACATTAATTTTGACATAACTAGTTTACACCAATAAAAACAAAACACTCATATCTTTAGTGTTTCAGACACAACCATGTGTTGTGTTACTAAATCCACTATCATTTAAAATAATTGAGTATTTCATGACCTCAAACAGACATTTTCTGAAAGTTCCTAGTTAACACGTTGCTCATATTTTCAGACATGGCAGAGGCCGCTGGAGTTAATTTTTCCCCATAACCTTGGTGTCTCTTTTTTTTGTGGCGTTTATGATGCTGTTGCTTAGCAGCCATGTAGTCACAATCTCCCACTTGAACATCAAGGATTTCCAGTACATAAATTCCCACAGCGTAATCACACACACGCAAGTTCCATTTGAAGGCATGACGACAGCAGAAACTCTGACTGGTTTCTAGGTAGTTCTTTAGTCCTTTATTGGGAAATTGACCATCTTTGGTCATTTCTGTAGTAGCAACAGTTCCATTGAGGACAGCGAGTCCAGGTCCAATGTGGTCTCCATGGTCTGTCAGGTTGGTTGTGGTCTACAGGGTGTGTAAGGTGTAATGTGGTCTACAGGGTCTGTAAGGTGTAATGTGGTCTACAGGGTCTATAAGGTTGAATGTGGTCTACAGGGTCTATAAGGTTGAATGTGGTCTACAGGGCCTATAAGGTTGAATGTGGTCTACAGGGTCTATAAGGTCTAATGTGGTCTACAGGGTCTATAAGGTCTAATGTGGTCTACAGGGTCCATAAGGTCTAATGTGGTCTACAGGGTCTATAAGTTGTAATGTGGTCTACAGGTTCTGTAAGGTCTAATGTGGTCTTTAGGGTCTATAAGGTCTAATGTGGTCTACAGGGTCTATGAGGTCTAATGTGGTCTACAGGGCCTATAATGTCTTATGTGATCTACAGGTTCCATAAGGTCTAATGTGATCTACAGGGTCTATAAGGTGTAATGTGGTCTACAGGTTCTGTAAGGTCTAATGTGGTCTTTAGGGTCTGTGAGGTCTAATGTGGTCTACAGGGTCTATGAGGTCTAATGTGGTCTACAGGGCCTATAATGTCTAATGTGATCTACAGGGTCCATAAGGTCTAATGTGGTCTACAGGTTCTATAAGGTCTAATGTGGTCTACAGGGTCTATGAGGTCTAATGTGGTCTACAGGGTCCATAAGGTCTAATGTGGTCTACAGGGTCTATAAGTTCTAATGTGGTCTACAGGTTCTATAAGGTCTAATGTGGTCTACAGGGTCTATAAGGTCTAATGTGGTCTACAGGGTCTATGAGGTCTAATGTGGTCTACAGGGTCCATAAGGTCTAATGTGGTCTACAGGGTCTATAAGGTCTAATGTGGTCTACAGGTTCTATAAGGTCTAATGTGGTCTACAGGGTCTATAAGGTCTAATGTGGTCTACAGGGTCTATAAGGTCTAATGTGGTCTACAGGGTCTATAAGGTCTAATGTGGTCTACAGGGTCTATAAGGTCTAATGTGATCTACAGGGTCTATAAGGTGTAATGTGATCTACAGGTTCTATAAGGTCTAATGTGGTCTACAGGGTCTATAAGGTCTAATGTGGTCTACAGGGTCTATAAGGTCTAATGTGGTCTACAGGGTCTATAAGGTCTAATGTGGTCTACAGGTTCCATAAGGTCTAATGTGATCTACAGGGTCTATAAGGTGTAATGTGGTCTACAGGTTCTGTAAGGTCTAATGTGTTCTTTAGGGTCTGTGAGGTCTAATGTGGTCTACAGGGTCTATGAGGTCTAATGTGGTCTACAGGGCCTATAATGTCTAATGTGATCTACAGGGTCCATAAGGTCTAATGTGGTCTACAGGGTCTATAAGGTCTAATGTGGTCTACAGGTTCTATAAGGTCTAATGTGGTCTACAGGGTCTATGAGGTCTAATGTGGTCTACAGGGTCCATAAGGTCTAATGTGGTCTACAGGGTCTATAAGGTCTAATGTGATCTACAGGGTCTATAAGGTGTAATGTGGTCTACAGGTTCTGTAAGGTCTAATGTGGTCTACAGGGTCTATAAGATCTAATGTGGTCTACAGGGTCTATGAGGTCTAATGTGGTCTACAGGGTCTATAAGGTCTAATGTGGTCTACAGGTTCTATAAGGTCTAATGTGGTCTACAGGGTCTATGAGGTCTAATGTGGTCTACAGGGTCCATAAGGTCTAATGTGGTCTACAGGGTCTATAAGGTCTAATGTGGTCTACAGGTTCTATAAGGTCTAATGTGGTCTACAGGGTCTATAAGGTCTAATGTGGTCTACAGGTTCTATAAGGTCTAATGTGGTCTACAGGGTCTATAAGGTCTAATGTGGTCTAATGTGGTCTACAGGGTCTATAAGGTCTAATGTGGTCTACAGGGTCTATAAGGTCTAATGTGGTCTACAGGGTCTATAAGGTCTAATGTGGTCTACAGGGTATGTAAGGTCATGAACACCTTGCCAACACAATAGCTCGTTAAGTATGCAAATGTGAATGGATGGTTAAATAGGTAATTTCCAGTTGTTTTTGAGGGACTGATTGAGAGCTGGATATATTATGTCGCCGCTGAATGTTTTTGGGTATATACCTTCTTTAGCGTGCCACTGCAATTATGGACGAATAAAAAAAATAGCTGAGTATTTCCACATGTTTGTACACGCCCAGGGGCGGAGCGTTTGGTTCACTGTAGGGGGGCGAGTCCTAGTATAGGTAATGTTAGTGTTCATTCAAAATCAATGGTTTTAATTAGTCCTCATGTTGATCTTCCCCAAGGCATAAGCATTTAGTTTGTTTTTATGTCTTTTATGTCTTGTGTGTTTATGTTTTCAGATTATTTCTGTATAAAAGTAGATGACAGTATAGACCCCTTCACAGTCAAAATCATTCAAATATAAGAGGAAGTTGCGCACGGACCTGAGTAAAAAAAAAAACTGCATGAATACGCTGTTGTTTTTATAGATGACAGACCTAAAGCAGAGCTACAAATGTCCAGTTGTTTCATTGTTCATTGTCAGAATTGTTACAAGGACAGAGTTAAACTGTATAGAATTTCATCTGGATCTAACCCATTAAAAAAAAAAAATCTACAACATCTATGGTTACAAGAACTGTCTGTCTGTCTGTCCTTCACATTCTAACCATAATGTGAACTTTGAATAAAATTGTAGCAGCAAGGACAAACAACGACAACTTCCTCAGTCCAGTAGGATGTTTACTCTGCCATACATGTGTAGTTATGTGTCTAAATAGAACCATCTAGTTTATTATAAAGCACCCAGGCTTCGTACATAGGAACCTTCTGGACCTGATGATGACTTGGTAACATTTTTAACTTTAATCACATAAGTTTATGTCTGTGTAAAACATATTTAACACATGAACACACATAACACTTGTAGGTGCTCAGTTTTTCATGAGTGTACATAGAAGGATTGTTTATTAAGTACGTATATGTCAGGCTATTGTCTACTAGGAAACTTACCGACATGATCCATTCACTCTTTTATCAAGTAAAGATCCGGTAGGCGATGCTCATTTTTAAGTGCTAATTTATTTATGTATCATTCTAGATCTTGAAAAGACAGATGTATCATAGTTTGATAATGCTGGTCTACGAACAGCGGCATTGTTTCTTAGTCCTGGTTGCGCGGTGCATCCTAACAGCATTCTGTTTGTCGACAAACATGCTGTGTGTCAGTTACAGGGTGCGTGAGGCAAGGTGCGTTCACGAACCATGGGAATTTTAGGGTAGCCAGCGTACAGGGGGGTTCCGTTTACTTTGTAGGAAGAGTGAAGCATGAGAGATTAACTTTACGAACTCAACAAACCAGGGTACATTTACAGTTATTTTATTGTTCCCATGCAATCAGGAAATAAGCGTTTATAAATATAATTTAATAACTAAAAATCAGTTGTGGTTTAAGTGCGCCCCTAATCCATGTGAGCCCGGGACGACCACCCCCCCCCCGTTCTCTCCGCTAGTGCACATGCCTACTTGTTGTGGCAATACGGCGAAATAAGAGGGAGCTTTCCGGCAGTATTTCTTGCCATGCCAGAACAATGGACGACTACTAGCGGTACTTTTGGTGGAACATTTGCATGTAGGGACGTGAACGTTACGTTGAAACAACTACAACCTTGCACGAGTAGAACCGAGCAGAGCTGCCGTTTGCATTTTCACCATTTTGATGCCAGGTCAGTCTTTGTTGTCGTTTCACGTTGCGAGTATATGTGTGAAAACTGTAGCGGACAGAAGGGCAGACGAACGCCAGCTGAAAAGTTCGGCCAATGGAAGCTTTATTCCAACGGCGCACATCCTTTAAGTCGCACTAATATGCCCTTGATTCTCTGCCAGTATTTTTCGATCACCGTTTGAAACGACAGCATGGAGTGAAAACAACACTTGAAGAACCACTGGAAATCAGCTAAACCGTTGTTACCCATCTGTCAGATTATTTGTTTGTTTGTTTGTTTGTTTGACGCAGAGCTGGGAGCTGGATCTGATTCCCGTTCGAAAACTTTGGTCGTCCTGTTTGCCATTTCTGACAGGTGTTGGCCCTTGGTGTGAAAAACAACATCTCCAACTCCCGGCTTAAGCTCTGGGACAACCTTTGGGGTGTTGAATGTCACCATCTGTTGAGGACCCGCTTAGTTGATGTCATTACAGCACGTGGAGGGAGAGAGCAGCTCCAGCTCTCACCCATGAGGGCCATGGTTTATTGCACAGGAACTCAGGTGGGCCCTGATCTGATTTCAGAGGCTCAGTTGGTGATAGTGGGGAGCATTTGGGTTGACATTATCCACTTCTAATTGTGCTGCACATGAGGAATTATGCTTCCTCAAATACTTAGGTGATATATTGGCCTAAATAAAGCATTAGTGGGACTTAGTTGCTGTCACTTTTTGCATTTCAATAAAGGTTACGCTCCATAAGATAACTACATAATGCATTTGTACAAATTAGGTGAGTTAAGGCAGGTTTATTTATATAGCAATCCAAAGTGCTTTAAATAAATAAAAATAAAACATTACAAGAGAGAAGCAAAAAGAAGTATAGCCATGAAAAAAATAAATAAATAAAAATGAAGTATTCTACCATAATAGTTTTTCTATTGTCCTCATGTGATTATTTTATTTCAACATAAAAGTGTCAGTGAAGACACAATGCAAAGTTGTTTATTTGAAAAGATTGTGTTGATGATTAAATCTGTAAAACTGTAAAAGTAGTTTTTACAGGAAACAGGATTAGATATGTAGATACCACTGATATGAGTACCCACATGGAAAGAATCTATATGAACATATATGTGCATATACCTCATATATGCACATTTAGGCATATGTACAACATGTATATGTTGTGTATATATATGCTGTATATACACCATATATGTGCATTTAGCCTGTATGTAGGCCAGATTCAGGTGCATATACTGTATGTGTATATAGGTCTCCTATGGTTTCTTTATGTCCACATACAGGCTTTATATTGACATACATATACTGTATATGTCTCCATATACCCAGTGACAGGTTATGTTTGTCTTAAACCCTTGAGCTCACATATCACTTTTGCAACTGTCATACATGGTGCCTAGTTCATATTTTTATTCTCCAGGTAATATCTGCAAATTTGTCCAAAGTCTGACAGAAAAAAAAAAATAGAATTTCACACAATAAGTTATAGTTGAAATGTGAACACATGGAACTGGCATCATGTTTTATCCTAAAAACATGTTGACATGAGACAGTGGCATGTGGATTATTAACTATAGCAGTGAGAGAAGACTGTGAAGAGAGTGGAGACTTGTGATGTGAGGAGAGGAAACTGTAAAATGAATGGAGAGTGTGAAGTGAGTTGAAACTGACATGGGTGGAGATTGAAGTAAGTGGAGACTGTGTGTAAGATGAGAGCGTGAAGTGAGTGGAGACTGTGAAGTGAGTGGAGTCTGAAGTGAGAGGAGACTGTGAAGTGAGTGGAAAGTGAAGTGAGAGGAAACTGAAGTGAGAGGAGACTGAAGTGAGTGGATAGTGTGTAGTGAGGAGAGCAGAGTATGTAGTGAGATAAGACTTTGAAGTGAAAGAAGAGGGTACTGAAGTGAGTGGAGAGTGTGTAGTGAGAGGAGACTGAAGTGAGTGGAGAGTGTGTAGTGAGTGGATAGTGTGTAGTGAGGAGAGCAGAGTGTGTAGTGAGAGAAGAGGGTACTGAAGTGAGTGGAGAGTGTGTAGTGAGAGGAAACTGAAGTGAGTGGAGAGTATGTAGTGAGAAGAGAGGATAGTGTGAAGTGAGAAGAAACTGAAATGAGTGGAGACTGAAGTGAGAATAGACTGTGAAGTGAGTGGGGAGTGTGAAGTGAGAGGAGACTGTGTGTAGCTGTAGTTCAGTTGGTACAGTGTAGAGTGGGTTGTCGTATGACTAAAGGTTCGGAGGTTTGAATCCCGACTCCACGTGTGGAAGGGTCCTTGGGCAAAAACACTGAACCCTAAATGTCTCCAGTAGGTCTGACACCACCTGCATGACAGCGCCACCTACTGGGTTATTTACTACGCATGTTCTACAGCATTTTAGAACCTTTGTGGTCGTTTACATTTGTGCTCGATAAATAAAATGGATTATATTTAAACCTATATTAGTTTAGAGGTTCTTTCCATGTGGTTTCAGCCTATAGATCAGGGGTGACCAATCCTGGTCCTCGAGACCTACGATCCTGCCTGTTTTAAATGTTTCCCTCTTTTAACACACCTGACGCTCATTGTCAAATCTTCTGTAGAGATTGATGACGGACTGATCATTTGAATCAGGTGTGTTAGATGAAGGATACGTCTAAAACATGCAGGATAGCGGCCCTCGAGGACCAGGTTTGGGCACCCCTGCTATAGATGCTAGCTATGATCATTCCCATCTGTTCACACATACATCGACAGCAGGGGTCTCAAACTCTGGTCCTCGAGGGTCAGTGTCCTGCATGTTTTAGATATTTCCCTCTTTCACGTGATTCAGTTTAACCCTTTAAATCCTGAGACTTTAACAGTTCCACATAATGGACACATATGGAAAAATTTGAAAACAAAAACAAAAAAGGAATTATTAGATAATTCCTTTTTCTGTTACACCTCAAAGTCATTCCATCATTAACAGGTTCTGCAGAGAATGATGAGCTGATAATTAACTCTTAGGTGTCAGAAGTGATGTATTCTGAATGAATGGTTTAGTTTAAATATTCCTAATTTTAAAAAAGTCCAAATTAAAACAGCTGGGACCAAATTTCAATAATAGTTTTCTTTTTTTGGTACATTTTTTCCATTTTAATTATAATTTAGCAAATATTTATTGTACTATTAGTTAATTTTGTTGACATTTTTTAGATTTTGTTTTTATTTACTTATTTTTTTCCTTTAATTTTGCTCCATTTTTGTCTTACTTTGTTCATGTTACAAATTATTTTGTTGGTTTATTCTTAATTTTTGTTCATTTTATTAATGATTTTGGCTGTTTTTTCTGGGGTAATTTTGTTGCTTAGTGTAATAGTTTCATTTTATGTGGAACTGCTAAAGTCTCAGGTGTTAAAAAGGTCAAACTGAATCATGGGAAACAGGGAAATATCTAAAACATGCAAGACACCGGTCCTCAAGGACTGAAGTTTGAGACCCCTGATCTACAGTATTGAACATAACACATTTTTAAAGATGCTCACAGATGACTCGGGTCCAGTGCTTTGAGATACTGCTCAATTAGTTCCAAGGTAAACATAGTTTGATGAAGTTTTCTGGTGTTGATGTACACACTGCAGGGTGCTCCATCTTTCATCCTCGCCTCAGGTTCCTGTCACACAGCAGCCAGGAAGCAGACTGAGGTGCACCGATTCACCATAGCCAAACTTATCTCAGCAGATAATTCTGCCGAGAGGAAGGTATTATGTTTCTGAAAACCAACTCAAAGCCATAGAATCCTGGATGATGCGCCTCTCAGGTGGCCATCATATTGCCTGAATGGATTTCAAGCAGTGATGTGGAACGATTCCTTTGAGAAAGGTACCCATTCAAATGAAGATAAAGTCATTAAACTGCTGCAGCTGTCCTTGGATCTTTGCTTTTTTTCCTCGATTGCTTGTGATGAAAATGTGTGGTGCATATGTTTCAAGGATAAGATACTCTTGAGAATGATGTTCATTCTCAGCACAGTAGAATTGAAAGGTGTTTTTTTTTTTTTTTTTTAATTTTATTTTTTTTTCTCCTCCATTACAGCTTGAGAATTGTCAGTTGTCATTTCTCTACTTACCGCTATTGTCAGCTGAAATAAATCAGTTTGATTTTTTTTTTGCAGGTGTCTCCACAGAGATCTTCATCACAGCACTTATACACAATCATCCCATTGCACACACCTGTTCAACTCCGTTCTAAGGCCAGAACTTATCCAGCCTCCCATTGAGTGGATGTATTTACACCCACCTTGTCTTGTCTCAGGGACGTCTGCCCGCTGGCCTGGCATTCGAGCAATTTGTTTCCACCTGGCACTTTTCCCGTCTCTAGTGAAAAAAAAAAGCAACTCGGCCTCATACCTGGCTGTGTCGACTCCCTCTGCCCAGGGAGGGGAGAGCTAATGCTGCCCCTCCAGCCTTCAACATGTGAGCTTTCTAAAGGTGTAGCATGCAGGAAAAGGAAGAGCCAATGTAATTTGTAACAATTTCTGTCATATTCACTCGACAATACACAATCAAAAAATTGAAAAACGAGTCATGAATGAATCAAAAATGTAAAAAAATATATTTTTTTCATGTTTCAATTGTACGTATCACATATACCATGGATCGGGTGGATGACATGACGGAAAATAATGTTTTAATTGCGGTTGAAGCACTCAAGTAAAAGAAATACTAACAATTTTTGCATATTATTCCAAAGGAAAACAAATGAACAAAAACATCCTAAAATACTTTTGAACCACACATTAGCCTGTTGATCTCGTCTTTCGCTGGCTGCTGGCACAGCACGCATTAATGATTATTTCTGTAAATGTGCTAGTATTAGCATAAAAAAGCTATTTTTCAACCATTGTCCCCGGGGCCAGATGTAATAAAAGATAGTGTTTTACCAGTTCCTGTTCACATTGTGTGATGGGTGGAGATAATTTTGGAATCACAGTGACCTTTTTCAACAAAGGGTCCAGTTTACTGGCAAGATATAGGCTTCTATTGAACTACACTGTTTGAAAAAGACAATATGTATAGTCCTAACAGCTGAGGCATCTTCATTACACCTAAAAACTAATTGGCGGATGGGGGGGCAGGTTCAGTTCTGAAAATTGGGGAAAACTCGGTCATTGCAAATAGATAATGGGCGAATAGAGATTTTACAAACTGGTTGCGGATGAAAATATACGTCATCCGCACATTTCTAGTATCTATCTATAATTCAGCAAACCTCTGTCTGTAGTATTAGGCCCCGTCCCATTTGTCCCCCTTAAAACTTCCACTTGGTTTTAAGTGCCCTAAAAAGTAAATTCCACTCATTAAGGGGAAATAATTCCCCCTGAAAATGGGACACCACTCGCCAAGTGAACGTAACAAACGTGCTCACGTCACACGCTGACAAGTCTACCCCGCCAAATATGAACCCACCCCTCCGCGAGACTGACAGCAGCTGACTACTATTTACACGGAGGACAAATGCCGGTCCCAGCTGTGTTGCCTGTTGGCTCTGTTTATTTACCTTCGGGATGCGCAGAGAAGAAATGCGGCAAACAGAAGACGCATTCGCCGTCTACTTTGCCTTTCAGTCTTGTCTCAGGTATGTTGATTTATTTAAATATTTGGATGTATTTTTTCTTCAATAGTTGGCGATTTATAACATTAACGTTAGCATTACCGCTAGCTTGACAAGGTAACATTACCGGTCATAGCCTCTGTGCCACAATATACTTACAACGAAATTGTTCATCTCCAGTTCCTCCAGTTGCGGCCGCCATTTTTGTTGTCGGAAATCAGTCGGCTCGCTGAGCTCGCAGTGCATCATGGGTAATTTCACCTTCCCCTCAAAACGAAGTCCGCAACCAACCTCACTACATTTTGAGGGTTGATTTTAAGGGCAAAATCGCACTCCCACTTGCTCCCCTAGGTAATGGGACACCCTACCCCTACACATGAACGCGCAAAATCTAGGGTTAGGGGAAATTTTAGGGTTAGGGGGAGAAATGGGACAGGGCCTTAGTCTGTGGAACACCTAACACCTGCACAACGACACCAAATTATCCAAAATTTGGAGGGTGACTTTCCAGGACTATGGTAGATTACATTTATGATGTACAACAACGAAGATATTAGACTAATTTAATTTTCTCTTTCTAACTTTCGTACTGAAAATGTGTTTTCACAGTGATAAGAGATAGGGTACCACTTGTTTTATTATTAATTTTAAACTGTACCTACAACTGTAGGGGGGTTGATGTAAAGCACTTTGTACTACATACACTATATAAATATAAATATGCTTGATTGATATACTTCCATTTATTTAAAAAACCTGTGACTCCCTATTATCTCACTATGCATCAAACTCCATATTTGGTTTCTGTTTTGACTATTGCCCAAAGTAGCAGAACTGACATTTCGCACATTTATCATTTGATAGGAGGTCAGGTCTTAACCTCTACGTGTGTCATTTGTTCCATATAAACCTCTTATTTTTATGTCTGGAGACAAAAATGAAAGGATTTGCCTTCAGTGGTGTGTTTAACGTGTTAGCAGCGAACTCTTGTTATTTTCATTGGGTCTTGTAATCTCATGTGTGATGGGCCTCATGTTTGGTCTGATATAAAAGCAGCCCTTTTGCCCGCGCTTGTCTTTGCATCCTGGCAAACACAAGCATTCACTCAGTCTGTGAAGTTTATCCCATCGCTTTTGTGCCTGTAAATATCACTGCCTGCTTTTGCTCATACGTCCAATTTTCAGATGAAAAACCACGGCCGAAGAACTAAAGTGTTCAAGACTGGAATCATTTTGTAATCAAATATTGTATTATTTAAGCTTAGAATGCTCTATACATTGTCTTACTACATTTGATTATTATCTTTCCTTTTTTTTTTTCTCATAAAGTACATATATCCAAGACAACTTATAGTGTGTAGTTATATAAAGACATAAACTGCACTAAACTATCAATTCAATTCAATTTTGAATTCAATTTTGTTTATAGGGCCCCAAATCACAACGATGTCGTCTCGCAGGGCTTTATATATATATATATATATATATATATATATATATATATATATATATATATATATATATATATATATATATATTATTTTTTTGTAAAATATTATTTATTACCTTTATTTTTATTTTATTTTTATTTTTTTTGTACATACTATTTTATATTTTTATATTACTATACTATTCTGAGAGTGACACCACCTGCCGGAATAGAATTCCATGTATATGCAAATGTATCTGGCGAATAAAAACGATTCTGATTCTGATTCTGATTCTGATTCTGATTCTGATATATATATATATATATATATATATATATATATATATATATATATATATATATATAAAAACACAATCAACCACAGAAATAGATGAAGTCCCAAGCATCCCCTGTCCTTAGACCCTCCTTCTCTGCAAGAAAACACTCCAAAAACCAGTGAGGGAAAAAATGTTTGGGAGAACCACACTGAAGGAGAGGTCCACTCCCATGTATGGACAGGCTATAGATGAATGTTCATTTGTAGATGAAGCAGGGGGGCAGGTCCATCCATCAGACGGGTTAGGGTGAGGGACTAGGTCTGGGGTCACAGGTCAGCACACACACACATATATATATATATATATATATATATATATATATATATATATATATATATATATATATATATATATATATATATATATATACACACAGACACACACACACACACACACACACTATCTAATTTCCCACAAAAAACACTTGAATGACCCACGGTCTTGAACGCAGCAGCAGCAGCAGCATTTGATGTCTGCCATCATTTGCTTTGTTGCTTTTATTAAGGACAGTTTCAGTGTCCTGGCTTCACCCTAATAACGATAACAGTATTACAGTCGTCTTTTTACTGCTCCATGTCATATGCGATGCCTCAGCAGATAAAGATAGTGCAGACATGGACTTTTAGCCAATTTAGCAGCAGGGGTCTGGAGATGACACTGTCACTATATGTGCTGTCTTCTATTATGGTTTGCCAGTTATTTGGTGGTGTGGTGTGTGAGGATTTTTTTTTTTGCTCTAAGGCTGTACATTAATTCATCATCATGATTCATCTGAATATAAATGTTAACGCAAATTGATGGAACAGTTGTTTCCAGTTGGTTTGCATATGTTTTGGATATTTTATCACATTTCTTGGTAGTTTTTTTCTGGGTTTTAGAAGAGTTTTTTAATATTGTTTTGGGTTTTTCATAGCTTTTTTTTGTATCGGTTGATTTTAATGGAGAATTTGAATAGATTTGAACAGGTTTTGTATATTTTTTCACTGAATTTATTGTTTCTTAGTGTATTTTGTGGGGCATTTAAGTACAAAAAAAGACAGAACAATCAATCGGCATGTAGTATAAATTGATTCAAATGAATCCACAATTTTTCACAATTGTGCATTTCTTATTTGATATGTATGACTTTAGCTCATAATTTAGATTTTTTTTAATCTCATAACTGCATTTTTTACAATCTCACATGACTTTTTTTTTATCTCATGATGATAAATTGTTATCTCAACTCTGACCCTTTTTTTCAGTGTTCACTAAATTTCCTAAATTAAGTACTGTGACCTGATAAATACATTTTCTATATAGATTAGAATTACAACTTTTGTCTCATGATCGTTATATTTAATCTTATTATGATTTTTTTTTTTAAATCTCAATTGTTTACAATTTTATTGCTTTTATCTCTCATCTCATCATCTGAACCCACTTTATCCTCACTAGGGTCATGGGGGTCACTGGGGTCCTAATCCAGCTACAATGGGTGAAGGCGGGGTACACCCTGTATGAGTCTCCAGTTCATCTCAGGGCTGAACATATATAGACAAACAATCACTCTCACATTCACACCTATGGGTAATTTAGATTAACTAGATTAACTGGAGAAAACCCACGCAGACACGAGGAGAACATGCAAACTCCACACTGAAAGGTCTGGTGTGGGAATTGAACCAGGGACCTTCTTGCTTTGAGGCACGAGTGCTAACCACTGTGCCTCCTTTTAGCTCTGAATTTTGATTTTATCTTATAATTTATATTATTTTTCTCATAATTTTGCACTTCTTCTCTCATATCTATCACTTTATGACCATTTAATAGTAAAAACATAATCTATGATTTAATTCTTATTATTTTGTCTCTTTTTTTGTGCATAAAAGCATGTTGTGAAATTCAAATCAATATTTGTGAGCTGTGGTTCAGGTTAAGGGGCTATAAAATGTGCAGATAGTTTGTTATTTTTCATTTATCTTTTATTGGGTTTAGGTTTGAATGACAATTGTTATATGTAATAAGTATGTACATGTGTTTCTATGTATATTTATTATTGTTATTAACTTAACCCCTGAAAGGAGAGAAGGGCACTGTTATTTTTTTTTGTTTGTTTTTGTCTGTTTTTCAGTAAATTTATGCAAAAACTACTAGATCATGTCACAACCCATCTCAATCTGTCACCTTTCCCCCAGATCCCCCCTCACCTCTCCTGTCACAACCTTTCACCCAAATCCACTCCAGATTCACCTGGCCCGCACCACACAGCTGCAAGTCGTTACTGATCTGCAACTTTATAAGCAGTGAGGCTTGCAGTTACCAGTGTGGGTCCATTCAGTTTGTCACCTTCATAACCCAGACACTTTAACAGAGTTTTTTCACCATGACCTGTACATTTCTTCATGACCACAGACGGACTCTGGCTGATCTACCCCCAGGTTTTGTTTGGTTTTGTTCCTGTTCATTTTCTCTCTGTCTGAATTTAGTTCTGTGTGTGATTAAATTATTTTCCCTTCAGCACTGAGCATCTGAGTCCTCTCTCCGTCCCACCCGTCATGACAGAACAATTTCCATGAAACATTCAGGAAAGGTGCAAGGTATTCTAGAATAGATCTGATCACAGTCCCCAAACTAGTATTCAGAGAATGCATAATCTCACCCCTATTTTATGACATTCTCAAATTTCTATGACAACCTGTTTTTGAATTGGCCAAGCTGATTTTAAACTTTCTGCTAAATGCGACTTTGACCTTTTGTAATATTGATAATTTTGTGATATGTGCCAGTACATATAATATAATGTATTCATTTATAGCGTGATATGTCTTTGCTTGACACACACAGTGTTATAGAAGTACATTTCATGACACGTCACCTTTGACCTCCAGAGATCTAAAAAAATATTGGTCATAGATGATAATAGAAATTATGAGAATTGTAGAAAGCTTCATTTTGCATTGTTTGGTACCAATCTGAAAGTTCTGTTACCCTCCATTTTTTTAGTTATAACAGATAATGTGATTTTTGGCTTTTTAGTTAATTGTGACCTTGACCTTTAACCTTTACTAAAATGGGTCATTGTATTTGTGTATTAGCTATATGTGACCTGCCACCACGAAACCAGGCATAAGTCGCGCTGAGCCGTTCAGAGCTACAGCCAAATTTAGGCTGGAAGGTGATTTGTTATTTGTGTTTACACCTTATCAAAAAACGGTACCGTAACACCTCTATGTTCAGTTCCTGTGGTCATTACATTGAAATCGAGTCAATAAAGGTGTTTATTGAGTCAATTATTTAAGCGGCGACAAAAGTTCAGGTATTGCTGACCAAAGACAAAGACGACTTCCACCTCTTTTCGCCGAACAAACCGATCTCCGTCCCGTGGGTAAACACCCAAGTGTTCGGTACGAGGTAAAAGCTTATATTGAATGTTCTGTCCAATGTCGTAAGCCAAATGATTATAATACGTTGCAATTCTGTCCTATTATTATAATATATAAAACTTCTGTGACATGTCCATCAGAGTGTCCTTTAACATCTGTGAATATTTTTTGTCAATCGGATACGAATTATTATGCATTGCTAAGGACTTCCTACCCCAAAACAGTCCAAAACTTTAACGGACAATATCTAAAAATATGCAAATTGCATAATAGGTCCAACTGTGGATATTAAAATGACCATAACTTTGGTTCTACTTATGATAGAAACATAATTTTTTCACCATCTTAAACCTTAGTTTCCACTCTACCAATCTACACAGATAACTCAGTTTTGATTTCCAGACACTTATGCCTGGTTTCGTGGTGGTGGGTCACATATGTATATGCCCATGTAATTTGATGGTGATATCTCAAGTATTTGAGTTGTAGCATGACGTGTCTCTGTGGACACATACGCACAGACGCATGTGATTACAATTAAAAATCAGTTTTGGCAATGATAACCGATGGGATAACTCAAGTCAAATGTGTGCGAGTGGGTGAGGTATATTGTGCCTTCCCAATAAAAAGTGTTTAAAAAGTACAAATAAAAGCATCTAAAACCAGACAAACTCCTTTACCCACTTTCCTGTTTACTTCCTCTCTCTAGGAACCATCGATCAGGTCCCCATGCCTCCAGAGGAATCTTTATCTGGAACACATGATCACATTGGAGCACAAGCAGAGGTGAAGAACATGTGCTTTATGTGTTTGAAGAACAATTAAATAACTTCAGCAGTGTACATTCAGTCCAAGAGATTAATAATGGCTTTAGTCTAGTGATGAGATGAAACAAAGGGTTCAAAGGTCACACCAAGAACTAACAAACAAGTGAGTGAGAAATAAACATACTAGTAAATATTAAGTGTTTGTGGATTTAATTTGTTTTTGTTGTTTTGGATTCATGTGTCTGTTTGTTAGAACCTGTTTAAGAAAAACAATGAAAAAAAAAAATATTGAATGAATCCTTAATAGTAAAAATGTCCCGTAAATACATCATATTTTTTTTTTTATATTTTTCATATATATTTTATATTTTTCATATATTTTCATATATTTTTATATTTTTCACAATTGCATTTATTTGAGGATTTCCCCTCGCCTTTTTTTAAATCTATATTTGGAAAGTGTTATGATGATCTCTCTCTATTCTATATATTTAGAAGCTGCACAAATGGTCAAAATAACAGAATGAAAACGATCAAATGAGTAAGTACCTTTTTTTATTTGTATTTATTACAATACAAGTTGGTTTTGTAGTTATTTTAGAACTGCCTGAACACAAAAAAAATACCTAAATATTTTATTATATAGTCTTTAACTTTGATAATGACATGATTTCTGCCATATTTATACAGAACATATATCAGGGAAAAATCCACCGATGTTCAAACCTCGTCATTCACATTCAGTTAACCTTATCAATGAATTCATTAATTAATTAAAGGTTTTATGTTTATTTATCAGGGACGATACATAAAGCGTTGCCACCATATGATGCACATACTTTAAGATACTTTAAGATGTCGAGCTTCAGCTAATATGTCACTGGTCAGGCTTTGGAATATTATAAAATAATATACGTAACACAGTAAAATGCAATATACTGTATAATGTATACAATTATACAATTAATAAATGCCATAATTTAATAAATACAGTCAGTACGTTTACATGCACTAATTATTGCCTTAGTGTGACTAATGTCTTTAGTTTTCACAGTCATGTAAAGACTTTAGTGGGACTGGAATGGAAGTGGATTATTAGGTCGTGTTCACACCTATAGGTCTGTTTCTTTGTTCGAATCCAAGGCAATGCAACGTTTTTTTATTGCTAACTGGTTCGGTTTGCGTTCACAAATAGAAAAACTCTTTCAGGAAACAGGAACTGGAAGTCATGTGACTGCAAATATCCTTCGGTTATTAATCATTACAGTTTATGCGGGAATACAAAAATCCCTTAGCTGTCATTGGCTGTAACAGAGAATTTGTACCTCATTTACCTTTTGCTGCCGAGCACGTATGAGAAGTGATCATTTGTGGCCCGCGACTATCAATGGCTCGTAGCCCAGCGAGCCCTAACTATTGCATTAATTAATGCATTTTGGAAACGTGTTGCCAGCACATGGTTCACTTCCTGTTATTGGTGCGGATGGTGTTCACGCCTGAAATGAACCGATCCACAGTTCACTTGATAGCGGACCTGAGACTACCTCTACAGTCGGACCACAGTTTGGTTGTCTGGTCCGCACCCGAGTTCGAGGTCGGCGTTCACACCAATCCAAAAGAACCCCTCCATAAGAAGTAAATTCTTTATTTATATATAATTTTTTTTTTTTTTTAATTTTGGCTGGGAAGTTTATCCACCATATGTGACAAATATGCTTTTTCTGTGATATATACTGACTCAAATCAAAGCAACCACTGGTAAATACTGGTCCAAATATTCAGTTTTGAACCATCAACTGCTGCTGTTTCTTTCCACTTGTTTGTCCTTTTATTGTTTTTCTTATTTAGGAAATCATAAGTGATTTAAGAAGTTGGTTTATATGAACTTATATTGCAATTATTCCTTTAGTATATTTGAACATATTCATTTATTTCTTAGTTATTTTTTTGCTATGGGTAATAATACGGGGCCTTGGTAACTACTTTTTTTTTTTTTTTTTCCCTGTGACTGAATAATAATGAAACTTTCTTGATTATATCCTTGATTATCCTCGTTTCAAAACCAGAACAGAAGGCCAGACCGTGAAGTTGGCACGTATTTCCCATCAGCACCTGTGTGTGCTGTTGTATTTATCTGCTTTATGCAAAGGTGTGGGTGTATTTATTTGTGCTTTAGAACAACAAGTGCTGTGAAACAATCTGAAAATATTATTCTTTCTGTTTCTTAGCTTTGTTTTCAGTCACTAACTTTTTCAAAGGCTTCACCGCAGCATGGTTCCTTCATCAGGCAAAACTTCCACTCACACTTTCATGAACACTAACATCTAAACCACAGGTGTCAAACTCCAGTCCTCGAGGGCCGATGTCCTGCATATTTTAGAGATTTCCCTCTTCCATGTGATTCAGTTTAACCCTTTAACTCCTGAGATTTTAGCAATCAGTAAAAAAGTAAAAAAAAAAATTTAATAAAATGTGCAACAACACAAACAAAAATGAATAATAAGCTAACAAAATAATTGGTAACATGAGCACAAATGGCAGAAAATCAAAGAAAAATGATTAAAAAAAATGTAGAAAAATAAACAAAATCAGCAACAAAATAAACAGAAAGTGAATACATATTAACAAAATGAAAAAATAATGTGGAAAATTAAAAAAAAAAACTAGTATTAAAATTTGGTCTCAACAGTTTTAATTTTGCCTTTAATTTTTTTTTTTTTAAATAAAAATGTTTTGGCTTTTTGACACCTATTCCATCCACAAAACTAAAAGGAAAATGGTAGAATTATTCTCAATATTTAAACTAAATCATCCATTCACAATGCATCAGCGCTGATACTTACAGTTAATAATCAACTTCTCAAAAGTTCTGCAGAACACTGATAATGATGCAATGGGTTCCAGGTGTAATGGAAGAGGGGAACATCTAAAACATGCAGGACACCGGCCCCTTGAGGACCGCAGTTTGACACCCCTGATCTAAACTTTAAAGCACACAGTCAAACTCAGTTCAGTGTCATTATATTTGACCTGTAAGCTCAGGCCACAGGCACCGCTAATACTACAAATCCCAAAATGCTTTGCTAGTGTGTTAACGCTCAGTCAGGACCAGTAAGTGCTCCTCGAATCTTTGTCTTCACCTTTTGTTAAATACATTTTAACATTTATTTTTTTTTCCATTTTAACATCTTTCTGTGTTTTTCAGAATCAGTTTTATTGTCAATTCTTCACATACAAAGGTATTTATATTACGTTTCTCGCTCCCCTATACGTTAATTTAAAGTGCAGATGCGCAACAGATAAAAATCCTAGCTAAGTAGTAAAAAAAATAAATAAAAATACAATGCAAATAAATAAATAGAGTGCAGTGGCTTAAGGCTACTTTCCTAGTGCTACTAAACTAACGAAACAAGACATTATGTACAACACACACACACACACAGGGATTTTATCATCTTTTTAAATAATTTTCACATCTGTCTACATCTTTAACAACTTCTTCCTCTTATTTTAACACCTTTTAGTGTGTGTTTTAAACCAGACATCTTCAACCCTGGTCCTCAGGGCCCACTGTCCTCCATGTTTTAGATGTAACCCTGATCCAAAGCAGTGGGTCGTTATAATACTTAACACTTAATAATGAGCTGATCATTTGAATCAGTTGTGTTGGTGTGTTAAAATGGCTGTGGCTCAGTTGGTGGAGCGGGTCGGCCAATGACTGAAAGGTTGGTGGTTCCGTGTCCTGGCTCTTGTTGTCCACATATTGAAGTGTCCTTGGGCAAGACACTGAACCCTGACTTAGTCTCCCAGTAGGACTGACAGAAGCTTAGAAAGCTACTGGTGTATGAGTGTGAATGTGAGGCTAATGTAAAGCGCTTTGAGCACCATGAAGATAAGATAAGATAGACTTTATTGATCCCAGTAGCAGCGATGTGGAGCAATAGAGGGACAGCAAGAGAAGAAAAACATATAGATAAATAAATAGTATATGTACACAAACACAGATATTGAGAACAATGAAAAAAAAAAGACTAAAATATGCTATGTACACTATACAAAAGTATGATTGAAAAAAATATATACAGAAGGAATAAAACTATGTGGAGATGATAAATAAGAATAACAGTATAAATATGTATATATGTATATATATTAATTGGACATAATATAAAAGAGGAAGGTGGAAAAGAACTACATAAGTGCAGAACATTGACCATTTAAAACATGCAGGACCAGGGTTATAGACCTCTGTTTTAAACCATCCATACTTCATTCAAGCATATGACACCAAAATATGGCCTTTATTAAATATGACAAAAGTAATATTTTTGAATTAACATACTATTTTTTATTTATTTATTTATTTTTTACAGTAAATGTGCACCGTTCTCATGTCATTTTCGGAATTTGAATTTTCACTTCATCTCATATTTCTGACTTTTTCTCTCATATGCATTTCTTATCTCATATTTAAGGGCAAGATTATTGTAATGTGTGTGTGTGTGTGTGTGTGTGTGTGTGTGTGTGTGTGCAGAGACGTATCATGCTCAATGAATACTTGAGATATCACCATGAAATGACACAGGCATATGCATATAGTTAATGCACATGAGATGCAATGATACATTGAAGTAAAGGTCAAGGTCGTATTTAGCAGAAAGGTCAAAATCACATTATTGGCTCTAATTCAAGAACGGGTTGTCATAGAAACACAAAATAGGGGCAAGATTGGGCATTCTCTGAATACTTGTTGACTTTTTATCTAATAATTATAAATTTCTTCTCGTCATCTGATCCTGCTTTATCCTCACGGGGTCACGGAGGACACCCATGGTCAATAAATGTCTTATCTCATATTTATGAATTAACTGATTTCAACTCTCATAGTATTTTTTTAATCTCATAATGATGACTTTTTTTTTTATTTTTTTAATCTCAATTGTGACTTTGTTTTCCATTTTTTGTAACTTTTCTGCCCATCGCCACTCTACTGAGTACTGTGATCTGATCAAACACATTATCTACACAGTAACTCCCTTTTATTTTTGGATCATTTTGAAACTTTTTTTTAGATTTTTCTTAGTTAAATATTTCATCCAGGGCACAAAAACAAAAAAAACAAAACAAAACAAAAAAATATATATATATATTTTAAAAGTATAGCTTCGCAAATGTAATAGAGTACAAAAAATATATATATTTTTTTCTCTATTACATTTGTGAAGTTGTACTTTTTTTTTTTTTTTTTTTTTTTACTGTTATTTAAGTAAAACAATTGATTCAGTTCTTCTACTTTTTTACCAGAGTATGTTTTCACACCAGTAAGAATGTGAGTACTTTTACCACATGTGATAGTAACATGTGAGAAAATGTGAAAACTTCAACATAACAGAAAGCTGAGAAGTGAAGTGGACACATATTTAACGATGTATTTAGCAGCTTTATGCAAAGGTGTGAGTGTATTTATTTGTGCTTTACGTCTTAGAGTCAGCCGCCGTCTCTCATTTCAGCACAACTGGTTGCAGTTAAATGATTGTTCCGTCTAAAGTAACTGGTGCTTCTGAGGCGTCTTTACTGAACCTGTTAATTGATTGAGCCAGAGTTGAAAAGAAAAACACTTTTAACTCCATTTAGTATCAAGCTTATTTCTTCTTATTGTATTAGTCCACAATTTACAATAGCTGCTTTTATAATCAACCCCTACATAAGTGTCTTAACCATTTAACCCCCGACGTGTCTGGGCTGAATGTTCTGAAGGTAGGGTTTATAAATATTCAAATATTCAACCAAAGGTGTTAATACAGTAAAGATGTAAGAATACTCAGTACTCCTCCTACCAAGGTACATATACAGTGTGTGTTTATGTATATATATTATTTTCCTGTGTTATAGTGTAGTGTTATTAATTTACTTTTATTTCCTCTAATTCGATTTTCATTCGTTTTTAGAGCAGGTTTGCTTGTTATTTAGTTTTTTTTTTCCCTAAATGCATCGTTTAGTGTTAATTTTATTTTATTTTTTTAATATAATTTGTATTGTCCTTGCCCTGTTCACAGCTTGTTTTCATTATGTCATTAGTTTTTGTTCACAACCTGTGTTGTGTTCTACCCTTACACTATATTAACAATAACACCTGCACTACACTGTTCGCTTTTAAAACGTATTTATGTTTACAGTTTTTATTTAAAAATTGCCTAGTCTATATGTACATTTTTTATACATAGATTTTTTTATATCTGCAGGAGAAACGCATTTAATTTAATTTCATGTTTAACATGTGCTGGAATGACTATAAAACAATTTTAAAAAACTACCTTGAATATTAACATTACTTGAACCTAAAACCTTTTCTAGCTGAAATAAGAATGTACTCACGGCAACATTTTGATTTGATTTGATTTTAATTATTTATTTCGAACATGTGCAAAGTGCAACAATAGTCAATACAACAATAATAATAATAATAACAATGACATGTCTGAAAAGGACAATAACCTAAATTCATCTTATAGCAATATAGTGCATAGTACAAAAAAATGATAATAATAATAAAAATAATAAGAATAATAACAATACCAATAATCAATAACTGAAGTACTAAACATAGACATATATACAAAAAAAAAAAACGAAAAACAAATGAGCAGATAGGAAAGTAGGTAACAAATACAGTTTTTTTGTTGTTTATTTAATTTTATTTCAGACTTTTATTGCAGTTTATTCACATTATGCATCTTGCAAAGCTTTGTAATTTCACAGTAAATGTTGCTTCTGATGCATCTTTACTCAACCTGTTCATTGATTGAGCCAGAGTTGGGGAAGAAAACCACTTTTAACTCCATTCAGTATGAAGTCTGTTAGATTTTATTTTTTGATATAAATCCACACAATAGCTGCTTTCATAACCAACCGTACACATAGCACAATTATCGTAAACAAGACATTGTTTGAGAGCGGTGTTGTTATCTACCCTTGCACTTAAATTAACTTTGCTGGTACCCAAAGCCTCTTCTGGCTGATGTAACCTTGTTATACCAACACAGCGCTATAACAGCACACTTAAGCATTCAGCCCACTGAAACGTTGGATCTAATCTTAGAAACTTGAACTAGACTGAGTCTTTATTGATTGTGAGCCCGGAGAGCAACAATGGGCGCTTTACCCTCTAATAGGATTGTGTTCTTTGTTTGAACACACAAGTACACCTTTGACATGACTTTTTTTTTTTTTTTTTTTTTTTTTTTTCCCATTCGCAATCAAACAAACCGTGTCGGCCCACATCACGGGAAGTTAGCCCGCTAATGTTAGCGACGCCCGAAGCGCCCCCTTTGATTGTTACTCTGCTGTAAAAATTAAACCTTTTTTTTATATATATATATATAATTTCAACCCAGCACTTGTCGGAATAGTTGTGCGTGATTTTTTTTTTTTTTTTTTTTTTTTTTTTTTTTTTTTTTCCAAGATTGCTTTCTTTGATTGTTTTGTCTGTGAGAGACTAGGATTGCCTTCAGTAATAATGTGTCACTTTTCATGTATCGTTTTATTGAAGCTTGATGAAATGCGCTCACAGAGACAGTAGCTGGATTACATTAAAAAGGCCGACGGCTCTACCAAGTTCATTATTCTTTTTTCTTTTTTTTTTTTTCTGCAGCATTAGAAACCTCGTCCCAGAAGCTACACATATTTGTATGCTTGATTGTATCCTTGATGATAAAAAAAAAAAAAAAAAAGGAGTCTCAGAGGCTTTCAGTGGGATTATTACTCTATTGTGCTGCTTTTATTCAGGCTAAATCATGTGTTTAGGATGAATTGGTAATCAATTGAAAATGCCCTGTCTTTTTGGTTGCAGAGGAATAATCACTGTTGTTCACTCTCTGCGCCGGCACAGTTGTTGTACGAGTTGGTGTGCGTCTGATTTTCAGCTTTAAATTCACGAGTACAAATAATACACTTGTAAGATATCTGTTAAAATTAAGTTGAGAATGTATCACAAATTGCATTAGTGTAGGTTCGGCCTTTTAACCTCCTGAGACCCAGGAAAGTACAAGTTTTGGCTTTTTTTTTTTTTTTTTACATTAAATAATTACCTTTTTTTTTGGAAATGGTGTAATGCAACAGGTTTTTTTTAGATACATACAGAATATCTTTTGCTTTGGACAACATTTATTTTTTTTTTATTTCTTCAATGAAGTGCATTGCTCTGGGTCTCAGAACATTGACAGTTTTTTATTTTTTTATTTTTTGGTTTGTTTAATTTAAAATAATTAAAATGTTCAATCAGATTAATCAGACGGTTGCTTTGGATTAATTTTGAATAATCATGATTAAATATTACATTTGAATCTGTTGGGTCTAATTTTTTTATGCGCAAACAGACTCAAGAAAGAAGTAAATGTATCTGTAATATGTCCAAGCTAGGAAAAGTATTAGCCTAGTGCTAGCATTAGCCTAGTGCAACGAGAATCCCTGACTATCTTATGCTTCACATTGTGATATTTTAGCCTGAAAAGAAAACGCCTTTTTGCAGTTTGTGCAAAATACTTTGTCAGTCGACTGCTCTATGTTTTATTTATTTTTATTTTTTTTTTCTTAAACCCCCCCCCCCCCCCCACACAAAAATACACTAAGAAACACAAATATGGAGAAAAGTACAACAGGAAAATACAAGTTTTGGCTTTTTTTCCCTTTTTTTTTTTAACATTAAACAATTGGCTTTTTTTGGAAATGGTATAATGCAACAGGTTTTTCAGATACATACAGAATGTCTTTAGTTTAGTTTATTTCAGTCATATATTCACTTCAAAGCAACAAAAAAGAGAGAACAGTGCAGAATTTAACTGAAAAAGGCTATAAACTATATATACACACATACATACGTACTCGTGCACATACATGACCCCCCCCCCCCCCCCAATTACAGCCATAACTCTTAAATAATAATGCATTTTAAAAAAAATTTTATTTCTTCAAGATTTCTTTTCTTAACTCAAATTTCCCACAAAACACACATACACATACCCCCCCCCCCCCCCCTCCCTTAATGACACCCCAGGGGTCGGGGTCAGAGGTAGAAAGTAACTAAGTAAAAGTACTTTAAGTAGATTTATTTTTTAGGTATCTGTACTTGAGTATTTATTCTATCAACTTTTGACTTTTCCTCCCAACATTTGTTCATAAATATTTGTACATTATACTCCTTACAGTCTCATAATAGACACGTTACTTTATAAAGTTGTTATTTTATATATACTATATATATGTGTGCGTGTGTGTTGTGATTTTTGTAGTGTGACCAACAATAATAGGATGTCACTTAGGTATATTTCAAAGCAGATGAGTGAATACCTTTTGTTAATATAATGTATATTTATCATCTCAACCTAAATACTAATGAGAAACTATTCACTGTTCTGACTTTCAACAAAGTCACTAAAATTATTCCACTAATTATAATCTTATCGGAACTTGATTTATTCTATAACGCATCTGGATTAGTGCTGTCATTATATATTCATGTAATTTGTGTGGAACAGGAGTGTATAGGCAATTTTTCTCCCTTTGGAAACAGTCAGGTTTGCCATTTTCACCTGCTTCCACTCTTTGATCTGGGCTAAGCTAATTGGCTGCTTGCTGTAATGCTTCATATTGACTGAACAGTCGTCTGTGTGAAATTAATCATCTCATCTAAGTCGGTGAAAAAAAAACAAGCATATTTACCAAAATGTCAAAAATACTCGTAAAATGGCAGTTATTATATTAATTTGTACACTCAACCTATTAGGACTGATGGAAACGACAGGTATGAATACAAATATAAGCACAGGAACATCACATAAAGTCACTGATACGGTCATTTTACTGCTAAAATCTGTCTTTATGTGAATAATTACTGATAAATAAAGTAATATAATTGTAAAATATTAGGTTTGACATGTTGCAGTGAGGATTTACATGCAGAAGACTAGTGCTTTAGAGCAGTTTCAAACCAAAAGTTCATTGCAACAAAGTCAGTTTTAATCAGTTTTTTGATCAAAGACATAAAACAGTAAAGGTGCTAATAGAGACAGAAAGTAAATCAGCTTGTTTTAAAGCAGGGGTGTCCAAATCTAGTCCTCAAGGGGCAGGTGTCCTACATGTTTTAGCTATTTCCCTCATCCACATGATTCAGTTTAACCCTTTAACTCCTGAAAATTTAGTAGTTTCACAGTAAAAAATAATTAAAATAAAGACGAAAATGATCAAAAATGGCCAAAGTCATCAATAAAATGAACAATAAACTGACAAAATAATTAGTAATATGAAGAAGGTAAGACGCGAATGGAGCAAAATTAAAGAAAATAAATAAATAAAAAGTAAAATGTAGAAAAATCAACAAAATGAACAAAAACTTTGCATCTCACTTTGTTCATGTTACTAATTATTTTGTCAGTTATTCATTTTTGTTCATTTTATTGACGATTTTGGCCATTTTTTTTTTTCATGTTGTTGCTTATTTTAATTCTTTTTAAAGTTTAAGGAGTTAAAGGGTTAAACTGAATCATGTGGAACTGATAAATGTAGGACACCAGCCCTTGAGGACTGTATTTGGACACCCCTGTTTTAAAGCCTCCACCTTATACAGGGTGTCCCATAAGTCTCCATACATAGGAGATATTATACATTCCATACATATATGGTTTAACATTTGAATAAAGAGCAATGAATTGAAAGTCATATAGAGCATATTATAGAAATAAAAATAGTTTATGTGCAGAAACATTTATTTTTCCTACGTATGAAGACGTACGGGACACACTGTAAATACACATTCCAAAAGTTATGTCACTTCCGTAGTCCTACACACATTCCCAATTATTACATGTCATCGGATATTGTGTCTAGACCTGTCAGTTACATGTCGGAAAAAGCACATTTTCGATGGAAAAACCTTGACAATGTTAGAATAAATGATCAAATGTGTCTCATTTGGAAGTTTAGAAACTTTCTAGTGAATATAGAAAAGTTTCATGTTCTGCAAAGTGATTCATAAACTAAACCTAATGACATTAATTTGAGACGCTTGGGTTTTTTTTTTTTTATTCAGTTAAATTATGTCACTGAAAATGTCATGTTTTTCAGTTTTTTTTTTTCCATTTTGATATAATAACCTTTGCATTTACTTCATACTTTCATGAACATCTACATAATTACTGCACCATACATTCTGTTTTACATTTATTTTCTATATATAACATACCTTGACACACATATTCTTTACTGATTTGATATTGATGCAGATATTCTTGAGTAGTTACTTATATTATATATTTATGAAGGCCAGAACTATGTCTGAGGAAAAAAAATTGCTCATGTACATGTAATGTAAACATAAATTAGTGAATTAAATTAATTTAATGGAAAAATACAAAATAGAGGAAAAATACTATAATAAATGTTGATAAGTCATTAAAAAATGGTTAAATATAGATATGAATTTGTGCAGTATGTCACCACAATTATACAATATTGAAATAATGTTTTCAGATGCCCTTAAAATGTTCACAATCTTGAATATTATCATAAACACAAAACATTTATTTTGCATTTCTAAAGATGTGGCTGCATCAGACAGAACCAAATGCAAATGTTTTTTTGCTCGTTTAATATATACATATATATATATATATATATATATATATATATATATATATATATATATATATATATATATATATATATATATATATATATAAAGTTCTTGACAGTTTCAACATGTTAAGTTCTAGTTTGATCATCGTAAAGGGATTATCCTTAGTAAAATTAATGTGGCTTATTTTTAGAGGATTGGGAGTACATACATATAGTTGTCATTAAAATCACACCAGTCACATGTACATTGAGAAATGTTAATTTTGCTGTTTTGAGCCAAACTGTGTGAACATGGAAGTGATTATTGCATGTATTTTCACCGACATGAAACATTATTTTTAACCTCTTCTAAAGTTCTGAACATCACCATATGGATTTTCTTATCATCAAATGCTTATCTTTAATCAAATTAATCACAGGGTTGATTTGAATTAATCATGATCCAAACACTTTATGTCGACTTGTGCATAAATATCAGCTTAGTGTTCAAAGACACAGGCTCATGTTTCACACTAAGTAAATTAAAAGTAGGTTTGCATTATATTTCAATAAAAGTGTTTTTTGTGATATTTTGGTATAGTGGTGTGTCATGTGACGTTTGTAACGTAAAATATGTGGCACAGTCTACAGGGTCTATAAGGTCTAATGTGGTCTACAGGGTCTATATTGTCTAATGTGGTCTACAGGGTCTGTAAGGTCTAATGTGGTCTACAGGGTCTGTAAGGTCTAATGTGGTCTACAGGGTCTATATTGTCTAATGTGGTCTACAGGGTCTGTATGGTCTAATGTGGTCTACAGGGTCTGTAAGGTCTAATGTGGTCTACAGGGTCTGTAAGGTCTAATGTGGTCTACAGGGTCTGCAAGGTCTAATGTGGTCTACAGGGTCTGTAAGGTCTAATGTGGTCTACAGGGTCTGTAAGGTCTAATGTGGTCTACAGGGTCTGTAAGGTCTAATGTGGTCTACAGGGTCTTTAAGGTCTAATGTGGTCTACAGGGTCTGTAAGGTCTAATGTGGTCTACTGGGTCTGTAAGGTCTAATGTGGTCTACAGGGTCTGTAAGGTCTAATGTGGTCTACAGGGTCTATATTGTCTAATGTGGTCTACAGAGTCTATAAGGTCTAATGTAGTCTCCAGGGTCTATAAGGTCTAATGTGGTCTACAGGGTCTATAAGGTCTAATGTGGTCTACAGGGTCTATATTGTCTAATGTGGTCTACAGGGTCTATATTGTCTAATGTGGTCTACAGGGTCTGTAAGGTCTAATGTGGTCTACAGGGTCTGTAAGGTCTATCTCTGCATGAACAGTGAGTGTACCTTTGGTACCAGGAAGTAATGGTACTAATGTAATGCAGTTTCCTTGTACTTTTCTATCTACTACTTGTGTATTTTTGCCACTCACCACTTCATTCACCTTGATTTTCTCCATAATAAAAATGTTAAAAAGGTCTCAAATAATCCTAAATAATAAATAAATAAATAAATAATCCTCCATAAACACTATTGTATTTGTTTGTCCTAGAAAGGATTAAATCCAGAACAATAGAAAAACCATGGTTTGTTTCATTTGCTGTAGATTGAATGTCTTTGCTGTTTTATTTTTTTTAATCTTTTTTTTTTTTTTTCTTCCTCCTCTGTGTGGAGGCTCTTATTATATAATTATGCTGCCATTTCGACCAGGCCTCAATAAAATTAGATTTCGATCTCAAGAGACCATTCTGGTGAAATAAAGGTCAAACAAACAATACACATTTTTATTTATTTATTTTTTTTCCTTCAACGAGAAAATCAGCAGATGCCAGAGGGGTCCGTTGCTTTAATTGTAAATGTGTAAATGTTTTTTTTTTTTTTGTTTTGTTTTGTTTTTTAAATGCCCATGAAACACTTAATTTTAAATTAATTAATATCCCTGCTAATTTTTAATCTAAAAGTATTACCGAAGAAACACAATGCCACTTTTTGGTTCCAGTGAAAATGTAATTAAAAGCATGTGTTACTTATTTCTGATTAGAATCTACATGAAACAAACATAAAACAACAAAAAAAAAATAAAAAAAAAGGGAAACGAAGCGAGTGCAGTTTATATTCAGTAGCTGAAAAAGACACAAAAAGGAACACGGGCTCCAAGAAAATATAATTTAAAGCAGACAGCTTGACTATCTTCACCAACTACAGCCCCCTCTTAAGTTGGAAACTATTCATTTAGTCTCTGTCCCCATCTGTTTTCTATCTCATCTTGAAATTGTCAGTTTCACTTATTGTGCAGCTTCCTTGAAAAATAATATTCCAGTTGAAATTATGCTTATAATGATAACATTCACAGGCTTTCCCTTGTAGATTCAGATCAAACGCTTTTTTTTTTTTTTTTTTTGAAATCGTAGATAAAAGAATTGAGAGGGAAAAAGAAAAAAATTACATTACTGTGTGCTAGTGAGATCGACCCATCCAAGAAACTCAGTGGAAGTGGAATCCAGGCTCTTTTGCACGATGCTTCCAGCTGACATCAGAGAAACCTGAGTCTGGGACCATTAAAAACACCCTAACTGAGGTTCAAGGACTTCTATAGGATCCGTTCAGAATGGAAGCTGCCTCACATTCACTGAAATAAACCAAAAATCAGAATAAAAAACCCCCCAAAAACGCAGTGTATATATCATGTATAAAACACTACATCTTCTGTGTTATGTCACCCCTGAGCTTTATATTGTTTAGTCGAGTACTTTAAGGCTCCGCACAGGGGACTGCTTCCAAAAACATGCCCAGTGATCTGATTTGATCTGCACCAGCAAACACTAAATGTGATTAAGTCATGTCTGTTCAACACACTAATACACAGATGACTATGAATCTGATTGTGAATGATCCAACTGTCGAAACAAGGCTCTGAAACGATGGGTGGATGGATGGATGGGTGGGTGGGTGGATGGATGGATGGGTGGATGGGTGGATAGATGGGTGGGTGGGTGGATGGATAGGTGGGTGGGTGGATGGGTGGATGGATGGATAGCTGGGTGGATGGATAGATGGATGGGTGGGTGGATGGGTGGATGGGTGGATAGATGGGTGGATGGGTGGATGGGTGGATAGATGGGTGGATAGATGGGTGGATAGATGGGTGGATAGATGGGTGGATAGATGGGTGGATAGATGGGTGGATGGGTGGATGGGTGGATGGGTGGATAGATGGATGAATGGGTGGATGGGTGGGTGGGTGGGTGGGTGGATTGGTGGATGGGTGGGTGGGTGGGTGGATGGATATATGGGTGGGTGGGTGGATGGGTGGATGGATAGATGGATGGGTGGGTGGATGGGTGGGTGGGTGGATGGATGGGTGGATGGATGGGTGGATGGGTGGATGGATGGGTGGATGGGTGGATGGATGGATATATGGGTGGATGGATAGATGGGTGGGTGGATGGATGGATGGATGGATGGATGGATGGGTGGGTGGATGGGTGGGTGGGTGGATAGATAAGGTATTCAAAGTATTCACACGACACTTGACCTCAGGCCAAACCACCGTGGGGGACGTGAGGAAAAATACTACAACAAAAAGGAACATGTGTTTTAGAATATGAGAACCTCACTAGTACAGATCCAGACCACATTCTGATCCACATTAACCCTTTGAACACCTTTTCTGAAAAATAGTGTAACATGTGTGTTAAAAGTATGTCTGGATACCAGAGGGTTAATCGTAATGATGGATTAATCCACATAAATTTTGACAGCTCTCGGAAAAACAAAAAACCCAAAAACTAGACTAAGTTTTTTCATGTGTAAAAAGGAATAAAAACACCCCAGAAAAATCTTAACCAACATAGTCATGATTCGTGCATGAATGGGTTAATAGGACATAAAAATGAATGCTTATTGTCAGATTTAACAAAATATGTCAATAACCTGCTTTAAGGTGAAGGTAATAACATTTACAAATATACCACTTGCTTTATGTCATATGACGTCAAAATGTGGCATTGAACCTGTTGGCGTTATCTCATCCAATGTCCAAAGGTATAGGTTATAATATCGTGTCTGGATTCTAAGATATACCCAGTGTTGTACCTGAACGCGTTCATTGAACGATCGTTCACGAAATATATCATATTTTTAACAAACATGAAGGACTCGTTGACTTTTGCCAAATGAACGGGAAGTTCGCGGTTATTCTGGGCTCTTATGTAGTTCACATTTTGTTCTTATCACGTTGTAATTATTGAGTCCTATAAGGAATAAAATGGGATCAAAACACAGCATTATCATAGATGTCATTTTTGTATTATTCTGAACAAAGAGAGAGAGAGAGAGAGAGAGAGAGAGAGAGAGGTGCAGAGAGTTTTTGGGAGCGGAGAAAGAGTTAAATGTACAGAGTGTGACCGGCGACTGGAGCAGGTGTTGTCCCGTTCTTGGAAATAAACATTGAAAACGAAACTCACTGAAACCACTCCTTGTGTTGTAAGAACCTGCAGAGGGAAGTTAACCCCGGGGTAAGGTACTTACTTCCACCCTGGAGGGGCGGCATTTTCCCCTGATTTCTTGATTACAGGATAACGTCAGGAACGGTTAATAATACGTTTACAATAATAACACAAAAAAAGAACGAAAAAGTTCATTTTGGGATCCATGAACTTCAAGTTCATAATTTGGAAGAATGAACGATGAACTGAACTAATTCATATTGAGTGACTTGAACTGAACTTTGAACTAGTTCCTAATCAAGGTGAACTTTCCCAACACTGGATATACCACTTGCGTTTTAGCTGTTGACCTTCACTGTGACATTGACCTTTGACCTTTATAGCTCAGAACTGAATGGTTACTTCCTTGACAAAATGATCAATCATCTCTGAATGTTTCATCAAAATCTGTCTAACTTTTTGAGTTATCTTGCTGACAGACAGAGAAATGCACAGTAAAACAACTCAAGTAACAAACTAAAACTAAAAGTAAAACATAACCTGTGTTGGGAAAATTACAATGGGACCAAAGATAGATATGTTAAAGTAATGTCTTATTATTTTATTGTGTTAAATTGTCTTGGAAGGAGATGTCTCTACTTAGGACACATAGGTCAGAGTAATTTGCGTACAGGATACAAGCCTTCAGGGGAGGCCGACGCTCAACGACCCTACAGGAGCTAAAGACAGATAACATCTGAAGAAGGAGGGGTCGACGGGAAGGTTTTATATACTATGTGTCTGAGCTTCCCCCCTTTTGTGTCTCATGACCCCTCTTGGGTCGTGGATGCTCAAAGACTCAGACTGGACTTTAGGACTTGCTGAAATATTTTGTTATATTGTAACTGATTGTAAAGTATGATTGCAATATTAAATCAATGAGAGGACTCAAAGACGTATATCTTAACCAAACGCTTGGGGTATAAATATAATCGAGTTAAATATCTTTAATTATGATATAAAAAGTCTACATTTTTGCCAATACACCTCATTCACGGTGGTACTAATAAAAACCGTAGCCCTTTAAGCCCAAAGCCATTTTCAGACCTCATGAAATCATAACTGCACAGGCCCCAAATTTGGGACCTCCAGGGCTCATGCAGAAATGACCAAAGGCTGTGACTTACCCAGTGAAGGGTTAATTATTGTCTTTAATCTTCACTGTCCTTGTGCTGGTTCCAGTAGGAAGTCCAGTGTCTGCTGGGGTCTTTGTAGTACAGCCCAGTCCTGTGCACTGGCTGTGGAACACTGTGAGGAAGTGATAACTTCACACAGTCAGTGTGGCTCTACAACTTTGTTTCATGTCTGCAACAGAAAGTAGACAAAAAAAGAAACTTCAGGAGCATCAGAGTGCCTTCAAAGTACCGGAATGCTGGAGCAAGGCCTTGATTTAGTTTTTTTTTCCGCCTTCTGTCTTTCCTCAGCTGGAACTCAACTAGGTCAGGACTCTGTCAGGTTATCGAGTTGTCTGTCTAACCTCTCCTCAAACTGACTACCCCATCATGTTTTTGTTTTTGTTTTGTTATTCATAAGAGACTAGGGCTGTGCAATATGGCAAAAAAAAAAAAAAAAAAAAATATATATATATATATATATATATCACAAGATAAAATTAAAAATTAAAAATATTTTTAAACTGCCAACTTTAATGCATCTGTACTAGTTTATAAGAAATTAATAAATAACACGGCAAATTAAATAAGATACAAATGTAGGAAAATATTATAAATATCTTGAGGTTTTTAAAGTATAGAGCATAAAAAATTTACATTGGTCCTTGTAGATAGTGGAGGTGTGTGGTAGGTAAACATTGTTTTTCAAGTTATGCTATACATATAAATCTATAGTTTAAACATAAAATATAACATTAAAGATGTCATTCCATTGTTATTTCATTAATATAATCTCCATTGTTATTGAATACATTTTGTGTTGGTTCTATTTAAAAAACAAAAAATGTACAGATTGTTTTGTTTCCAGCTGTTTTTTCACGGTAGAAAAATGACTTGAGGTCGAACAACAGACTTTACTGGTACTTAAACATACATGTCCGTGACGAGGCATTTCTGAAGGAACACTCCCCCCACCCTTCTCTTGTGTTTACCTTTACCAGAGTAGCATCCAGCCAGGTTTTGTGCCGTTGCTTGTTCTGAAAACGTACAGGGGGGAAAAAAACAGGCTTAATTTCCACAGATAGCACATGACCCAGTATGATCCGCCATTTTTTATTTATTTTTTTTTAAAGTTTGTGCTGCAGCTACTGTGGCACGGTCTTCTCTTGTACACGCTAATGCTAATTCAATTCGCTGCAATAGGGGATGGGTTTACCCCCACGTGGGTGACTAGTTTGTGAGAAGTTATAATAATTTTGGAAGGGAATGATTTTTACCATCCCACAAATGTAAGAATTTGGTAGACGGCTATTACATTTACAGGTTATTACATTTGTGAGGTTAACACACACTATTCTGGTAACTATTTGATGTAAAATATTGAACCAAATCTGACGCATCCATCATCATTTAACCCTGCTCTACCATGAGTACATCTTTTCTGTGGATGTCAATGCCAAAGCGCGCAATGCTGAATGCAGTTTTTTTTTTTTTTTTCTTCAGTAGAGACTCATATTTCTCATTTTAAACAGGATATTGAGCAGTGATTCAGAGCTTTGGTAGCAATCGATCGACATAACAGCCTTGCATGTGTTTTTAATACAATTATACAAGGTTTTTGTGACAACATGAGCAAGGTCTTCACTGCCAACGTTACCAAATATGCAGTTGCATTATTACAATGTCTCCTGATTTCAAATCTATTAGGAAATTATAGTTTGGAGCAACACAGGAGTTGTGTATTATGTACAGAGGTGGGAAGTAGATTTTTTTTTAGGTATCTATACTTTACTGGAGTATTTATTTTTCGGTAAACTTTTGACTTTTCCCTCCCTACATTTGTTCGTAAATATCTGTACTTTATACTCCTTACATTCTCACAAAAGACATGTTGCTTTTTCAAACTAAAAAGATGTGACAGCATGAAAAATAAGTCACTTCAGTGCCGCCCAGAACAAAAATTTCACATCTCGTAATTGCTTGGAGTTACTTTCTCTCAAATGCGATCGACGCTGCAGTGTTTGTGGCTGCTACGTGTAGGCGCACAGCTGTTAGCAGTGACAACGTGCATTGATCGCTATTGAGAGAAAGTAGCTCCAAGAAATTACGAGATGTTTTTGTTGTGGGCGGCACGGTGGTGCAGTGGTTAGCACTCGTGCCTCACAGGCAGAAGGACTCGATTCCCACACCAGACATTTCTGTGTGGAGTTTACATGTTCTCCTAGTGTCTGCGTGGGTTTTCTCCAGTTTCCTCCCACCGTCCAAACACATGCACTGATAGGTTAATTGGTTAATCTAAATTGTCCATAGGTGTGAATGTGAGAGTGATTGTTTGTCTATATATGTTCAGCCCTGAGATGAACTGGAGACTCATACAGGGTGTACCCCGCCTTCACCCATTGTAGCTGGATTAGGCCCCCAGTGACCCAAGTGAGGATAATGCGGGTTCAGAAGTTTTTGTTCCATAATCATTTGTGACCCTCCAGCACAAAACCAGTCTCTTGGGTCGAATTTCAGAAATTAAGATTTTATATTTATCTGAAAGCGGATTAAAAATGCTTGCGTGACACTAATTCAACCAATCAGACGCCATTTTTCAACATTGTCATAGCAACAAGGGTTTATGTTTACTCAAGAAGGCTATGTTCTGAGGCCTCCCATTCATTCAAATATATAGCTATCTATATTTCTATTTAAGGGTTGTATGGAGGGAATCCTGATTTTTCCAACGGCACCAAACATGACAGGGAAATACCTAACGCTAGCTCGAAGGAAAGCCGTGTTTTGAGCCGATTTTTCTTTCATTTAGACTTAATTATTGTCAGTAGTCAGTAGTTGTTCTTCCTAAAAGGCATGATTTGAAGCAATTATGGTATGAATTTCACAAAAATCTCAGAAGTGTTCACGTGACATTTTACTTGGATTTTATGCATAAACTTCAAATTCGATAATTTTGACCCATATAACGTATTTGAGGCTATAGCTAGAAATACTGCTGTGAGACTGAACAATTGGTTTTGTGCTGGAGGGTCACATTAGTTAGCAAATAAATGACTTATTCGAGCACATATTGTTTTGAGAAGAAACGCGTTCCATTTTCGTGACTCCAGGAAACCTGCCGGGACTACTTTTGCTTCGAACAAAACCGCCCCAGAACTTGACTCATACAGATTAATGCGAAAAATAGTGAACTATCCCTTTAAGGTTCTGTCTTTACAGTTACTACCATCTCTATGTACCAGCTCAGATGACAATGACAGCCAATCAATAACGACTAACTGCGTCAGTTCAGGCTGTTGTGCTAATATATAGTTAAGTGAGAAGCTGTCATTTTGTGAGAAGCACTAAATGGATAATTGTTGCTGTAGTGTTTACCACATTTGTTTTTGCAGCTTTTCAGGTGAATGATTATTTCCTGCAAGAGGTAATTACATACGAACATGGAAACCTGGTGTGTTTTTACTTAGTTTTTTGCACAGTTGGAAAAACACTTTCAAATAATAGAATCAAATCATGAGAACAAATGTGTCTTTGTTCGACCAGGGTAATATAATGTGATTATTTTCTTCCACAGACACAGGGACACATTTTATATCCAATAGTCTTTGTGTTTAAGTTAAATGACTGATCTATATGTTTAACGCTTTAACTACTGAGACTTTAGCAGTTCTACAGTAAAAAAAAAAAAAAAACAATAAAAGAAGCAACAAAATGAAGAAAAACAGCCCAACGTGATCAATAAAAACAAAGAAAAATCAATAATAAACCAACAAAATAATAAGTAACATGAAGAAAATAATGGGACAAAAGGGAAGAGAAAATAATACAATAAAAAAACAAAATGTAGACAAATTAACACATTTTCTTAAGAAAAAATAGCTAATATATATTTACACAATAATAAAATGTGCATAATTTGTCTGAAAGGGCTCATTTGATTTTTTTTTTGTTTTATTTTCATCGCTTTTTTATGTTACTTTGTTGGGGTGAATTTTAGTGGATTTGAGCACATTTTGCACATTTTTTCTCCACCTTTTTTTTTTGTTTCTTACTGTACTTTGTGGAAAATGTAACTACAGTACCACCCCCTACCCTTACTCATCCATCCCAGACAGAAGTCAACCAACACAGTGTTTTAATCAAAATTAATTCATAGCAACCGTATGATTAATATGATTAAACATTTTTAACACAATTAAATGGAACAGTTGTTTACACGTGTTTTGTTGAAACTGTTGAAGATGTTGAATAAATATGTTAATTACATATATATACATAGTTTTTTTTCAAAGGTTTTGGATATTTTTATCACATTTTTTGGTGTTTTTTGTTGTATTTTGTATTTTTTTTTTTTTTTTACACTTTCATCTCTTTTTGTGTTAATTTTTGGGGTGAATTTTTGTGCATTTTGAACACATTATGTATTTTTTTTCCTCCACTTTCTCCAGTATTTTGGGGTTATTTGAGTACAACCCCCTCACTCACCTAAGATAGAACAGAACATATAATGTTTAAATAATATAATGTTTAATCAAACTTAATGTGTAACAATCCTGTGATTAATGTAATAAAAATGTGTAACCATTTGACAGCCCTACCTAAAATTATATACATATTTCAGAAATGAATTTAATGTTACTTTCCTGCTTGACATGAAGATCAATTTATTTAAACGAACATATTAAAGGGTACGATATGACAAGAGCTTCAACAATACAATATAAGACTAATTACCGACACGTTCAGGTTGGAGTCTGTAACCAAAGGTAAATTAAACACTTCACATACATTATGTAAATACGTCGTCTCATTGAGCTCGACAAATTAGAGAAACCATTCTGTCAAAACGCCAGAGCATTTTTACTGGTTGTGATAAATCAATTATTGTGCGCCGGTGTCACCCTCTCATGTTGGCTGTATGTCTAATTTTGGATTAAATCTGTTCATATAGGAACATATTCTGGGAACAAACAGGCTGCGATGGTTGGTTCAGCAGCGACAGTCACATATGGCGTCGTACACATGGACGATCTGTTTTGGGGCTTCAAAGTTAGAAGGCAAAGTTCATTAACACGCCACGAGCTTTGAGCCTGCCGTTCCAAAAGCACTTCATCATCCCGACAATTATATCCAGACATTTCCAAAGTTTCTCTCATTGTGCCAACCAAGGGAAAGTTTCAACTAGAGGAAAAGCTTCTCTAAGTAAAAGCTCACATACACCTCTGGATTAATACTACTACTACTAATGATGATGATGATAATAATAATAGTAATAATAATGATCATGATCATAATAATAGTCATTATAGTTATGATAGTAATGATAATAATACTAGTAATAATAGTAACAATCTTAATAATTATAATAGAAGTAATAGTCGTAATAATAGTAGTGATAATAGTGATGATAATAGTGATAATAATATTAATAATAATAAATAAACTATGGATTATCATCTAAACTGGTACTAATGGGTACTTTTGTCTTATTACTGCGTATTAATTGGTTGTCTAGACCAGGGGTTCTCAAACTTTTTTGGCCCAGGTCCCCCTTGGAGGGGTGACATTTTTCCATGTCCCCCCTCATCCTCGCGATACTGAAAATGATAAAAAACCACTTCAACAATGATTATTATGAAACAATGATAACCTTTTTAAATAGTACTTTTGTGCAAACCAGCGAAATTTTCAGGTATTATAATATAAATGAGCACTTCAGAAACAAATATTTTAAATAATTTTAAAATAATAAATGGAACAAAAGACACACAAAACCGTGCGTGTGTTTGTGTGTGTGTGTGTGTGACAGACAGAGACTTAATGAGAGGGATGAGCTTGTCAAACTCAATATAACTATCAATGTACTTTCTCTTTTTAGGGTTAGGGCGTTTGTTTTTGTCATTGTCATTTCTTTTACCACTTCTTGAGGAACTTGGCGGACACAAAAATCAATCCATGTTCGCTGCAGGGTGGCTAAAAATAGCCTGTGACTCGCTCCGTCTCAATTTAGTCAAGCTGGCGTCAAACAGCGCTGTTACTTCCGCCCACTCGCTACAAAATAAAACTTCCGCATTTCAAAATAACAGCAAAAATAAAACAACGTGAATAATTTCGCGTACCCCCTGGACATGCGCCACGTCCCCCTAGGGGTCCGCGTACCCCAGTTTGAGAACCGTGGGTCTAGACCACTGGTCCCAAACCCACAGACCGGTACCGGTCCATGGCTCAATTGGTACCAGGCTGCCGGCTGCCTAATAAAGATTTTTCTTGTATTGATTATCTGTGTCCAGACAATCTTCTATTTTGAAAAATGACCCTATTCTCTTGGTTACATCTGTCACTTGAACGCTAAAAATATAACGCACACGTTAGCAAAATAATTAAAAAACACATGTCTTTGGAAAGCTTCTTTTGAAGAGGAAAAGTCGACTGAAGAGACAGAAGAGCCTACAACTTCCAAGAAAAAGAAAGCTTTTAAAAGTCAATCCCAGGAGTTGTTCTTGAAATATGCGACAGGTGATTCCCACAGACACAGCCTACTATTGCCATATAAACAATCTACGTAACCCCACCCGCCCCCACCCCCGGTCTGTGGTTATAAAAAGGTTGGGGACCACACGTCTAGAAGTTAAAGAGTCAGTTAATTATTCTGAACATATACATATTGTCGTAGAAATTACAATATTAGATAGAAATGTTTTAATGTTTGTGTGATCGTTGGTTTTTGAGACAAAGGTGTAACAAGAAGTAAAAGCTGAGTCATTAGTATACAGAGACCCCATCTGCACGGAGACGAGTTTGAGTAAAACCGACGTACTTTGTTAACGGATTGGCCTTTTGTCAAAATGTGACCTGTCTCGAGGATACCCCAATGCCAACTCTTTGGAAAATGGATCCCTGAACACATGGAATTTATATATATATATATATATATATATATATATATATATATATATATTTTTTTTTTTTTTTTTTTTTTTTTTTTTTTATTTATTTATTTTTTTTTTCCTAATCAATAAGCCTACATTTTTAAAAAACCATTTCTAAATATGATGAATTAGTTTTACAGTTTTTGCCAGTTGTTACAACCAGCAACAGCTTTATTTATACATTTTATTGGGAGTAAAATTAGTAGTAGTAGTACTCATAGTGGTAGTGGTAGTTTTAGTACTCTTAGTAGTGGTAGTAGTACTAGTACTCATAGTAGTGGTAGTAATAGTATTCGTAGTATTACTCATAGTAGTGGTAGTAGTAGTACTCATGGTAGTGGCAGTAGTATTACTCATAGTAGTGGCAGTACTAGTACTTTAACAGATGCTTCTTTGAACACATCCTGTAAATGAACCATTGGCTCTTTTTTCTACCGTTCAGGGCCATCAGAAGTAAATGACTTTTTTTTTTTTTCAGATCTTTTTTCCATTCAACTTTTATGTAAATCACTAAGTTTCACTTTTAGATGTTCAGAGTACAGTTTTGTTGCACACTACTTCCAATAAATACTAAAAGGTTAGCACATTTTGCAGATATTATAAGCCCAACATTGCTTATGCTAATGTCTGCCCTTAAAAAATTAAACAATCATGTAAAAAGTCACATAAAATTAGCACAATGCTGACGTGACTTTTATCATATAAAGGAGAAAATGCTGCTTACACTGATAATAGGACCTTACACCCATAAATTTAAGCTACAATAGATGAGACACTGTACATTTTCATCAGTTAGAGTCCTTTTCAGATGTGTTATAAATCAGGATAATGCAGATATAGGCTGAGGTAGTGGATGTAAATTGTTCCAAAGAGATTGCCTCACATTTCAGATAGAGGTTGAGTAATATTGAAGATGAAAAACCACAAAGTGTCCTGGGGAATAAATGTAAATGTCTGCAGCACTACATTTTGCAATACAATTGCTTTTGGTCATTTTATATTTAAAAATAAAAAAAATGTTTTTATTAGGTCTGTCAGAATTAACAGATTAATTCATCATCATGATTAATGTGATTAAAAAATGTAACACAATTAAACTGAACAGTTGATTGAAACTGTTGGAAATTGTCGAATAAATGTTAAACATATATATATATATATATATATATATATATATATATATATATATATATATTCAGAATTTTGCATATGCTTTAGTTACTTTATCACCTTTTTTGTTTTTTTCCCCCCTATATTTTAGAAGAGGTTTTAGATTTTTCAGAATTTTTTGAACGTTAGTGGACTTTAACTGTTTATCATCAATGTGTATGTATGTGTGTGTATATATATATATATATATATATATATATATATATATATATATATATATATATATATATATATATATATATATATATATATATATATATATATATATATATATATATATATATATATATATATATATATATATATATATATATATATATATATATATATATATATATATATATGTGACCCACCACCACGAAACCAGGCATAAGTGTCTGGAAATCAAAACTGAGTTATCTGTGTAGATTGGTAGAGTGGAAACTAAGGTTTAAGATGGTGAAAAAATTATGTTTCTATCATAAGTAGAACCAAAGTTATGGTCATTTTAATATCCACAGTTGGACCTATTATGCAATTTGCATATTTTTAGATATTGTCCGTTAAAGTTTTGGACTGTTTTGGGGTAGGAAGTCCTTAGCAATGCATAATAATTCGTATCCGATTGACAAAAATTATTCACAGATGTTAAAGGACACTCTGATGGACATGTCACAGAAGTTTTATATATTATAATAATAGGACAGAATTGCAACGTATTATAATCATTTGGCTTACGCCATTGGACAGAACATTCAATATAAGCTTTTACCTCGTACCGAACACTTGGATGTTTACGCACGGAACGGAGATCGGTTTGTTCGGCGAAAAGAGGTGGAAGTCGTCTTTGTCTTTGCTCAGCAATCCTTAAACTTTTGTCACCGCTTAAATAATTGACCCAATAAACACCTTTTATTGATTGGATTTCAATGTAATGACCACAGGAACTGAACATAGAGGTGTTACGGTACCGTTTTTTGATAAGGTGTAAACACAAATAAGAAATAACCTTCCAGCCTAAATTTGGCTGTAGCTCTGAACGGCTCAGCGCGACTTATGCCTGGTTTCGTGGTGGCGGGTCACATATATGTATATATATGTTTGGTTTTGTGTCAAAAATGACCTTGACAAGTGTCTGAGTGGAGAACATTACAGTAGGTAATATATAAGGATCAATTAACATGCAGTGAAAAGTAAAAAATACAAGAATGACTAATCAGTGAACAAAACTTAGCGGAGACGTCAATTGACTTCAAGGTCATGAAAGTTAATTTATCATCTCTGATTAAACACTTAATGGACGGAGTTTGAGATATTTCAAAGTATTTAAATATTCTGCCGCTTTAATTTATGCATTTTTTTTTTTTTTAAAGCTGAATTTGAGACACTGAGAATAACATAATTAAATATAATTAAAACACTTGGAGTACAGAAGTTTGTCATGATAGTTTAATTGACCTCAAGGTGTAACAGTGAAAACTTATATTTATGTTTTAAATTATTCCAGGTAAAATAATTGGACAAACTAAAAGCAGATTGAGTTTTTTTTTTTTAATTTATTTTTTTTTTACATTTGTTTCCAGAACTTTAAATTAATGTTAAAGTGATGTGATCAGTTTAATAAAGTTTTGCTTGAAGAACGACACCATTTAGGGTTTTATAAATACAGTTTCTCAGTCAGAACTAAGGTTGGATTTTGGTTTTTAACAGTCATTAGTAATTCCTAAGAGGGTTTAAAATAATTCAAAGACATCCTCGGTCTTGTTTTTGCGATATTTCAATATTCGACCATGTATGATGTCATGCGACGTCGCACAACCACGACCAGATTTCACATGTTGGATCTAATGTTAAATACGAAGCACAGGATATTGTCAGATTTAACTAAATATGTCAATAACCCTGCTTCAAGATAAAGGTGATGAATGTTGCACCATTGGCTTGACGTCATATGACATCAAAACATGGCGTCATCGAGCCTATCGGTGTTATGTCGTCGGAAGTCTGAAGGTAAGATGAAGTGAATGTGGGAAAAAAAAACGATTGAGGTTAGATCAAGAGTGTTTCCAGGAGGTGTCATGGCGGCATGTTGTTTGCATCATTGTTGTTTATTGCTTCTATCGCTCCGCTTTTATATTGCTGTTTTTGTCGCTTTTTATTACTCTTTTTTTTGGGGGGGGGGGGGGGGGGGGGGGGATTACTGCACTGCACTGCACTGCACCATACTCTACTGCATATGCTTCTTTAATTTATTTTATTCATTGATGCACAGTGTGCGGAGAAATTAATTTTGTTGCATGGAACCACTGCAATGACAAATAAAGTTGAATCCTTGAATCATTAGTTTCAATATGTGCCGTGTTTATATGGTGGCGCTGTCGTCTTATACTAGGAACTTTTATTTCTGAACAAATTAAGATGTTATTACCCTATAGGGATAGTCGAAGAAGATTTTAACAAAAATTATACTTAAAAACTCTTAGATATTTTGAAATCGGGGATTTTTCTAAATCCTGAGCTTATAAAATATTATTATGGTTCATTTTATTTCCATATTTTCAAGATCATATTTCAGAATAAGAGCTAGTCATTGTAATTATCAAAACACTACATTCATTATGAATAATAAAAATGCTTAGTTGAAATTGGAAAAGAATATATATACACTCACACATATGTAAATATACATATGGATTTTATTACTGGTATAAGAATACAATATTTTACAGAGTTACAATTTGCCTTAAGGTCATTCTCTTTTATTAAGAGCTCAGAGTTTGGTCATTTACCATTTAACTGCCATACCTCTGGATTTTCTCCTTCATTTCCTGTCAACTTTCTATGATCAAGGGTTATTGTCAGTGGATGATTTCTCACAGTCTGTTGGGCGTACCAGGAAAGTTGTCGATCACGTGACTATGCTTTTCTAAACATAGATAAATGCTGCCATGACACCTCCTGGAAACACTCTTGATCTAGCCTCACCCAAAAAAAAAAAAAAAACCACCTCATACTATCTGTACTTGTGTGTTAGTGGTTGACCTTCACTATGGCCTTGACCTTTGACCTTTATAGCTCAAATGGTAATGGTTTCTTCCTTGACATATTATCAATCATCTCTGAAAGTTTCATCAAAATCCGTCCATAATTTTTTTTTTTTTCAGTTATCTTGCGGACAGACGGACAAACGCACAATAAAACAACTCAACTAACAAACTAAAAGTGCCATCATGTTACTCCTTAACACGGATAATTTTCTCCACACTCGTAGTTTAATTAAAAAAAAAAACAAACATTTATGACCAGTTTCCATACAAATTATAAAAGCAAAGCACACAACACAGAGAACATCATTTGCCTTTGTGTGTGTGTACTGTGTATTAATCTGTAAACGTTCTGTATAATCAGCAGTTGCAGAGCTAATGCTAATTGGCTAGTTTTCAGTCCATTGAGTGCAATAATAAATAAATACTAAATATGCTTCCAAATATGGCTCCAACTATCCGAACATTAAAGGCAGAACAGCTTTTCTTTCATTACGTTTCATTGCGATTTTCCTCCTGTTTCCTTCAAAATAAAACAAAGAATAAATGAAGAACAAAAAGCCCTGGGATAGAAATAACTCTAAATCAACAGAAGCATCAGCATCCATATCCCACAATTCTTTGTACTCCAGTAGTTTGGCGTGACTTGTCTGGAAAGCTACAAATTCATACGTCGTGGTTTAAAGGTCGGAAAAGTACGAGTTACATATGGAACTGGAACACAGCATGAGACAGTCACGGACTGGCGACAATTTATGTAGTGAAAAGAAAAAGAGGTGTGGCCAAAAGTAAAATGTATTAATACAGTACAATTCATTTAACCTCAATGTGTTTGTACATTCAACTCTATCTACAAATGACTTTACTACACTTAAAAATATAAAACTGATGACATTACTACAAATTTTTAAGTGTATTCTAATCATTTTTAAATACATATTTTAACATGTTTTTTTTTTTAATTAAAGACATTTCCTTTGTATTTACTGTACATGGAAATATTAATGCCAAATAAAATTAAATGGGAAATGGTTGTATTCGACTTTAGTTAATTGGGCTTTAAGGGCTGGAGGTACAGAGGGTTCTGATTGGACAGAACAGCAGCTTAATATCTGGATGTCTACTGGAAGGAAATAATGGCGTCCAATTAATTTTTTGCTTTCATTTCAACCATCGACATGGAAGACCAGATACTACATGTCAAATCTCATCTTAAAACTTATGTATTCAAACAGGCCTGCTCTATCCCATAATTTCAAAATCCCAACTTTGCCATTTGATGTATCCATAGGTTTCATATATGTGCGTATGTGTGTGTGTTTTAATTGTTTTTCATTTTTATTTGATGAAAATGGTGACCTTGACTGTCCTGAAAGGCATCTATAAATTAAATGTATTATTATTATTATTATTATTATTATTATTATTATTATTATGCCCAGCAACAACAGATTTTGTTTACTCGAGAAGGCTTTTTCTGAGGCTGCCCCTTGGTTCAAATATATAATTATGTAGATTTCTATTTGAGGGATGTCTAGAGGGAATTCCGATCTTTCCAACGGTATCAAACATGACGGGGAAATACCTAACGTGAATATGAAGGAAAGCCGCGTTTTTCTTTGTTTTAGACTTAATTACTGTCAGACTCGATTGTTGTTGTTGTTCCTAAAACCCATGATTTGAAACGCAGAGTAGGAATTTCACAAATACTCACAGTTAGAAGTGTTCAGAAGACATTTGACTTGGATTTTATGCATAAACTTCAAATTCGATCATTTTGACCCATAGAACGTATTTGAGGCTATTGCTAGAAATACTGCTGTGAGACTGAACCACTGGCTTTAGACTGGAGGGTCACATTTATTTACATAGAAATTTAAATAGAAGGGGAGATGGGGGGGAAACAGGAGGGGTGTTTTTAAGATATTGAATCTTTTATATATCACTTTTTAGCTTATCGACTTTTTATCATATTTAACTGCGCTTCTTTAAATTCTGATTTTAATAATAACTTTTTTCAAGTTAATTTATTTGAATTGTTTTTATCTTAGAGCCATTTACATCCAGTATGTATTTTTTTTATTATTTTTTTTTAATTTAAATACTAATGTAATATTTTATTTTTGTTGTGTGGAGCGATGACTACTTTGAATTTCCCCATGAGGATTAATAACGTATATTTTATCTTATGATGTTTACATTTATACTTGTAACAATTATTTAAAAGATATAGTGCCAATAGCCCTGTGCTCATTTGGATCTCACAGCTGTGATGTCTTGCTATCAACAAAAGGGTGGCATTCAATAGATCATAAAAAATAAAAAATAAAAATCTTTTGAGAATTGAGGGAGGAGAAGCAAATTTAGTGACAACCTGGAAAAATAAACAAAGTTGTAAACAAATTGTTTACAAAGGCAAATTTCAACAAAGTACTAAGTTTTGTGCCTAATGCTTAGATCTATCTAATGAATCAAATCAGAATTGAAGAGGGAGCGATTTTAGTGAATTGTGGACGATTGCGAACAACGAACGAAGCGCGATAACAATAGCTCGTCGCGACTTTGTCCGAATGAGCTAAAAACTGCAGCTCGACTGAATCAACAAACTAACGCTTGCAGTGCAGAATATGCACATCATCAATGCAAAATATGTGCGTCATTACAAAAAACACCAGGAATATGTGTGGAAAGAGGAATAACGTTAAAGAGGAATTAACTATTTCCATGTCACACGTATTATTGAAGTCAGAATTACGTCGAATAAAGAAGTGACTTTATTCAGAATTAAATTTATTTGGAAATAGTCAATATCATCAACTGGAATGAAACATTTACACGGTCATCTGAAAGAGGAATTAACCTTTATTCTGAATTAAACAGGAATAAAAACTCATGTAAAGAAGTCCAGTGTGATTAAATGGAAGTGTTGAGTCTGCAGTCATTTTATGTTTATTGTTCTAACCCAATATTTACAACATTATCCTTGGCCAGTGTTTCCCCAAATGTCCTGAAAGCATGTGTAGATGTATGTGTGCAGTCCTATCATCAGCCATCACACAATAAAGAACCAGCATCTAACATAAAGATCGCACTTCTGCAGTAAATAAATATGTCGTAACTGATGTCGCTGTCAGATCAAAGAATAGGAAACAACATGTATGCCAGAAAAAGTGTCAAACATGTCACAGAAATGAGGAGTGTAAGACTTGAGAGTGACTTTTAGGGCCGTCATAAAAGGACACAAATGAACACAGATTAATACAGGGGACATGTTGAAATCTAATTAATTTACTGTTTTCTTTACAAGCAGTGAGTCTCAATAAAATCTGAAAATGTCAGATTTTTCATGCCGTTACTTCAAAAGTTGATCTTTTAATATTTAATGTCTATTTATATTGTTTGAATCACTTTCTCATCTAATGTCATCACTTTCCTTAGATAATTATCAGACATTTTTTATTCAGATTTGTCAGGAAATGCAAAAATTTGAAGATTTTTTGAAGATAAAAAAATTCAAAGGCAGTTATTTCAAGTTCTTTGTATCATTATTATTCTTAACACTCACTTTTGACTTTAATATTAGGATAATAAAATAAGTGTTTAATATGTTTGTTTTTTCAGATGTGTCTGACGGAACAGGATCTGCCCCCCCCCCCCCCCCACACACACACACACACACACACCCATGTTCCTCTGTGACTTATTTGTGCTGATTCGGGACCTCTCATGAATTAAATAAATATGTATTTTTACATTTAAAAAATGTATAAAGTTGATACATTTCATTTAAATAACAAAGTCTTCATAAGTTCATGTTGTTTATTAAGATTCAATGTTATCAGACAGATTTTTTTCTTGGCACACAAACCACTCCCCAAAACAAGGAACAAAAAGGAAACCTAGAAAATGTGAGGAACAGTCAAATCGAGAGGAACAACCAAATGTTTCATTTTCAACAACAAACAACATGTCTAAATGACAGATGAATTTGATGTCCTTTTTTAAGAAGAAAGATAGAGATGCCTCAAAATGACTTAAAGCAACTGGCGATGGGGACAGCAGCATCACTGGTCATGCTAGCAGTCACAAGACAAGCGATGAAGCTAGCAACGCTTAGTGCCTCAACAGCTAGCCTGCAGATGTATGGACAGCTAGCCTGCAGGTTCATGGGCAACTAGCCTGTATGTTCATGAACAGCTAGCCTGCAGGTTCACGGACAGTTAGCCTACAGGTTCACGGACAGCTAGCCTGCAGGTTCACGGACAGCTAGCCTGCAGGTTCACGGACAGCTAGCCTGCAGGTTCACGGACAGCTAGCCTGCAGGTTCACGGACAGCTAGCCTGCAGGTTCACGGACAGCTAGCCTGCAGGGTCACGGACAGCTAGCCTGCAGGTTCACGGACAGCTAGCCTGCAGGTTCACGGACAGCTAGCCTGCAGGTTCACGGACAGCTAGCCTGCAGGTTCACGGACAGCTAGCCTGCAGGTTCACGGACAGCTAGCCTGCAGGTTCACGGACAGCTAGCCTGCAGGTTCACGGACAGCTAGCCTGCAGGTTCACGGACAGCTAGCCTGCAGGTTCACGGACAGCTAGCCTGCAGGTTCACGGACAGCTAGCCTGCAGGTTCACGGACAGCTAGCCTGCAGGTTCACGGACAGCTAGCCTGCAGGTTCACGGACAGCTAGCCTGCAGGTTCACGGACAGCTAGCCTGCAGGTTCACGGACAGCTAGCCTGCAGGTTCACGGACAGCTAGCCTGCAGGTTCACTTACAGCTAGCCTGCAGGTTCACGGACAGCTAGCCTGCAGGTTCACTTACAGCTAGCCTGCAGGTTCACGGACAGCTAGCCTGCAGGTTCACGGACAGCTAGCCTGCAGGTTCACGGACAGCTAGCCATGACTAATACCGACAGCACAGCCAGTAAATCAGGTTAGTTATACATGAGGTCGTGGGTGTCCAAGGGACATAGAACTGCTACAGACACATGCAGTAAAACCCAAAACAGGTAGAGGGAGGACAATTCTGACATTCTAGTGATGTGGAGTATTTTGACCAACTAAATGCTGAGCTTATTTTGCATTAATAGGCTGCCATGCCGATCCTTACATAAAAAAAACAGAAGAATTGTGTAACCTTTTGTAAGCTCTGATTAAAAACAAAAAAAGTTTTTAACATGGACCCGTTTGTCCCTCCTGGTGCTTCCAGTACAGTTGTATGTCCAGTGCAGAATATAGCTTGCCTTTTTATTCATTAATTGTTATCATAATAGCATAATATAATAGGCCTGTTGTCTGAAATTGAGCCTTGTCAGTCCCACAGCACAAGTGTCCACTCACATGCAGTTTTACGTTGTGTTTCTATGTGCCTTCCAGGACCTCTGTCCATCTTGTCATCGCTGTGCTGTCATATGCAGCTAATTTGCATAGTTTACAAATTAGGCACTGGGTGAGAGGCGTGTGCAGTTACCATGGGGACAGTGTGGTGAGAGGTGTGGGCAGCTCCCAATAGGTCAATAGAATGACAGTAGTTTAATGTAATTAAATTTTTACTAGTTAATTACAGTATATTGTGTATGAACAGACTATACTTGTCAGTCATGTCTGTTTGAAAATTCTTATAAATCTAACACATACCTGTTAAATACAGTCATTTTAGTATGTGTGAAAAAAAACACAGATCCTATAGTTTAAAAAAAATGATTTGGAGAAAAAGTAGGATAAGTTTTTAACTGTGTAAGATAATAAAGATCAGATGAAACCTCCATAAGCAGACATGTCTAGGCTGTTTCCTCTGCCACTGCTTCCTGTTTCTTCCTGTTCCTCCTGCCTTGTTCCTTCCTATTTTTTTCTTGTTTCTTAATTGTTTCTTCCTGCTCATTCCTGCTTCTTCCTTTTCCTTCCTTGTTCCATCCTGTTACTTCCTCTTCCTCCCTGTTTTTTCTTGCTTCTTCCTTGTTTCTTCCTGTTCCTTTGTTTCTTCCTGTTCCGTTCTTGCTTCTTCCTTTGTTTCTTCCTGTTCCGTTCTTGTCTTCCTGGTCTGTTCTTCTTTCTTCCTGTTACTTCCTTGTCTTTCTTCCTGTTCCTTCTGCACCTGGATCACACACGGTGGCTGGATAAACAGAAAAAGAATGTGTGTAAGAGCACAGGAACATTTCCCCAGTGAGACTCAGAAAATAGCCTTCACTCCTGGGACGCATTAGTCTGAAGGTCATGGAAGGAGAAAATGACCCTGGTTCCTCCTCTCCTCTCCTCTCCTCTCCTCTCCTCTCCTCTCCTCTCCTCTCCTCTCCTCTCCTCTCCTCTCCTCTCCTCTCCTCTCCTCTCCTCTCCTCTCCTCTCTTCTCCTCTCCTCTCCTCCCCCCTGTTTCCTCTCCTGCCGGCCCCCTCCTCATCTCTCTCCCCTGTAATTGAGTATGGTGCGTGGTCAGGGAGCCTGTGCTCATTGGCGGCTGAACATGGTAGTTAGTTACACACGTTTTCACCGTAATTACCAGGCAGACTCTCCCTGTCTCCAGATCTTTTCAAGGTCGCATCAATTTCACAGCTATCCACACTATCCACCCCCGCTCGCTCTCTCTCTCTCGCTCTCTCTCTCTCTCTTTCTCCCTTTCCCTCTCTCTCCCTCTCCACCGGCCGCCGTCATTACAGGCTTTCAGACGCTCATCCTCATTGTGAACTTCCTCTTCAGCCTTTTTCTTAAAAGCATATCAAAACCAAAATGACAATTATTAGTTGATCATCCAGTCTCTTTCCAAGCGTTGCCGTTTTGCAGGAGGAGTGTTGCGATGACCTTCTAGACGGCGAGTGACTCATCTCTGGCTGTAAATGTTATTACTGACTCACTGTCGTGCAGATTTACTACTTCTGTAACAGCCATTAAACGCCACTTGATTGCCTCCAAGGGAAGAGGTCGGTGAATTTGGCGAAGGCATCAAAACATTTGCTTGAGCTCAGAAAGGAAATCGAACCTACCAGTGGGTTGAGTCATTAATGTAGAGTGAGCATTTCCAGACCCAGACCTACAAGAAACCATGCTATAGGGCAAAGACCCTCCCCTAAAAGAACTGAAAAGGTGATTTTTTTTCATTTATTTCCTAAACACACACACACACACACAGATATATATATATATATATATATATATATATATATATATTAAACATCTTTATCTTCATCTCTATATGTACTTAAATATTTTTTCAAACATGTTTTCACATCTCAGTGTGTTTTAACCATCTTTTTAAAGACACATTTTAACATCTCTTTTCACACATCTAAAATTGTGTGTTTTCAGCATATTTGTAAATACATGTTTTATATCTGTTTTATATCCCCCCTATGTTTAAAATGTTTAAATATATATATATATATATATATATATATATATATATATATATATATATATATATATATATATATATATATAATATAAAATCAGCTTTTCAGTTCTTTTTGGGGAGGGTCACTATCCCACACTTTGAAAACCTTTGCCCTATAGCATGGTTTCTTCTGGGTCTGGGTTTGGAGATGCTCACTCTACATTAATGACTCAACCCACTGGTAGGTCTGCAGTCGTGCTCAGACCATTATCAGACGTGTGATCATGTTTCTTTTTAAACTTGTCACCAACCTGACACACAGGCCACACCCCCTTCCATCCTGTGCAGGACAGAGTCCCAGGTGTTGAGTATAGACACCCTCGTCCTGGTTCATGGAATCATTGTCCCACTCCGTGATGTTAATGACCTATTTTATCCACCTACTTGTTGATCTCCGATGTTAAAATGTCTTCCTTACCCAGTCCATAATATCCACCAGACAGTGTAGGGGGGGCGTGGCCTGTCAGATAGATTTAGAAAGACTTGATAAAAACACACACGATCGACGCTCTGTAGAAGACTACAGGCATAGTCGAAACATGACAGCAATTAAAAACACAATTACTAAATTTGTGTATAATTGATAATACTACTACTAATAATAATAATGATGACAATAATGATGATGAAAATAATGATGAAAATAATAATGATGATGAAAATAATAATGATAAATGATAAAATATAAAAAATATATATAACACCATAATATGGATAATGAATGTTCAAGATCAAAAATCATGTTTGAGAAGATGTAAAATAGTTTAATAGTTTAATTTCTGCAATCTCAAATGTTTCATGATGGATGTTTCAGTGAATAAACATACAAAAAGAAAACCCTTCAAGTCCATTTTTTCTTTTTGTACTAAAACACACTGTTTTAATATTTTTTTTTTATTTTTTTTTTAAATCATTAATGGGCAAAAATTTAAAAAACTAAGTTGCAAGGAAAACATGAAGCCTCTTAGGTATCCTGTTATAACAGAAGTCTTAAAAGGCTCTCATAACAGACCAGAGTTATAGCAGCCACAAAAACTGAAATCAAATGAAGGAAAATGGAAAATAAACGATGCCTTAGCGACAGAGTCTATAATGAAATGAAACTGCAGGTGAACTCACCTTAATTTCCCCCAAAATTACAGGAATGAAATGAATTTGCTTCCTTTTCATGTCATGCAATCTTTCAATCTGCTCTTTTCAGTTCCTATAAATCAGCAGTAAAGTAAAACTAAACTCAAAACAACTCCTCACAAAATTAAAACTAAAACCCTTTTCTCCCACACCTGAAAAGTATTTCACTTCTTCTGTGACCTCAATATAATTTATCAGCGATGGATCTACTACTTTTTGTTTTTCCTCAGTGTTTGGGGTGGACGGTGGGCGGTGGAGAGACCGAATCCAGGACTTTCCACTCAGCGCTTCGGTTAGGATTAAGAAAAGATTGTGTTTTGATTTAAACACTAATACGGACACTGTGGGTCAATGTATTCTCTGTATTAAACTCAGCCTTCATATCTTTCTCAAACCAAGGTCTCATTGCCTAAACCCAAACATAAGCCTCGTTCTTTTCCAGAGGTGGTAAAAATACTCCCATTCTGTACTTAAGTAGAAGTACAGCTCCTTAATAATGGCAGATAAACTGTATGGTTACAATAATAATTTATTAATTGGTCATAAAGTCTTACATATGAGATAAGAAGTGCATAATTATGAGGGAAAATAATCAATATTATAAGATAAAAATCAAAATTGAGAGATAAACGGTTGACATTATGATAAAAAAAAAAAACAATTGGGATAAAAAAAAATATATATATATAAGATTAAAAAGTCACAATCATGAGATAAATCTTAATTCTAATCTATAAAGTCACAGTTTTTTTTATAGTGTCACATTTGTTTAGTTTGAAAAAGTAACAAGTCTTTTCTATGTAAGGAGTATAAAGTACAGATATTTATGAACAAATGTAGGGAGTAAAAGTCAAAAATTTCCAGAAAAATAAATACTATATCTAAAAGAAAGTATATTTAAGTACAATACCAAAGTACTTTTACTTAGTTACTGGTGTAGGGTCATTAGGGATGGGAAGAGAAGTGAATACTAACTGAAATATCAGTAACCTATTCTAAACTCTTCTGAAATACAGAAACAAACACCAAAAAATGTTAAAATATCGAAAACACATGCCAAAATATGAATTTACAGTATATGCAATTAACATATTTATTCAAAACAATCAACAGTTTGAACAAAACAAACTGTTTAATTTAATCACGGTCACATTTTTAATCAGATTAATCCTGATTAATGCATTAATTTTAACAACCCTAGAAAACACTGTTATAAAACATAATAAAAGTGACTCCTTATTTTGTCCTTTGTTTATTTTGTTTTGTATTTTTATTTTTTTTAAGATGAACACCTCAAATAAAAATAACTGAACTGAACTAATAAAGGTTAATTCAGAATAAATATATGTGAGCCAGGCTGTATAAGTATTAGTAGTAACTTCTTAATAATAACCCTTTGTTGTTAGATACAAAGTGCTTTATATGAGTCAAAGCACAACACAGAACCGAAAAGTTAATAATTAATGATAAATGAAGCTCTGTTTTCTCAGTCCAAACAAAGGCGAAATATAACGATCAACCCACACACGTTTCACACAACTAGAGGAAAGTCGAGCCTTGTTTTCACCCTCAGATTAAAGTATCAGAATGACATTTGATTGGATCTGAATAGAGATGGAACATTATAGCTGAGTCACATCTACTTACGTCCACTGAACTTGAGTCATTCTGGTCTCATGGGTTTTATTTGGACACTTTAAGACTTTAATCTGGTCTCTCTGTAAATTAGGACTCAGACTCTGACAGCTCATTTACCTGCAAAGTTGGACTTACGCTGACTTACAACTCCATTGTAGTTGATATTAATAGGTCACACTAACAAAGCCATGATATGACTTTGTTCTGCAGCTATCGATTGTTTTCTAACATTCAATTCAATGGATATTTGAATGAGTGAAAATGTGAAAAAGACATGTCTGACGATGATGTCAAACAATAAGTAAAAGAATACAGTGGTACCTTTACTCACGAAACTCATTCCAGTGTTTTCGTAGGGGGGATTTTTTGTAAATAGTCTCATTTTATATGTAAAAGGCCAAGGCCCCCAATACTAACCCTCAAACCCTTTAAAAATTATTTTAAAAAATTACAGATTTTGTATGAAATGTGTTAAAAGAAAATGTAGATTTAGATTTCAGCCCATCCAGGCTAATGTCTGTGTCCGGGACCGAAAAGTTGAGAGTGAGAATGAGGATGAGGATGCAGCAGTGTGGTGGATCAGGTTTGGTGTTTAAATCCAGTTTCAGGTAGTCCAGTTTGTTTTCCAGTGAGCGTACATTTGCGATTATGACTGATGGAAGTGGCGGTCGGAACGGGTTAGCTCTTAGCTTAGCTGTAAGTCCAGCGCAACAGCTGCTCTTAGGTTCCTCTTGGAGGCGGAGCCTCTGTGGGGTGGGGGGGGGGGGGTGGACTCCACTGTAGGACACAAAAAATGAACACACTCAGAAAAACTCAGGAACCAGTAATGAGGGTGAAAGTATAATGAAAAGCATGATGGGTAGCTCCCTGATAGCCAATAGGATGCTACGTACAGTATGTACGCAATGTATTTACATACATTACGTAGTTACGTACAGTAATGTACTGTATTTATGTGTCGGAGGTTTCAGTTTCCTTTCGTAAATATAATTTTCTTTCGTATTCGGAAATGAAAAATTAAGGTAAAGGTTTTTTGTTAGTGGGATCATTCGTTAGCTGGGTCTTTCGTAAGTAGAGGTACCATTGTATATTTTAAAAAATAATATAAAAAGAAATAATAGTGCAAATATACACCTAAACAAAATGTGATCCTGACCTCAAGATGGAAAATAATTTGACCAAAAAAAGTCGTATTTTCTCCTTCATAACTTTAATGCATATTATTCACATTTTATTAGCTTTATATTATAAAAGTGACCAAAAATTAACAGAAAAAAGACAATATAACAGCTGATCACATTTAATTCTATGATTTAGCTTCAGTTAACGATGAGTCACTTTTTCTGTTCTGTTAACCTTTGAATTTACATGAACATCTAAATTAAAAATAGAGAAAAACAGTGAAAAATGCGAAGTACAAATGATAATACTAATTATGATAAATGCCGATGAATCACTGACATCAACTTGTCCTTTTTTTCCAGAACTAGCTGAAACAACTACCAGAGAATTAAAGTAAAATGATATCGGCTATACATAAAAAAAATTCTATGTAGTAATAACAATAACAGTCAAAGTATATGTTGGAAAACTCTATAAACAAGTCAAACATCCAGAAACAATACTTGCACTGTTTTCTTCAATAAGTGTATGTAAGTTAATAAATAAAGATTGGTTAATCAAATCAAGTTGATTAATCAATTAATCCTATCGGCTCTAATGTAACAATTTTTAGCTAGCATTTAGCATTAGCTTAACCGTGATCCTTTGCAAATGGTTCTGAAACCTCACTCTCCAAAATGTCTAAATACCATTATGCTGCTTCCAAAAAGTCAATATCATATCAGCATTACATTTATATGCCCGCCCCCCATACACACACACACACACACATACACACACACACACACACACACACACACACTCATTTTCAAATGTGCAAATAAAATCAGACTTTGTTTTCTTTGTGTTTTTTTTTCATAATTTCTTACGTACTTATGAATCACTCCCTAACTCCTATGTAATGCTCTATATAGTGATCATGCCATTTTGTAGGGGTGTCCAGATCTTTTGTGAACTATTTATAATACTACTATATAGCACAAGTGAAAAAAAAACAAAACAAAAAAAACACTAAACGCAAAAAAACTAAAAATATAAAAAAAGTTTAAAAAATATGAATAAATGACTAGTGTTGTAATTTGTTTCCAGTAGTTTGTTTCAGCTTTTTCTTTTTCCAAATCAGTTACTTTTTGTCACTTGTACATCAGTTCCATCAACCAAATTCACACAAAAATAACACAAAAAAACCCTCAAATTATTCTGGATTTGTAAACTAACCATCCATTGAGAATGCTTCAGTGCTGACGCATCGGGGGTTAAAGGGTTAAACAATAAACAGAAGTACATTAAAAACAAACCACATTAGCTATTTGCTAAATATAAGCTTAGTTTATAACACATGTGTGTCTGGGGGGGTGTTGATATGCAGGATAGTTTTGCTTTGGGTGACATTATCCATAGTTTCCAGAGACAAACAGCAGCAACATTTTCCTCTTGTTACTGAGCTGCAGGTCTGGAACACCTTCAGCAGCGCATTCTGTTCACGTTTCCCTCTCTTTCAGCGTACGTCTTGGATCAGCCGCATTGCTTATAGAAGCGGATATCTGCTTCCTCTCTCTCCTTCGCCCCTCCACAGGCTCCTCTCATTTGCTTGACACCCTTGTCAGACTATGCCCAGCAAGGAGTCAGAGTCAGTACTTACTGGGTTCACAGCCGCTGTCAGGTCCTCCAGCAGGGCCGTCAGCCATGCCAGGGACAGTGTATACTTGACTAGGCTTTAAAAGCGTGAGCACCACTCAAATCAAGGCACAGCACAGGAGAACATCTGTTTCACCATTTTATTCCATTTGGTGCCACGTGTATTGGCAAAGCACCAGCCGAGCCACCTGTTTACCGCCGCCGCACCATAACCCAATCCCCTCCGTCGCGGTCTCAATTTTTGGAATCTTGCAGAAGACGTCCGCCGAGTGCTGCTGAAATGATCGCTCCGCTAAGTGGTTGTGATTTGTTTATGTTGCCTATTAAACTAATAAGTCCTCATATCGTTGTCAAGGCTTGACATTGGGAAAAAAAAAACGGAGGAGGATGATACTAGCTCTGATTACATGGCACAATGATGGCATAGATTAGGAAAAGTGCCGCTTCACAGATCCTTGTCCTGTGAGAAAGGGAGGGGGTGAGGGTGACGGCGGAGGTGGCAGTGGCGGGTGGGGTGGGATGGGGTGGGGTGCTTTATTGTGCCACTGTTTGATTGAGTTGCAATGTGTCAGGACTATCAGCCCATGCCATCTGCACGTGTCTCGCATCCTCAGCGCTGAATTGATTGAGATTTATTGTAAAGGATGATTAAAGCACTGGCGGCGTAGTCGATACGAGGGAAGAGTGAAGCTGTGAACACACATCAGCTTCCTGTTCTCTGACAGAAGAGGTTGACGGAGCCAAACAGCTCCGGCAGCTCAGAGTAACGAATCATTAGAAAGACCCGCTAGTGCCGGAGTATCCAAATAGGAGTAGGTGGACGCTGGGTCAGGGGAGAAATGCATGGTTTAGCAAGAGATGTGTGCATCCCCCCTGGGCTGACGGTGCCCTGGGATTGGCAGTACTCGGCTTAATGCATTTCAGAGCCGTCCTTGAGTGGATACAGTATCCACCATGCCAATACCGGCATGATTAATTGCTTGGGTGGTCTCATCTCTTTTAGGCCAGAAAAGGCTCTGAACCCCTGAGGAACAAACAAACCTACTTAACCATTTAGTGCTTTCTCTGCCTCCGGTAACCACTCAATCCACCCACCTGGATACACTCTGGCAGTCATGGTCAAGAGGGAAGCATGCATCTTACAACACTGCACTCATTTAGCATCTTTAGTAGATTTATAAAGGTTACCCAGATAGCGTAAAGTTAAAGAATGGTAATGTTTTAAGGATGAATAGTATTGAAAAAGACATTTTCTTTTCAAAGGGCATTTTTATTGTTAACGTTCAGCCCAGTCACTACAGTAACACTGGACTATGAGTGAAATGCTTCCAAAATAAAACTAATGAAATATTACCACATGTGTGTGTTAGTGATAAAGAAAACTCAAGTCTTAAATGATAGTTGGCTCATGTTTCCAATATAAGTCTGGGGTCAAAATGTAAAATAGGTTTTAGTCCAAAGGAATATTGGTCTCATATCTACTGGTCTGCACATTATGATCCATTCACTTTACAGGTTCTTTCTAGTGGAATATTTACAAATCCATTGTATACATGTACATAAACCACCATATATGTGGAATAACACACTATCATATTAAGCCGCGGACCAGTAGGGGGTACCATGCACCCCCCCCCCCACCCCCACCTACAACTCAACCAAATTATGTTTTTCTGAAAGGTCTGGATCTACTGAACACAAATTTAAATGTTAATAAAAAAATAAATAAATTAGGGATGCAAGCCATGTTATGGCCCAAAACTAAAACTAACCCTAAAGTAAATGCTGTTTTTCACCAATCAGCGTTCTTTTTCCAGCTGATATGGCAAGACAGAAAGTTAAACTATATCTTGTAGTAAACCAAATATCAAACCAATGGCAAAATACCAATTTGATAACTGTTTTAATATGAATACCCCAACATCTACAAAGAACAATCGCAAACAAACACATTTGTGGACATTTTGTCCATATTGTTCACTTATACTATGGTATTACCTGTAACTATCATTTATGTATTTAATATAATTGTACATTAAAACAAGTTTAATTTGATATCCATAACGTGTATATGCTGAATAAAACAACATAGATAACCCAAGATGTGCACGTAGAATTATTAGAATAACAAAAATCATTAACATTACCAGAGGAGATATGATAATATTCAACTATTTGGAAACATGACAAATCAATCAATATATTGCAAATATCTAACATACATCATACAAGTACAAGCACATTTATCATGATGATGGATTCATCTGCATTAATATGTTAATTTTGACAGTCCTATTATTCGACTGTGTAACAGAAACATGTTTCATAGTAAAAATTTCTCAAAGTATGAAGACATTTCTAGTGTTAAAACTCCACTTCTATCCAATTTAAGACTGTCTATCATCTCCACTGCTCTAAAGTCCAGCTGAACCCCCTCAGCCTCCCCAGTGTGTGACAAGTGTAAAATGTTAGAAGGTACCTGCTCTCATTCCTTTTGCTTCTGTTTCTCATTGACAGGTTTCTGGTTTAAAATATTTGTCGGGTTCTCTAGGGCCTATAAAAGGCCTCTGCAGCCTGAACCAGGACCTGCTATTTTTAGCTGTTCTCAGACTGTCGGGAATACATTTATGCTCATAAGTTTAGATACCTTAGCAGAATTTAGGATTATTTGGCCATTTTTTTTTTTTTTTAGAAAATACAAATAACATTGTTTTACTTTTTTTTTAAAAAGTATGTTCTTCGGACATGAAATGTGCTAAATCTTATTTACTTCAATTAAATGAATCAGAAAAAAGTGACAAAAGTGCTGGTTAGCTCATGTTTTTAATATAACTGTATCTGATGGTGTGTTATTCCACATATATGCACTGTAAACCCAAATAAGTTAGCAGAACTCGAAAAATTTAAGGCAACCAATTCCCTCAATTATTTTAAGTTGAAGAAAGTTTAAAAAATACAAGTTTCCAGAACTTATAATTTAGATGCTTATTAAAGTATACTTAAATTGAAACATTACTTATTAACTTAGTATTCTAAGGTTCTGTCAGTCCTACTGGGAGACTAATTCAGGGTTCAGTGTCTTTGTCCAAGGACACTTGGACATGTGAACAGACAGAGCCAGGACGTGAACCTCTGACCCTTCAGTCATTGGACGACCCGCTCTACCAACTGAACCACAGCCACCCCTGAATAAAATTACTGTGTTTTATGATTGTAATTTTTTGGGTGTGATAGATATTGGTGGTTTTTTGGAGTGTTCTGAAATTATATTTCACCATTGATTATTTTTTCAATCATCCTTATTTGAAACAATAGAAATAACGGTATCATTCTCAGCATTTAATGACTTAATTCCACTCAGTTGTACATCATGTTGTTTTTTTTTTTATATAAGTTATGTTCACTTATATCCACAATAGTTCCCCTTAATAAAAAAAAAAAATAGTTGGAAGTACTTAAAAAGAACATGTTACACCATCTGACTATATTTGAGTTAGTAGTACTATTTCTGAAACTTTGAGTATTCACAACTTAATATATTTAATAATTCTGAACATTGAGGTTTACAGTGTGGTTGTTTATGTACATGTATACAATGGATTAGTAAATATTCCACTATAAAGAACCTGTAAAGTGAATGGGTCATAATGTGCAGACAGTGTTTTGAAGCGGATCTGGTTGTAGAGCTGCACGATATTAGAAAAAACTGACATTGCAATTATTTTTTGACCCTGCGATGGTGACACAAATGGTCAAACAGTTTAGTGGTCGACACAGAACATATGTTTCACTATCCTTCTTGTAGCCGTAATTCCACATAAGTGATGTCACTTTACTTTGTGGCATCGAACCTTGGTTTCTCTAGTTGGTTTTGGGTGATTTTCTCTTGTTGGTTTTGGGTGATTTTCTCTTGTTGGTTGTGGGTGATTTTCTCTTGTTGGTTGTGGATGATTTTCTCGTGTTGGTTTTGGGTGATTTTCTCATGTTGGTTGTGGGTGATTTTCTCGTGTTGGTTTTGGGGGATTTTCTCGTGTTGGTTTTGGGGGATTTTCTCGTGTTGGTTTTGGGGGATTTTCTCGTGTTGGTTTTGGGTGATTTTCTCGTGTTGGTTTTGGGTGATTTTCTCTTGTTGGTTGTGGGTGATTTTCTCTTGTTGGTTGTGGATGATTTTCTCGTGTTGGTTTTGGGTGATTTTCTCGTGTTGGTTTTGGGTGATTTTCTCATGTTGGTTTTGGGTGATTTTCTCGTGTTGATTTTGGGTGATTTTTCTCGTGTTGGTTTTGGGTGATTTTCTCGTGTTGGTTTTGGGGGATTTTCTCGTGTTGGTTTTGGGGGATTTTCTCGTGTTGGTTTTGGGTGATTTTCTCGTGTTGGTTTTGGGTGATTTTCTCTTGTTGGTTGTGGGTGATTTTCTCGTGTTGGTTTTGGGTGATTTTTCTCGTGTTGGTTTTGGGTGATTTTCTCGTGTTGGTTTTGGGTGATTTTCTCATGTTGGTTTTGGGTGATTTTCTCGTGTTGGTTTTGGGTGATTTTTCTCGTGTTGGTTTTGGGTGATTTTCTCTTGTTGTTTTTGGGGGGTTTTCTCGTGTTGGTTTTGGGTGATTTTTCTCGTGTTGGTTTTGGGTGATTTTCTCGTGTTGGTTTTGGGTGATTTTCTCGTGTTGGTTTTGGGTGATTTTTCTCGTGTTGGTTTTGGGTGATTTTCTCGTGTTGGTTTTGGGTGATTTTCTCGTGTTGGTTTTGGGTGATTTTCTCTTGTTGGTTGTTCATTTTTCAGTCTTGTTACCAGTGACTCAGTCCAAACTGGTTCAGAATGATTGTGATGTGCTCAGTGTGTGCCAGGTTCTATTGAAGTTAGATGAGGAAATGTTGAGCTCATTTGTCTCTTACGTTGCAGGACCAGTCATGTGACTATTGTGAACACGTACATTGCAATGTCAATGCTCAAATAATATATTGTGCAGGTCTATCTGGTTGATCAGTGACTCAGTGACTCATTGAATTTAGTTCTTTTATTGCATGATACTTTTTATTTTTATCTGTTTTAGCACTTTTTATTGTAATGTTAGATTTATTTTATTGCCTTGTTCTTTCTCTGTTTTGTGTTTTATGCCTTGTAGTGTGCAGCGCTTTGTGTCAGCTGTCTGTTTTAAAGCGCTTTCATGAATGAAGATGGTATGGTATGATCTAAGACCAAATTTCCAATATACAGTATAGAACAATATATTATTATATATGCTCCTATTTATTTATTTAAATAAAATTGAGCTACTTAATTTATTAATTCATTATTACACATATCTGAGCATTTTTGGGGTTTTAACAAAACTGAAAATTACTAAATAAAATATTGCAATATTCATTCTTTATACGCCATAAAAAAAAAAAAAAAACACTCAATAACACCCAATAAACTCTAAAATTAATATTTACTCTTGGTGGATGATCCATAGGGGATGCTACGTCTGCTTCAAGTTACTTTCAATTACTTAGAAAAAGAGCGTTTTATTGGTGGTGTCGTGGTAAGTGTATTTGTCTGGTAGTGTCATGGTTCAGTGCACAGTCGGAACATGACAAATACATATGTCCCACTGACACAGTCATACGGTTAGCGTTTCACACTCAGGAGTGCTGTAAGGAGAAAAATGAGAAAAGCAATTATGACTCTAAGGACGTCTGACTGACAGGGGCGTTAATATTAATAATTATAAACATATCATAAAACATTTTATTCATAAGAAAATAATAATCATATTTGTCCTTTGCATTGTTTTGTTTTTTTTAGTTTAGTTTTATTTCGTTGGTGGGTGTCTCAGTATTGGGAAATGATCAATCAATACAACAGAAAAATAAATATATTAGTGTACAACGATAACTCTACTCAAACTGGCTGAAATGTGTTAGCGGAGACTGTCAGTCTGCACCATAGATGAGTTGGTTCCTTTAAAAATGTTAAAGATTTCCAATGTTGATGGATTAATTCACATGAACATGTTAATTTGGACACAACGTAGACAAAATTAGAACAGCAATTTAAACAATATATGTAATATATTATCAATGTGGTCTTATAATTGTGCAAAAAATACAGTAGTGTTTCATTAGAATGGCATGGTTATTAAATGGAATTAAACATTTAAAAATATTTGAGTAGGTGAGTGTGTGATCTCATTGAATGAATAAAAGTTGACCTCTGTTATATTGGTGTCCTTTGGACAGTTGTTGTCCTTTCACTTGGTTGGCTAGTGGTCTAGTGTGAGCAATGGAACCATTCAGGAGCAGAATGAACCTAAAGCAGATCATTAACCTGCTCCAAATGTCACAGGTCATGAAGTTTGATCCTGTTTGGTCTGTTTAGTCATTTCTGTTTTTATTCACTGGGCTGGTTTATATGAGAGATTTGATACTTTTAATTCAGAATAAAGGCTAATTAATCTTTAAGGTGACCATGTAAACATCTAATTGTAGTTGAAAATGAATAATTTAAATTACACTGAATTCTCATTAAAGTCATGGGTTTATTCCACTCTTAATTCTGAATTTGTAATTCCTGCTACATGGAAACAGTTAATCCCTCTTTAACATTATTACACCTAACTCACATATACATGAGCATTTCCATTAAAAAATATCAGTACATACAGGGACACAAGAGTTTGTGGAATTCGAATGGTGCTGTGATAAAGGTAAATTATTTTATTTGTCATTATACATGGTACAATGAAATTTTACCTCTGCATTTAGCCCATCCTTCATGACATTAGGACACCTGTAAGGAGCAGTGGGCAGCCATGGGCGGCACCCGGGGACCCATGTCCAGCTGTAGAACCAAGCTAATGGTCAGAATTACCTGGCTGGAGGATTTTACCCTAACAAACATACTTTTGGGTGATGGGGGGGAAACGGAGGAAACCCATCCAGACACAGGGAGAGAAACCTGCAAACTCACCACAGAAAGGCCCGCACGGTCCGAGAATCGAACCTGGGTCTTTTTGCTGTGAGACAAGTGCGCTAACCGCTCAGCCTTGTCAATGCACATTTATAACAGTTTTGTTTTTGCTGTGGACAGTTTTCAAGATTTCCACTCTGGTATGGGTCTTCATATTTTTGTATTTTCAACCCGTAAAAACATGATTCTTATGTAAACGAAAGGCACTTCCGATAAATTACTTTGACGTTTTTAGCCGCAGTTGTCCTCATATAAAGTACTGTACTGTACCATAATTTTTCATAACAACTGCATGTTTGACTTCTCCCTAAAGTGGATCAATGATACTTCTGGATTTTTTTTCTGCTGTTCCTATTACAGGTTGACTTGTCCTTATGTTTTGGGTTAGAACATTGAAGACTATTCTATGCACATTCAACTTATGAGCACAACTGTGTTCCTGCAAAAGTACAGCATCCACTGGAATCTAGAATGAAAATAACTATTTTCCAATTAGGTTGAATTCTGTTTAAGTAACTGGTTTATTCCACTCTTAATTCTGAATTTGTAATTCCTGTGACATGGAAATTGTTAATTCCTCTTTAACATTATTCCTGTCATTCTGCACATGCTCCTGGTCTTGTCAATGACGTACATATTCAGTGTTGCTCAGCATTAATATGTTGACTCGGTCATTCAGATGTTAAGTGGGCGTTCTGTCCAATCAGAACCCTCTGTACCCCCCGCTCTAAAAGTGTTCTGCCCAATCAATCACTTTTTTTTTATGTACAGTACTTTGGCTTCTCATGTGAATCTTTTAAATGTGCTATTAAATAAAGTTGATTTCAGAACCTTCTGTACCTCCAGCTCTTAAAACCCAGTTAACTAAAACAGAAAACACCTGTTTCCAATGGAAACCTGTATTCAACATTTCCATGTAAAGACAAAGGAAATGGCTTTAATTCCAAATTATTTTATTAAGAATAAATCATTCTGATTTCATAAACATCATGGAAACTTAGCCACTGACCACAGATGAACAGAATGAGGCCAAATGTCACTTGGATAGAAGTGTCTGGGCCATTTTCAGCCGATAACTTGAGGCTGTAAGACAGAGGTTTGATTTGCCAGAGATACATGAAGCTTTCACCTGCTCATTCTTAGTTTTATTGATGTATTTATTTAAATGCAGGCACATTTTAGTCAATGATTGATATGGAGGGTTTGTAACATCAAGACAAGCATTATTAGCTGAGGAAACATCTAAATAATTTGACTGCTGTTTATATTCTCCTGCATATGGTCGTGTTTAACACCATTCACCAGTATTTTAGCTACAAACAAAACAGGCTTTTTTTAAATAAATTAACCATTATAACCCAAACTGATAAACATAATGTGACTAATACATGAATAAATGACCCATAAAGCAATCCAGATTTTTGGTTTTTTTTAATCAGCAAGTCAAATTTGTCCATTTATGTATGAATGCTTTATGAGTGTGTTGGAAAATTACAATGGCATCAAAAATAATGTTTCATATAAAGTGTAATATTCTTGGGAGTTTAAGCCTGTGCTTCAAATGCAGGTCGGTGCAGTTTGGGATGGCCCTAGGCCCAGTGGGGGGGGGGGGTTGAGGTAGATTAGAATAGGAACAAACAATGGGAGCCTCCAGAAGACGACCCAATGCCCAACGACCCTTCAGGAGCTAAAGACAGATAACATCTGAAGAAGGAGGGGCCGATGGGAAGGTGTTAAAGCTGTGTGCCTGAGCCCACCCCCAGTGCTATGTGGCCAATCCGGCCATGTAGACTCAACGACTAGACTTAGACTGGACTTGAGGACTCCTGACTACGTAACTTTAATCTTGCTGAAATATTTTGTAATACTGTAACTGATTGTAAACTATGAGTGTGATATTAAATAATATTAACAACCGCTATTAGGCCTAAATATAATTGAGTTAAATATGTCTACTTAATCATATATAAAGTATTAGTTAATTAATTTTTGCCAATATATGAGTTAATGCTAAAACTGTGTGATCTGTATGTACGGACAGTTTGAATTGAATTACACAAATGTGATTACAGTGTCATATTTCTGTGGACGCACCTGCAAATATTGACACAGCTCCCAAATGTCGAGGTTGCATACGTCTGTCGGTGGAAACGTATAACGGCGATATTTCATTCGGCCGATTGGTTTGTAACTTTATTAAGTTGAGGCTGCATCTCTATATGTGTTTGCATATGCATACACAAGTAGCTGACTCTGTCTTTCTCCTGCGAGCAATAACTCTGGCTGCATGCTCATGGAAATAAACTTGACTTTTTCAGAGGTTGTGTTGATTTGCTCAGGCAGACATGAGTGTGCAGAAATGGCAGTGCACTGGGTAAATCTATCCTGATTCACAGCCAATTCCTCTGAGGCAAGCCTCCGAGTACAAACTGAAAACAGAGTTCTGTCCTCACTGATAAGGAGGTCAGCATGGCCGTGTGACACAGACCAAGATTTCTGGACTTCTCACGGTCAGCAACCTTTCTCTCTAATGCAGCCACCTGAGCTGACCCAGATTTCTGAACGTCTGCAATTGGCCCTTAAGGAGTCTATAGCAGATGGCCGTCATACACCAAAGGGTGTAGATAACAGCCATTTATCAAAGCATTAGAGGGCTGCCACAGAATAAGGCCACCGGACATGCATCACCCTATCCACAAATTCTCACCGCTGTTTCCAAAATGTTGCTCATAAATAATTCAACTACCTTGTATGGCCAGCGGCGCCTCCACTACATGGGATATTTTCATGAAAAACACTGCTTATGGTCACTAAAATCACCCCACCTCTGTATTGAATCCCCCCGTTTGGCACAAATTGCCTCTTTTCTGTCTCTTTTTATTTTTTTCTTTAGTGCCAGACTAGCCCTTGCGGTGTTTAAAAAAAAATTTTTTTTTAAAAATTAAATAAAAAATGGCTCCTCGCTTGACCTTTTTTTTTTCATCACCCATTAAATGAGGCTGATGTGTTCCAGAACCCGAATTTGTTAAGTAGAACTCTGGAGTTCACGAAGCAGAATCCAATAAATGGGACTGATATTTAGTGGGTTTTTTTTTTCTTCCAGAGGTAGATGCTCATAAATGGAACCTGACTCTATGAAACCCAGTACATGTCAGAACTTTGTCAGCCATTATGTCGGGCACACGTTGAACTGTCAGGACGATTGTCAGTGTGATTTGGACATGATGACGGAACAAGCCCGATTTAACAATTCTCTTGCAGTCCGGCTGGGTTAATGTCATGTAGCGTGTGCCATGGACAGATTAGAGTTTGAAGATGTGCTCATTGTCAGTTGTTCTCAGAGGCTTTTTAACTGATGCTACTTTTTCCCATGTCAGTGCCACCTAAGACATGATGCTGTGATATGAGAATGAATACCTTACATCACACCCCAGACCCATCACCCTCACTGATTTTCATCTAGTTACACCATTTTGAGCAGTAGTGTTACTATGACTACCATCATAGGTACTTCTATGAAACTAGTCCATAAAAACAGGACATTCAAACCAGATGTAGGCTAATGTTATGATGCAAGTTTGGAAGCATTTTAAAAATATCCTCTGAGACAAAATGGAAACTATTTTTCCAGATTAAACATATTTTTCATTTGGAAAATCTTTATATAACCCAGTAAAATCATACAAAAATTACACCAACCCTGAATATCTTTTTAAACTGTTAAGTTAAAAAACCTCCAGATTGTTAAGATATTAGCATTATAGCACAGCACATAAACAAAATCACTTCTATGATTAAATCATTTGTATGTATATATATATATATATATATATATATATATATATATATATATATATATATATACACAATACACAAGTTTTTTGGGTTTATTTCCAGTTTTCTTATTAATATGTGCAATGAAAATATGATTTGAATAATATATTAAACGGAATAATGCTGTTGTAACCGAATAAATGCACAAAACTAGGCAATTTTGCACATGAAAGGGTTTTCAAAACAAACCATGAATTTTGATAAAGTTATGGTAAAATACAGGCTGACCAAAAAAATCTAAATGAAGAGTGGAAAGAGTCGACTTTTCATTGGGAACTGTGCCAAAAGAGCTGAATGTCCCATCACTAGTATTTATCAGAAACAAATGTTTCCAGTCACAACAAACCCCACCCCTTACAAACATTGTATCTGATTTGTCCCATCTGTATCATCACCTCGATGTTGACCTTTGACCTACATTCACCAACATTTAATGAGATCTATTCTGGGCCACTTTGTACCTTTACTGAAAATGTAAAGAACATTAGTCCAGTAGGTGTTGTGTAAAGTGTGTAAACAATCAGACGAACAAAGACAGTGAACTAAAAGCAGTATTCTTGGGGTGGGGGGTGGGGGGGGTGACAACTGAAAATGTCCACAATGAAACTTTCAACTATTTTACATATGGCCAAACCAGCTTGAACATTTAGTATCCATTTTATGGCTTGACATATTTGATCATTTCCAAGCATTTTTATCTTGTGTTTGTCTCTGGAACAGTTTCTTCCTATAGTTGTAATGAAGTCCCACATGGTTGCCTAAAAGTGGTATACAGTATGATACAGTTTAAATTTAGTGGATAGCACAAACGGTTCAGGAGTTCCACTAATCTGAATGCTGTAAAGTCCATACTGCAGCATGGGTGAGACCTTCCAACTCCTTCTGTGGACTGACACTTGTGTGGTCTACAGTTATGGACAAAGGTTTTGGCAGTGACAGGTCTGTTTTAGATGAATGTGATTTATTTACCAATATAAGTCAGAATTTACTACCATGTACCTCTGACACGTACAGTAGAAAAAACAGCTGCAAAATGTGTCGACTGCAGATCATCTGTTTCTGCATTCAACCTGACGACTGGCTACTAGTACTCACATGTAGGTGTGTGTGTGTGTGTGTGTGTGTGTGTGTGTGTGCAGGAGGGGTTGAAGTAAATGATTTTGACCCTGGTTTTCTGTTCATTCTATCTGGCTGTCTGTGGTGTATCTATTTCTATCTCAATAGCTCTATCTCTATATTCCTATATCTCTTTCTCTATCTCTATTTCTATATCTCTATATCTCTCTAGCTCTATGTCTCTATTTCTATGTCTCTATGTCTGTCTCTATGTCTCTATATCTCTAGCTCGATATCTATATTTCTATATCTTTATCTCTATTTCTATATATCTATCTCTATTTCTATATCTCTCTAGCTCTATGTCTCTCTATATATATATCTATCTCTATGTCTCCATATCTCTGTCTGCATATCTCTGTCTCTCTAGCTCTATGTCTCTGTCTCTATATCTCTAGCTCTATATCTATATTTCTATATCTTTATCTCTATATCTCAATAGCTCTATCTCTATATTCCTATATCTCTAGCTCTGTCTCTATATCTCTAGCTCTATGTCTAGGACTCTATATCTCTCTATCTCTAGCTCTATGTCTCTATCTCTATAGCTCTATATCTCTCTATCTATGTCTCTCTATCTGTCTCTATCTGTCTCTGTCTGTCTCTGTCTCTCTGTCTCTCTTTCTGTCTGTCTCTCTCTCTAAAATAACAGTTTATTTCAGACACATTATATACACATGAGGAAAAAAACTAAATAAAAAAATAAGATATTGAATAGTAGAGAAATGAACTCTTGTGCTTGAAAAGGAACAGAGACTGGATAATCTATCTATAATAGATAATAGTTAACTTAAATAGTTGATTAATTAGTATTTTCTTCACTTTGTGGATTCTCCTGGGATGTATAAAGTGAGTGAATAGATATCATTAATTAACATAGTTATTTTTTTCTTAATATAATCCCCTTATAGAATTCTTAGATGGCTGTCCTGTTAACTTATTTTATATATATTTGACAAAAATCATGACTGTTGAGCTGCAGACATTCCAAGTGTGTGAATGAGTCTGTCTCAGACTGTCTCAGACTGTCTCAGACTGTCTCAGACTGTCTCAGACTGTCTCAGACTGTCTCAGACTGTCTCAGACTGTCTCAGACTGTCTCAACTGGCTGATGGCATTGAACACAACTCGGTTTCTCAAGTTGCCACTGGCGAATTTCAGAATAGAGTATTTTCTTGGCATTTGTCGGTAGTAGCTCAACTGTCATCATGAAGTAAATGACAGAATAACTCCCGGAAGAAACAGGAGGAATTCCCATCCATTTGTTTCTTTATGTTGGCAGCATTTCAAAACACCAATTGGACAAGGAACTGTTTTTTTAATGTCCTCACTGAGCATTTTGGTGCAAAGATTTGAGCCACATTAGTGTAACGTGGCAAGGATGCAGAATTTTACACACACCATCGGATTCAACTCATCTCAATGTGAATATGTGGTTTTATAATACACTCTGCAACTAGAATTTAATGATGGAACTTCTCCGGAAGCTAAAACTGCTAAACCCCAAAAGACCCTGAAAATCTACCCACAACCAAAATGATTAACTGATCTAAAATGTTTAATAACTGTTGATCCACTAATTTTATCAATACATGGAAATAATTGGTATAAACTACAGTTTTTTTTTGTTTTTTCATGGTCACAACATATGAGTTATTTGGATGTTTAGAGGCTCCGTAGTTACCATGGAAACACTGTCATCTTCTCCAACATGTGTAATAGTAACAATGGGATATTTGCAATATAATAATGTGCAAAACTTAATGGCTGCCTTGGTCCCCCTATTGTTTTTTTTTTTTCTCCATTATGCCTTGTTGCTGGTTTTTCTTTTTGAATGTCTTAGTTCAGTTATGACATTATGTTATCTGTAACAGTTTTATTAGTGGGACATATATTTATAATGTCTTGTTTTTATGTGTAAATGGTCATTAATATGAACTGTCCCATTTTAAAAATGAATAAATCATTCATTCATCCATCCATTCATGCAGACACTTATTTTATGTTCAGTTAATGATTGATTTTGCAGAAAAAATATACTTTTTCTTCTGGTTTCACATTGCTTAACTTTAATCTGCGCTTTAATGAACACGTTCATGATCAGTAAATTAAATATAGGAAAATACCCATTTATATCCTCCTGAGAAGCAGTAAGTAAACATTTTCTTCATTTGACATTAAATAATTGCATTAATTGGAGACATATATAAAATGTCCTTTTCACAGCTTTTTTTTAATAAAGCTGTGACACTCTTGTCCACTGACACCAGAGGACAAAAATACATTGCTCCATCTCACAAGGATATTACTAAAAATGCGAAATACAATGCATAATATTACAATAAACGGTGATAAATCACTTAAAGATTAAATATGTCGAGGAAACAACCATTTGGGAACTGCCACAAAAGTAGAACTTTGTATTCATTGTAGCAACAAACTAAAAGGAAATATCAAAGTGACATGAAGTTAACTAACCATGTAGAAAAGTTTTGTTGTATCCTTTGTTCTTGAATTTGTTCAGGAGCCACTTAATGTTCGACATCTGACTCTGTCCTCCTATGTGTTCACTGGTGGCCATTGTTCGACCGGGGGTATGCAGTTGCCATGGTAGTGCGACACCCCATTTCTTGTGTCAGTACACCCCATAGAAGAGAGGGGTTAGGGTTAGCTGTGGCTCATTTGCATTATGTTTTGAAAAGGTCTGTTTCTTCAGGTTGAAGAAGCTGCTGTATCTCTTCATTAGTGTGGTATGTCACAGACAGGTCACTGAGACACCAGGGAACTGTGTTCACTTTTGGAAACTGGGCACAATATGTCCCTTTTAAGGAACTATGATCCATTAAATTCCAACTTAGGCTATTAGTTTGTAACACCGATTCCTTTAAAGGTGTCATTCCGCTGAAAACCACTTTTCCACGCACCTTTTGGAATCTGATGGGTCACCTCGAGTTACCAACACATGTTGCGTTTGAAAGTGGTTTGTCACCTCCACTGGCTGTATTTCCCATTCATAGAAAACAACATAGAAAAATGAGCCACTCAGAAATAGCCTGTCCACTACACGTCACAAGGACATTGGCGTCACCCATGTGGGGTTAAGCCCATCCCCCATTGCAGCGAATCTGAAGTAGCATTAGCATCTACAAGAGATGGCGCCACAGTAGCTGCTGCCCAAACTTGAAAAAAAAATGGCCGATCAAATTGGTTCATGTGCTCTCTGTGGAAATATAGCCCATTTTTTTTTCCCTGCACATTTTCAAAACAAGCAACAGCATGAAACCTAGCTGGATGCTACTGTTGGATGGTAAACACATACAGAGGAAGAGGGGAGGGGGGAGTGTTCCTTCACACATTCTGAGACAATCAGAGACGCCTCATTACTGCATCATGGACATGTATGAGGAAGTACCGGTAAACTGTTGTTCCATCTCAAGTAATTTTTCTACCCTTCAAAAACAGCTTGAAACAAAGCTATATGGAGGTTTTTTTTTTTTTTTTTTTTTTTTTTGTAGAACCAACACACAATGTATTCAATACATTCAATGGAAAACACAGCAATAGTAATGAAATAAGCATGGAAACATAGTATTTGACGTTTCCGCACATTGGAACTAAAATAAATGCATTTTTTTTTCTTTCCCTAATATTGACGGTGAAGTTCTTATGTGCAACTTTACAAAATTAAACCTCTGAAATCAGGAGGCTGATTAGTGGTCTACCAGGGTCTTGCTGTCCACCAATATCACTGATTGTAATTTGACTGTATTTTATTTTTTCGTGGCGGTTGAGCCATGGGTGACGCAGTTGGGTCTCGGTGGCCACTAGACACTTAATTTGAAGTAATCAACAACTTGGCATGAATGCCTCTGATTGCTGGTGACTCCGTAAGCCACCCAGGAAACATGGCTACAGTGACAGTTCAGCCTGCAATGATGGAGGGCAATTTCTGGAGGTTTGATTGGATATTTGTCATGTGGTAATTCCTAAATAGGAGGCATTAGTGATCTAGGTCAGAACCCAGTGGTATGAGTAGGGCTGTCATTGACCATAGTTCAGTTAGACATATTTCTTAATTAGCCTCACTGTCTGCTCCCCTCAAAGTAATTAACTTGATCAGAAAAGACCTTGCCTGAAGTCGGAGTAGAGTCGGAAAAAAAAAAGAAAAAAAAACTGTCATGGCGATGACTAACTACATTAAAAATTCTGAAATCATATGTTTATCCCAATCTGTCTGCAATTAGTATGCATAGAGAGCAGCCTAATTTTAAATCCTCATAGATTACTCTCGGGGAAGTGATCTGGGAATGTGCTATCATAATTTATTTGGCTCAAGGTGTTTTTTTTTTGTGTTTTTTTTTTCTTGTTTTTTTTTTTTTCCCCTAAACTTACAGAACATTGTCGAACAGGTTTTTACTATAACAAATTAAAATCGAACATGACACTTTGGCTCCTGCTTGTTTTTAATTCCTTTTTCCATTCACGTGCTGTGCATTTCCCTTTCTTCCTTTCCTTTTTTTTTTTTTTTTTTTTTTTTTTTTTTTTCCCGCCCCGTGCATACGAGGAAGAGCGAAGGCAGGATCCGTGGAGACTGAAAGATAGAGCATCACATGATGGGCACTGTAATTGCATCCGAGATAACGAAGCACATTAAAAAATCCCCTCCCTTTCTCGCTTGTTTTATTGCCTCATCCTCTCCCCCTTGATGGAATTATTACCCTATTTGTCCTAAGAAAGAGGAAGCTGGCAGAAACCATTCAGACAACAAGCCGTCCCAGAGGGCAGATCGTCCCCTGTGATATGGACGAGCTCTGACACAGTGATAGAGACCTATAGTCATATCAGTAGAAAGAGGATTTAAAGCAGTGATGCTCCTAGTTTTCTGCACTGTCCATCATCTCTCTGTCACTGATCCTAAAGGTATGAGGCTGGGAGAGAAGATACAGGCACAGCTGCATAATATTATCACCTCCGACAAGATATTATTCTCATATACGCACCATAAACATTTCACGGCCCAGCTGTTGTCCCTCCTACACATTAGAATTTATCATCAGCGAAACAAAAAACAAGGACAAACTCATTCTTTTCTACACGGGCTTTTACGCTAGCAGATTGGCGGAATTTTTTTCTTCTTTCCTAATCTTCTGTATAGATCTGTAGGGCTTAAAGTCCATCTTTTCCAATTGGCTAATGATCTATTTTGAGCAGTTGGAAAATATCTGTCTCAGTTAGTTCTGGTGTTGAAAAGTTTGAGAGATGGTGCTGAGGGGAGTGCAAAATCAATAAACCTATCAGAGAATGGTAACATGATATATGCTTGGTGGGCAGCTACTCCACAAGAGCAGGAGGACTTGGCACAGCCATGAAAAGATGAATATACACTACTTAAAATATCATAAACTGTGCACAGTAAAAACAAAACTTTATCGGTAGTTGCCTTTGCCTGTCATTTATCACCAAAACTAAGATTTAGTGTCGTTGAGACCTTGGAATCTGAGGTTTCAACCACTATTGTGACAAACAATTTATTTATTTGACCTTTATTTATCCCAGTATGTTAGTTGAGAACTGATATAAATTTTCAGAAACGACCTACTGTAGCGTAGTCAGGTTTGAATCAAAATATGAGGGCAGGACTAGGAGATACCAAGAAAACCAATTGCAAGTTGTGTTTCCATTAAATTTTTTCGTATGTTTGTGCTTTGAACGTGTTTCCAATGATGGTTGTTCTAGGCAGGAGCGTCTTAATTCTAGAGAAATATCATCCCATAAGATTTCACTGCTGGAAGATGAACGCCCCAAAACCTGTTGTGTCTAGGTGTTGTTATGGTTACAGCGACTGCGGTTGTCCTAACAGGGAAACCGCAGTCACTGGAGACCCAGACTACAGGTGATTGGATCATAGGCAAAATCCTTATCTGTGGCAAAGGGCACATATCACAGATTTCTGGCATAGGATAGTGAATGTTTGCGGTCTAAAATGGGAGTTATGTTTTTCTCCTGAATTATTTTAAGAAAATAAAAACTTACCTCTGTCCATGTGTATCGTGCCATTTTAATTCAGAGAGATGTGATCATGTGACCGTGTACATCATGTCCTGTGAAGTATAATTGTGGAAACGTTTCCATTGTGCTTTTGCGATATGGAAACGTCCGAAAAAACCACCTCATGAAAGCGTAAATACTTTATAGATATTTGAGTGTTTTGTCGAAATTCAGGTATTTCCATGACCAGTTTTTATAGCGCTGTTTACATTTTGCGAATTTCCAAGGGTAATGGAAGTGCAGCTACAGGTGATGCTTTTGTCAGAGTCATTAGATGAGAGGTCAGAAGATGGGGGGTCAGCCAAATCAGCTCATACTTTGTATGTATAATAGGTATGTGCAACTATCAACAGCCATATGATTAAAACCCTTTGCTTATTTTTCATTATGGAGTTCTGGGACCCCCCCTCTTAGACCCTCGAAAATCAAACAATTCATATCTAAAAATTGCGATGGCTACCCTGATAATTCTGTTAAAACTATGGACTTAAATTTTATATTTCTATATAGCATAGATTCCATCGTTTCACAGACATATGACGTCAAAATGTGACATCATCGAGCCTATTGGTGTTACCTCATGTGATGTCCGAAGGTAAGACGAAGTGATTTTATCTTGTCTGTATTGAGATATCACCACTTATGTCTTTTACCTGTTGACCTTCACTGTGACCTTGACCTTTGACTTTTATAGCACAGAATTTATGGATTCTTCCTTGACGCATTATCAGTCATTAAAATCCATCTATAACGTTTTGAGTTATCTTGCTGACAAACAAACAAACATATTCGAGGTAAAACACAACCTCCTTCATGGAGGTAAATATGAACCACGTGAAATATCTGAAGAAGTGTAATTTTACAAATATTCTGCCTGTTACTAAATTTTTGATGCATTTGTAATTGAAATGTAACTAGTTCTGCACATGTACAAATGACAAATATATAGACGGAGGCAGAAAATTGTTAAAATTACACTTGTTTTTCTTAAGACGTGTCAAGTTTTTGATGTTCTTCACATTTTGAGGGAAACATTATAGATGTAAATATTATCATAATTTAATTTGACTCTTTTCACTGTTATTATTTTACTGATCCGGCCCTTTTCAGATCATATTAGGCTGAATGTGGCCCCTGAACGAAAATGACTCTGACACCCCTGCCTAAGAAGTTGCCCTGAAACTTAAAAAAAAATAAAATAAATAAAAGACAGTGCTGCAACACAAGCCATGTGCCTCCTCGTGTCCTTGAGGAAGACACAGTAAACTCCTCTATGTGATTAGACATTATAAGATTGACTGGGCCAGCGAGTCAGCAACAGTCATATAAAGTTATTTCCAGGTCCATTCTGACTCAGCTCTATTAGATGACTTTTCTGTCCCCTGTTACCTGAATACATACAAAAATGTCCTAACTATAATCCTTGATGAATATACTTGCATTATACTTGCAATTACAGCGCTAATCTGAAAACATGTTCTCTATGGCAAGTTGCTGTTTTCATTCTTTTGCAATCCAGGATTTAGGGGTGTTATGGGAGCCATAGCATTGTCTGAGCATGCATGGTTAAATGAAGAAATAGATTTTGTTAATGAAAAATGCAACAGATGGTGGCTGTAAACCCAGTCCCTGCAGAGCATGAACATTTCCCGCAGAATGACGGAGAGCGGATTAAGGTCATTTTTGCCTGGTTTTTCAATTTATAAATTCATGCTCAGAGGGAACTGAAAAAAAAAAAAAAGGGGGGACTGGCATCCTGCCTCGACACTCTCTGGGAAATCCAAATGTCAACGAGCACATATTGGAAATGTGCAAATATTAGAACAAAAAACACAGTTTAGGAACAGAACGTTAAGGCGGCCATCATAGTAGACATCGGTCCTGACTGGGGAGGTGGGTGGGTGGGCGAACGGGTGGTGGTGGTGGTGGGGTTGGGGCACCCAGAAAGCCCCCTGCCCACAAGAAACACTGTGGTTTATCAGCATGAAAACAAGAGTGAGGTGATCAGACGGACGTATTGTTTTAAGAGATGAAAAACAAAGTAAGTGCCATTCAATCGCATTCAATTTGTTTTCAATTTCATGCATGTGGTCGGTGCCAGATTATGATTCAGGCTACATCTTTCTTTCTTTTCTTTTTTCCCATAATCTTGCACACACACACACACACACACACACACACGGGAGAAAAAAAAAAGGGAGTTGTATTCATGCAAACGCTGTGGTTTGTGCTGCGTCCTTGAGCTGCCTGCAGACTTCAGCCAATGTTGTTTCAATGTCACCATTTGAATAGTACAATCTTCCTGAAGACAATGGCCAATTTTCAGTGTACAAATTGCATTTCATTTTTTTTTTCTTCTCCCCTCTGCTAACTGAATAGAAGTTGGCTTTCTTTCTGCCTGTCTCCAGCTTCAGTAATAGGCCCGTCATTTTAACCCCCCCCCACACACACACTCTTGTCAAATTGCAGCAATCCCGCCCGTTTGCTGTATAGGAAGTGATCAAACAGCCTGACCCCATGTTGGCGTGACAGCACACTGATGGTCATAAACACGCCAAATGAAAAAGGAGGAGCCCTGTCATGGCAGAACACCATTAGCAGGATAGCAATAGCATGCGCCTGCGCTGAGCTCAAAGCACCCACATGGAAACTCCCCAGCGAATACACAAACCAGTGGCCGTGACAGATGCCAGGGACGCAGAGCATTCACTGTCACATATCTGCATACGCGTTTGCAGCGGCGCTCGTAGCACCGCACACATCGGAGCATATGTCTGATGAAGGTCAGTGGTTTGAAAACAAGGCACCTCGGCTGCTGCTGTTATTGCTACTGGAGTCGCTGGAAGTCCGTCCACGCTTTTCCCTTAATCCTGCCATGACAGAACATGGCTAATGACCATCAGATGGATGTGACAGAATGAGGATGAAATGCAGAAAGAGAGAAACCCAAGATGAGGGGAGGGGGGGGGGGTTAAACCAAGCGTCTTGATGAAATACTGCTGGTGTAATTTTTTTAACCGACTCAGGTCAATGCATGTTTTATTATATTATATGACTTCATATGTCATTTAATTCTTGCAGCAAAGTGGTTTGGATGTAATTCAGGGTTTCTCAACTTTGAGGTTGGGGCTCCAGAAATGTTTAGTAATTGCCTATATATAGTATAGAAAGCATGATCAAAGTTATTTAATTTTAGCAAAAAAAAAAAAAAAAAAAAATCTGATTTGAATGTCTGGTTTTCTGGTAATTCATAATAAATAAATGAATAAATGGCCAAGGATAATGTAATTTTCATTTTGTGCACTATTAATCTACACTTGACTTTTTCATCTTTGTTCTTTATAGTATAAACTAAATGTTGTCTAAAATTAATGTTCATTTGCAACACATCCAGCATAATCAAAAACTATTTAATTTTAGTAAAATAAGTCTCTGTTTTCAATGTCTCGGGTCAAAAGACATTTGTGATATTAAAATACTGGGGTCGTGAGGTATAACAAAGTTGGGGTAAATGGTGTAAATGTGATACTAACCTTTTATAGGACACTATATATATATATATATATATATATATATATATGGGGCGGCACGGTGGTGCAGTGGTTAGCACTCGTGCCTCACAGCAAGAAGGACCCTGGTTCGAATCCCACACCAGACCTTTCTGTGTGGAGTTTGCATGTCCCCCGTGTCCGCGTGGGTTTTCGCCGGGCACTCCGTTTTCCTCCCACCATCCAAAGACATGCACTGATAGGTTAATTGGTTAATCTAAAATTGGCCATAGGTGTGAATGTGAGAGTGATTGTTTGTCTATATATGTTCAGCCCTGCGATGAACTGGCGTCTCATACAGGGTGTACCCCGCCTTCACCAATTGTAGCTGGATTAGGCCCCCAGTGACCCCCGCGACCCTAGTGAGGATAAAGCGGGTTCAGATAATGAATATATATATATATATATATATATATATATATATATATATATATATATTAGACCACCAAAAACAACGGTTATGCAATCAAGTACTAACTCCTTTGTGCATCACATGACTCAGACAGAAAAGAAAAAACACCATAAATACTGATGGAATAAGTGAAGTGATGTTGGTTATTAACAAGAAAACATGGAAAATAAAAAAGATATCCATCTGTGAAATTAAACTATTATGACCTATTTTGGTTGTTATTACATTTGTGTGAACAAATTGACCTTTAGTTGTACCAGGCATTAAAATGAACAATAAATTGAAGAAAACAAGGGGTGATGTCATAAGTTTTGTTCTAAGGCTGTCTGAAAAAATACAAAAAAAAACCACATGTAAGGTAAAAGGAACATCTATTTTAGAACATCAGTGCAGATCCAGACTACCATCTACATCCACATTATCCCTTTGAACATCATTCCTTACATTAGTACCATTACTGCATGGTACCAAACAAAGCAGGTACACTCACTGTTCATGCAGACGTGGATGTTACAGATTATTAAACCTGAGACTGTTCACTCACTGTCCTTATTTGAACCATTACTGTCACTGATTTGTAATGCACGTGTGTAAATGACAAAACAGTCACTTTCCCAATAAAGGTAAACTGGTCCATACTGTATCAGCAGGAAGTTAGATGCACATTTATATAATAAAAAAGACATAATGAATAATTGGGAGTCTGTTCTGGTCAGAGGTGGTAAATGTACTCACATTCTGTACTGAAACAGAAGTACAGGTACAGGTGTGAAAAAATACTCTGGTAAAAAATAGACGTACTAATTCAATTCCTTACTGAAGTAAAAATAAAATGGTACAACTTCTCAATTGTAAAAAAGAAAAAAACGTAAAACTGTTTTGTTTAGTTTTTTTACCCGTGAATGAAATAATACTTATTTAACCAGGGAAAATCAAAAATAAATCCTGTAAAAGAGAGTTACTGTGTAGATAATGAGTTTGATCAGGTAGAAGTACTCAGGTTAGTACAAATAAAAACAATCTAAATCAATCAAAAATAAAACATTTTAAGCCATATTTGATTTTTTTTTTAATTTTTTAAATTTTTTTATAACATTTTTTAATTGTAAGATGAAGTCAAAAATATGAGATGAGATAAAATAAGATAAGAAATTGATAATTAGAAAAAAAGTCAAAAGTATGAGAGAAAAAAATATCACAATCCTGATATAACTCATAATTATAATCTATAAAGTCTGTTTCTCACCTTATTTTTCTTATTATCACATCTGTTTAGTTTGAAAAAGTAATGAGTCTATTCTAAAAATCTAAGTAGTATGAAATACATATATTTATGAACAAATGTCGGGAGGAAAAGTCAAAAGTTCTCAGAAAAATAAATACTCCAGTAAAGTACAGATACCTAAAATAATCTCCTTAAGTACAGTAATAAAGTAGTTTTACATAGTTACTTTCCACCTGTGATTCTGATCGACTGTAAAAACATGGCCACTAAACACTCAGTAGATATTAACAGATCATGTATTTACTTTAATAAAAAATACATTATAATACAATTGTTTTGTTTTATACAATTGTTTAATAAGTGATCATACACTAATGAACGCTTAATGAATATAACATGGTATGTAGTTCAATCTCACTTTACTGTGCAGACCTTTTAATGTGGTAAATTAATCTGTTATTACTCCCACATTTAAGCGTAAACTGTTTGCATATGGCTTATTTGTCAATGTCTCTTTTCATCGTCAAGTTTAGAATAGAATACAATTCAATTCAATACAATAAATTTGATTTCGAAGCACTTTTCAGGACACCCAAGGGCACTGTCCAGCAAAGGATAAAACAGACAATAAATAAAATATAAAGCAGTAAACAAATAGAAAAAGAAAAGTTGCAGTACATAAATATTGAGAATAGACCTTTTTTGTGACTGTGACGGAAACAATGACAGTGAGAGTATTGTAGCTCTGTTCTATTTAGCAGTAAAAACATACACAATACGAAGGAAAAAATGGAGGCAAGTATGTACAAATGTTCCACAATAAAATATTAAACACACACACATACCACTAAAGTACGACCAGAACTACTGAGATATACAAAAGTTACATCTATACTACAGGTGAATATGTACAATATGTGATTATGTTCAGTGGTAGGAATGTCATCCTATTCCTTTTGGACTTTTGTAAAACGCATAATGATAATAATAAATCTACTTTTATTTTTTATTTATTTATATTTTTTGTTTTGCAGTGTGATCATTATTTGTTTTTATTTTGTTTTTGTCTTTTAAATTGAGTTCAAATAAAGACTATCAATCAATATGTATAGGTTATATTTATACACACACACACACACACACACACACACACACAGACAGACACACACGTCTATCCATCAGACAGGTGAGCGTGAGGGAGGTCGTGACTGCAGATCCTGTTGTCTATGGCTCCTTATGCAGATACTACTGAATTTTGGCTATGTTTGCGCAAGTGTAAAAAGGCTGGTCTACATGTTTGGTTAATGTGCACTTTAAATGAAAGATCTGTGTCAAATAAAACTGTGGCACTGGATGTTACACTAATGTTGTCTAGGGTAACTATCTGGGTAGTTAGGTAAAGTGTGTGTATATATATATATATAGTGTGTGTGTGTGTTTGTATATAAGACTGATTAATAAAAAATAAATAAATAAAGGGCTTTATTATCATTTAAACCAATTTTCTCTACACCTCAAACCAAAACTGTCTATTTCTGGTACATGTCTGCTTCCATAATACTTTTTTGACACTATTACTAATATTTCTACACTATTTGTACATCCCACATCAGACTTTTCTGTGTGGAGTTTGCATGTTCTGTTTGCGTGTCTGCGTGGGTTTTCTCCAGTTTCCTCCCACCATCCAAACACATGCACTAATAGGTTAATTAGTTAATCTAAATTGTCCATAGGTGTGAATGTGAGAGTGATTGTTTGTCTATATATGTTCAGCCCTGAGATGAACTGGAGACTCATACAGGGTGTACCCCGCCTTCACTCACTGTAGCTGGATTAGACCCCCAGTGACCGACATGATCCTTGTGAGGATAAAGTGGGTTTTATTTTATTCTCCTTTTTTTAACCCTTTCATCTAGTGTCTCCTCATGTTGTCGCTTACACACTTATATTTTAGGGTTTTTTAAATATATGTGTATTTTATTGTGTTTGTAGTTAGATGTAAGTGTGTAATGACTATAAAGCCTGTTATATTCTGCTCTGTTCTATTTAATTGTATTCTAGTCTATTCTATTCTAGTGTCTTTTATTTAGTCTATTCTCATCTCGGCCACTTTTTCCGTCCAAATGTGTAGATCAATCAACGGGATCAATCAGATTTTATAGTAAAACATAAGTCAAACAACACTTCATTAGTTCCCAAATGTAATTGGATTTATAGTTTAGCTGTATATGATAGTATTTTCCGTCAGACGAGGGAGAGGGGGGGGGGTTACTTGTATATGGAACTGTTTGTGGTTTTCCAAAGTAGGGGGAGGAGTCTGGCAGTCATTTAACCCCTTCCATCTGGGCTTTAACCCCAATATCCTTGTTGCTCTGAAACTGGCTGCCAGCCTTGACACGGTGATTATCATCCATCATCATCAGCGTCCTTTATCGTGGTATGCATCTGCTGTACACACAACACACAACACTGGCAACAGCGTGTTAAATACATAAACATTCTGCCACAGCAAACTTACGGGGCCCACTTCTATCACACGCGAGATGAATTACGCTCAGATTGTGATTGTAATTGGGAAAGCCAGAGGTCTAAAGTGTCGCAGTGCATGCTGGGAAAACAAGTTGTGACAAATGGATAGGTGGGGAGGGTTGAGGGGATGGAGATGGGGCAATAAAAAGGACTTTAACCCTTTACCATTGTGGGCTGATTTAACTGAAAACACCAGTAATTTGAACTGAAACACTTACTTTTACTCTTTAACAGGTCAAAACATTTACAAATATGAATATAATTAGGTTTTTCTCCTCATCGCCTTAGTTTTTTTTTTTTTGTGTGTGTTTGAACCAGGGTGGGTTTGTCTGCATTTGATAGGTGTGGACTGAAACACATCATTTACCAACAGACCATTACAGTACAACTTTATTTGGAAAAATGTCAGTTTTTTCCGAATGACTTTTGTAGAATTATCAGTTTTCCAAAGTGGTTACATTTTGAATTTTTTGTAAAAGTGTTGAATGCTGCAAATCAGGGGCGTAGCAGGCAATCTGAATGTGTGTGTGTGTGTGTGGGGTGGGGGGGCTCACCTAGAAAAACTGGAATGGATTAGATGCCATTTCCTGCATTCTAGTGTATTTTAACAGATTGTTCAACACTTAATTTTACCTAAAAGAAAAAGGCATCGTTTTTTTTTTTTTTTTTTTTTTTCAAAATGATTACTTTAGAGCCAGATTAAAGAAGTATTCATTCAAGTACAATAGTTCACCGGCCTCTTTTTAAACCCACTGCTATGATCTAAGATCATGAAATTAGATAACATTAAATATAACTATTATTTTTAATTATAAGTTCAGTTTAAACAAGCTCAAGGTCTCCAAACTCTTTGCCTCTCTTACGGTGTAAATATTTAAAGGTTTAAATCTGAAATATTTTCTGACCCGGAAAGATTATTTTTTTGTATCAGACAGAGCAGGATGTTTGAATACGATTCATAACAACTTAAATAAGTTTAATTCCTTTCTGACTGTTAGGAGATCTGTTTACATATTTACAGCAATGTATTTATTTTACAGCTGTTGGAGACGCTTTATCTTAATTATGGTTTTCAATTAGTAAAGTCATTCAATAAAATGACACAACTTACCGGAATGTACTCAAAGTAAATACTGATGAAATAAATATCAATATTTATTTCATCATATACATTTTAGATTTATACTTTTAAAGTGAGTTAAGTCCAAAGTTAGTTTCTCCATTAAATTCTCAGATGCATCCATAACTGTCCACCAGCCTTCATCACTCACCTTTAACTCTCACCCTGCCTCTGGATCACTCTCCTATATCAAGATGGAAAGAGATGCTTTAAGCTTTGTGGGGTTTTTTTTCTGTAAAGAAATTAGCAGGGAAAGAAAGAAATGACATATTTCCTCTCATTTCCAGTGGAGTTGTCATTATCTGAATTTTACAAATTAAATTGGTCCCATAGACTGGGTCAGACCATGAACCAAGCACTGGCTTATACTACTAAACTAAACTACTAAATACCAAATAATATTTTTTGGATTCAATAATTCAATACATCCAGATAAACCTGTGTGTGATTAATTTAATTAATGTGATTATTTAATTCTTACTGATCATGTTAATCTCAGCAGGTGCTATTAAACTGTCTCTGCTATAGTTGATGCCAGTCTCCTAAATTTGGCTACAGTAGTAAAATATTCTGTTCAGTCACTGTTTGCAATTTCCAATCACAACAGGGAATCAATAAATATATGATTAGACTTTACCTCATGTTTGTCTTTATAAAAAATAATCATTGATAGTTTTTATCATTCATTGAATTTGGGTTAACATTAAGCTAGCTGATAGACCTGCTAACATTGACTAGCTAGCTAGCTACATTAACATTTACACAGGAGAAAAATAACGGTTTTGTGGAGAAATGTAACTTACTTTCTGCTTCTTTGTAAATAATTTCCTTCTGTCTATTAGTGTCTGTCTGAGGAGGGAGAAAATATAGCAAAACATTACTCATCAACCAAAAATACCATTGAGTTATCTACTGTTAAGCTAAAGTGAAGCCACACTTTTAATATTTCATGGTTTATTAATATAACATAGCTTATGATTAATTTTGAGGGATAGAACAAAATAAATCAGGTTTTGGCAAAAAAAAAAAGATGGATGTTTTGAATTAGAAATGGCATTGACATTAGCCTCTTTGGACAGTCTGACACTGACTATTGCATATGGTCAGTTGTAGGCAACACAGAAAACATGGAGTGGATCATTAGTTGTATATGTATCTCTTATCGATTAAGTGGAATGGATTATTTCAGGAAACAACATTGGATCAACTAGGTTTTTTTTATGATAAATGTGGGGGGGTCCAAATGAACAATTCTGAAATGTGAGGGTGACACATCCCCCTCGGATTGAATGGACGCGACACTGTATATATAGGTGTGATTAAAATAATGTAACTAATATTCATTCATTCATTATCTGAACCCGCTTTATCCTCACTAGGGTCGCGGGGGTCACTGGGGGCCTAATCCAGCTACAATGGGTGGAGGCGGGGTACACCCTGTATGAGACGCCAGTTCATCACAGACATACATAGACAAACAATCACTCTCACATTCACACCTATGGCCAATTTTAGATTAACCAATTAACCTATCAGTGCATGTGTTTGGATGGTGGGAGGAAACCGGAGTGCCCGGCGAAAACCCACGCGGACGACATGCAAACTCCACACAGAAAGGTCTGGTGTGGGATTCGAACCAGGGTCCTTCTTGCTGTGAGGCACGAGTGCTAACCACTGCACCACCGTGCCGCCGTAACTAATATGGGAATTGTGTATATATAGGTGTGATTAAAATGTTATTAATGTGGGAGCTGTATATATATATATATATATATATATATATATATATATATATATATATTTATGTGTGTGTGTTATTGAAATAATGTCATCTTTGTTCCAGGGCTGAGACAGAGGTTAGGAGATTAGCAAAATGAAAGAGAGTGAAAGTGTCAAGTAAAAAAAAAAAAAAGTGAAACAGAAGAGGATGCGTCCCCTTTGGAATTCAGGACAGACGTACAGAACACATTAGAGAGAGGAGAAAAAAAAAAAGTAGAACAATGAGATGAGGCGCGGCATCCTTTTATTAGAGCCAGGAATGTCTAGAAATTTAAGACCACCATATTTTTAGAAGCCCATCAACCTGGCCTTTATATAGCTCGATAAAATAGGCCTCCAATGTTTAGCTGTAGATGGAGCTGGACTTATCCGAGCATCTGAGGACGAGCTGCTTCTGTGAACAGCGGCTCTCAGGGGGAGGACGTTCAGGCACAGAAAATGTATGGGCTACATCAGCCGATCTTATTTAGATTGATAGAAGCGGCTCAGCCTGTCAGAATCTCAACCTGTGCATGTTTGTGTACAAAATGATCCAGATTACCTTGGGAACTAGGAGTGAAGCAAAAAAAAAAAAAAAAAAGAACAAATCAAAGGCTTATTTGCTGTTATGTGGTTGTTATATTTATGCACATCTGGAGCGCAGACAAATCACTGGGTAAATACATTTTTACATCATTTCTCACTGGTTATATATAACAAAAAAAAAAAGAGTTTGGAATATGTAAAACATGGAGGTCGAACTGTTTCAACACAGTAATAATTCAACCAGTAAAATAAAACAGCCAAAAAAGTACAATTATATTATAATCTTTACAAACTGGAAGAACATGAACAATAGGAAATGTGTTAAAAAAGGTGTAATTTTAAGAATATTATTTTCTATTGTATTGCATTGTATTCTATTCTAATCCAAACTTTTATGTCATGATTTTAATGTTTTATTACAATTTTTGTCTCATAATTTTAACTCTTTATCCCACAATTATGCACTTATGTCATATTTAAGACGTTTTACCTCATAATTATGAGTTTTAAAAAATCTCATTTATTATTTTTTTTCCTAAATTTTCTGTCTATACCCAAAAAAAAGGGAGTAGAGTAACCAGATTTTTCCTGGTTAAATATTATTTCATTCATGGCAAAAAAACAAACAAAAATGCAATTTTCCTTTTTTTTTTTTTTTTTTTTTACTTTATTACAATTGTACAAATGTCATATAATATATAATAAACATGTGTTGACCTCAGTTAGTAAATAAATCATACATGGACTTTTTCAAACAGTACAAAAAATAAGTCACTTCAGAGGGAAAATAAGTGGAGGAAAGATTATTGATTAGAATTATGACTTTTACCTCAATTGGGCCATGTTATCTTATAATGTCTTATAACGTCTCATATTTAATTTTTTTTAATTTTAACTCCTCTTTTTACCTCAATTGTGACTTTGTTTTTTTCATTTTTCCTAAATTTTCTGTCCATACCCACTAAACTGAGTAACTGTGACCTGATCAAACACATTATCAACACAATAACTGACAATTAAAGGCTTTATTTTTGGATGCTTTTAACACTTTTGTAATTTGTTCTGCTTAAATAAATATCTTATTCATGGCAAAAAAAAAAAAGTTTTACTTTATTTTATTACAATTCAGAAGTTGTACTTTTGAAATTTTACTTCATCAAAACAGTTGAATCAGTACTTCGACTTTACAGATACTTGAGTATTTTGTACTTCTACTTCAGTATAGAATGTGAGTACTTCTACCACCTCTGTGAAAGGCCTCCCACAGCACAGTCATGCAACCCGCCCCTGTTGCCCACTGTTGCCCCCTGTGGCCTTTCTCCCTGGGGTGTTGGTTAATCACCCTTTCAGATCCGTCGGCCTGTGTTTTGGCCTGTTACCCTTCAACGCTGAGACAGTAGCGTCTTTCAGGTCCTCTGCAGACGCCTCAGTGCTGCTTTTCACAAGCCCCGCCTTCTTAGAGGAACAGACGCCATAATGAATAAATAAACAAAGTGGATTGTGGGATGTGCGGAGCGCGGTGACAGCTCAGGGTGTTCATTATGAAAAGGTGGCGGGTGTCGTGCTGCGTTCGACATCAGGTGGCGGCTACGGCTCACGGTAGCGCTCACTGAGGACCCCTCCTCTGAAAACCCCCCAAAATTCGCAGCCTCCTGTCGACCTGTTACGGAGCCGGATCCGGATTCACCGCTGAGACGGGCAGAGCTCCTGTCAAGGCAAAGCAAGGCGCCATATGGATCCAGGTTCAGAGATAACTAGCCTGGAGCTGTCAGGGTGCCACCGCTCCCTCCACCAGTTGACATTAAAAAAATATGTGTAAATGTGTGTAGGGCCAATTCTTCTGACAGGCTCTTAGGACTAGTGTGACACATGTCATATAAAATCTGCATTAAGACAAGGAAGCCTTTCAAATGGAAAGTGATAGCTTTGTTCAACATTCACAGACACTGGGTCCAGAAAAAAGGAGAGCTGCAGCTGAAACATTAGGTTGAGTTTCTCACACGACTGATCGACAGATTTAGATTTTTGGGGGGGGGGGGCGATACCGATACATAGTTCCATCAGCCTTAGCCGATGACCAATACAGATATTTGTAAGCAAATATTTTTTCAGCCGACATTTCAAAGACAGTATTTCTTGGCTGATATTTCTAAGCCAATGTTTCCAAGGTGACGTTTCTAAGCCAATATTTGTAAAATTGTTTCTAAGACAGTAGTTGTAAGCCGATATCTCTAAAATGATATATTTAAAATGATATTTCCAAGGTGATATTTATTAGCCAATATCTATAAGACAGTAGTTATAAGCCAGTATTTCTAAAGTGATATATTTAAGCCAATAATATATATATATATATATATATATATATATATATATATATATATATATATATATATATATATATATATATATATATATATATATATATATATATATATATATTTATTTATTTATTTATTGTTTGTTTTTTTTTCTCTGTCAAATGAAAACAAATGTCAGGAAATGTTCTGTAATTACAAATGGAAAAAAAAAAATGTAACGGTTTAACAAGTATTATAAATATTTCACTGCTTTCCTATTTTCTTTTCCTTTTCTTTTTTGTTTTCTTTTCCTCTTTTTCTTTCTATTTTACATCTCTTTTCTTTTCACTTCATTTTTCCTTTTTGTTTTCTCCCCCTTTTCTCTTCTTTTTTGCCCCTCTTTTTCCCTCCAGTAAATCATAACAGGGGGGAAAAATGAGCATATTTCAGCCAGTGCAAGAAAAAAAACAACATAAATATCGGCCCCATATATCAATCTATCATTAGTTCACACATGTTTCTTGGCTTAAATGAGTATATTTGCTTTAACCATCCATGTGACGGACGGTTGTAATGACTCTAAATTAGGCAGGTGCTCATGAGTTTCAGGTTTGTAAATCAGAGTAAATAGTGAAGTAACCTATTAACCTAATTGACCAATTCAGTAAATGGTCAATAAATAATGTGTTACTGCCAATTAGAAGGCAACATGTAGGCTTTTTGTGGCATGAGCCATCTGTTCAAACCAAAGGTGTCTGACCTTGGTTGGAAAAGGTCGCAGTCGGAAAAGCCTTTATGAGCCCGTCTGAGGATGCACACTGATTCGCTTCATATTTAATCTGCCTCGCTAACTGCAGTTGTTTAATATTCTCCTGAACTTAATTAATGGTATGCAAATGCATCATGTTCTTGTTGTTCACTTAACTGTCTTAACCAATACTGTGACTCACATTCTGATGGAACAATTTGGAAATGCTAATGGACATCAAATGAGCTAAGAACATGATGGTTTAGTAGCGGAGCTGCTTCTCTAAATATATCCTGACGTGATTAAATTGTGATACATGCATCCACCATATCACTTCACATGTTCCAAACATTTAAATAACAACACGTTTAATGCAATCCTTCACTAACGCTGTAATTCCCCAAGCGTCGTATATATTTTTAGCATGTGTTGTTTATCACATATTGTGACAAAAACACTGAGAAGTAGCGAACAAGTAGCAAGTAGAGACATTAGTTGTATCTTACAAGTATTTCTGAAGCTCAAGCACAGCAAAGATTTTATTCTGTGGCCAATGGAACAAAGGTTGATTTTGAGCTTTTTTTCCTCTCCTGCCTTCAGGCAACATTCCTGGACGGCTAAAAATGTAAGACTTTTGTCCTGATCGCCATCTGACTGTTAACAATGCACTTTAAATAGGGAATGGACATTTCTATTTAATGTGCAATAATCATTATCTCTTTATCTACCTTGTTTTAAAGTACAGTGTTACCTCGACATATAATGTATAATAAAACATGTTGACCTGAGTTAGTAAAGAATAAAAGGCTGAATAAATTCAACTACAACTACATTGACAATGACAACACTGACAACTACATAGACTTTGCATAATGTTAATCTTTTTTACATATCTCTGAAGGTATCTTGCAGCTTCATTTAATCTAAAGTAACCTTAGCTGAGGTCATATTCCAACACTAATGACAAATATCTATTGTAGATATTCAACTGTTTAAATGTACTGGGTTTTTTTTGGTTTTTTTTTTGGGGGGGGGGCTTTTAAAATCCAGACTCCGTGCATTCTCAACTCAATTTGTCTTTGTCCCAAAAGTTTGGAAATCATTAGTATGCATGTGCTGTTTCAGGACACAGCTATAATGACTTTATGAGTCTCATTCTCACATTTCTTTGCATTAGCTCAGCTGGCAGAGAAGTTCTACAGCACCAGAGACTGCAGTCTTAATCCCGAGTGAGTCGTTTTAACAGCAGACTGGTTGCAGTTTATCATGAATTATGTGCTTGTTTACAGGCAGTTTTAGATTAACTCCAGTCAACAGTCACAACTGCTTTCAGTGCTCATTTGCTGAAGTCACTAAACAATTACAAAAATCCTGCCAATCATCCAGATTTGCAGCATTTGAAGAAGATTAGTGGAGCCATCGTCGTTGTTGTTGTTGTTGTTGTTGTTGGCCGGTCGCTGTTTCTTGCCTGTGAGAACATATACTTTTCAAATGGCTTCAATACATGTCATTCAGGCTGAACTACATTTACATTATATGCAAAGAACATTTATTTCTTGATACGCAGCAGATTCTACAGGCTCAGAGGAAAAGCAGCGAATATGAGTGCCTTGCAAATAGCATTTACGTTAGTTACAAAATCACCAAACACTCAGGGGAAGTACTCACGGCAAGAAGCATAGCGGGGCGCGATAGTGTTAAAAGCACCTCGCCGCTGGTACTTTTAATATAGGGAAATTTCCAACGATGCATCACAAAGCAAAGTAAGTGAGTGTGCAGGCTGAAGGAAATGAAGGGGAACAGGTGAACGGAGGGAGGTCACACTGAATGAAAAGATAAATAAAGTGAGAAAAGCGCACATGTAATGGCAGAAAAGACAGATGGATGGTAAACTCAAACTAATTAGAAAAGCTCTGTTTTCTTGTGGATAGAATTGGAAGGACTCACAGGTCAGAACAGGCTACTTTTCTCTTACTTTTACACAGAAATTTTTACCCATAAAAACCCAAATATCGACCATCAACCCAAACCATCTGTGTACTGTGTATTTCATTGATTGTCTTGTTTTTTTGTTTTTTTTTCAAACCATCTGTAAAGCCTGATGAGAAAAGCTTGTTGTGATTTGGAGCTGAACTGAAGTGAATTGAATCTAAAATATTTAACACCTGATGATCCACTAGTCCTATCAACACATGGAAGTAATTGGTGTTTTCTAGGTTATTAGATATGATCCATATCTGCAGTTACTATGGAAACACCTTCATCTTCTACAACACTGAGCCTGTTTCCATGTACACCAATACTCCAATAACTGTCCATTTTTGGAGTTACACTGGTCTATAAGTATCTGCTTCATACATTAAATGTCCTAAATCTTACATACTTTAATAAGATGAATCAGAAAACAAATGACAAAAGTGCTGGTGGTTTATGTACATGTATTCAATTGATTTTTAAATATTCCACTGGAAAGAACCTGTAAAGTTAATGGTGTAACATGTCAGACAGACCTATGGACCCAAATACAGGACTTGGAGACTTGGACTAGGTTATACAATATTTATTTGAAGAAAAAAAACAATAAATAATGTATGTTCTCCTGATGAGTGGATCGTCTGGTCTAATGAAACGTCACCAGGTTCCGTAACTGGAGGAGAATCAGTCGGGGGTCATACTGGCAAAGTTCATACATTGAAGGATCAAATCAGGGCAGAGGGGAATAACATTACGGGTGTGTAGAAACAGGTCAGGCCGAAGATCAGATTCAGATGCGGGTTCCGTTGATCGTCAGGCAGACTTGTAATGGAGGACAGGCAAAAAATCCATATTTAAAACACCACTAAGCAGACAAGGACAAGACAAAGACCGAGATCTAGAAAACCAAAACACTTTCATAACCAGACAGATCAAGACAGGGAAAACAACGCTCATTTGCAGCATCCAAGGCAGACAAACTCACACTGAGGACAAGATGACATGACAAAATAAAAGCCCCAAACACTAACAAAGACAGAAAAAACAGGAAGACAAAAACAAATAGACAAAAACCTGACACTAGAGACTGGAATCAAAACAAATTGATCATAATGTGCATAGTGTTTTGAAGTTGATCTGAGACCAATATTCCTTTGGAATAAAACCTATTGTCTTGTTCATTCTAAGAATTTCACATTTTGACCCCAGACTTATCTTGTAAACTTGATCCAACCATCATTTAAGTGACACACGTGGTAACATTTCATTAGTTTGATTCTGGAAGCATTTTACTTGTAGACTAACCATCAACCAAAACCATCTAAAATATTTTACACCTGTTTATCTACTAATCCTATCAATACATGTTAGTAATTGGTGTTTTCTAGGTCATCAGATATGACCCATATGGGCATGTAGACAATCTGTAGTTACCATGGAAACACCATCATGTTCCACAACACTGAGCCCGTTTTCATGTACACCAATACTAATATTTCTGGAGTTACCAGAGTATTGAACTAACTCAGGATTATGACAAATCAGAATAACACACATATATTTTGCCCCGATACTCCAGTGCAGGGTCCTGCACAGGTTCGGGTACCCGTGGGGGTGAAAAATGTTGTGCTGTGTCGGATACGGGTTCGGTTCGGGTCGGACGTGGGTGATCGCGGGTCTAATTTGTGGTTCATAGGTTAAAAAGAGCCGTAGGCTAACATCATTTTTATTTGGCTCTGCCTTGGCTATGTCACTGTTCAGTATATTCGTGGCAATAAATGTTTGTATTTAAATTTGGCTATCTGACATTTTCTTTCAGGTTCGGGTCGGATATCGGGTTCATTTATAGCGGGTCGGTTCGGGTGTGGATTTTTTTGTTTTTTTCGTCGGAAAACGGGTCGGATACGAGTTTAAACATGACAGGTACAGGCGGTTGCAGTATGTCAAAATCAGAACCGTGCAGGACTCTGCTCCAGTGTCTTCAAAACATAGTTATCTGTGTAGCTTGGTAGAGTGGAAACTAAGTTTTAAGATGGTGAAAAAATTATGTTTCTATCACAAGTAGAACCAAAGTTATGGTAATTTTAATATCCACATTTGGACATATTTTGCAATTTGCATTTTTTTTAGATATTGTCCGTCAACGTTTTGGACTGTTTTGGGGTAGGAAGTCCTTAGCAACGCATAATAATTCGTATCCGATTGACACAAATTATTCACAGATGTTAAAGGACACTCTGATGGACATGTCACAGAAGTTTTATATATTATAATAATAGGACAGAAGTGCGACGTATTATAATCATTTGGCTTACGCCATTGGACAGAACATTTAATATAGGCTTTTACCTCGTACCAAACACTTGGGTGTTTACCCACGGAACGGTGATCGTTTTGTTCGGCGAAAAGAGGTGGAAGTCGGCTTTGTCTTTGCTCAGCAATACCTGAACTTTTGTCACCACTTAAATAATTGACTCAATAAACACCTTTATTGATTGGATTTCAATGTAATGACCACAGGAACTGAAAATAGAGGTGTTAAGGTACCGTTTTTTGAGAAAATGTAAACACAAATAAGAAAACGCCTTCCAGCCTGAATTTGGCTGTAGCTCTGAACGGCTCAGCGCGACTTATGCCTGGTTTCGTGGTGGCGGGTCACATATATATATATATATATATATATATATATATATATATTTTTTTTTTTTTTTTTTTAACATAATGTCTATATAAATGGAATTTACACAATGACAACATGAGCCTGACAGAAAAACGAAAGGAAATGTGACTTATTTTGTTGTCTTAATACTGTAGCTCCTCCCATATTAGGACAGATAATGCTAACAGTGTGTTCCCTGGTAACAACACAAGACTGGTTGTTTTGAAAATGACAGGAAGAGTATGTCCGGCATTATAGCCTACACACATACTCTGAAAGGATTCACATAATGGATTGAAACATGTAAACCAGGGTTTTTCCGATTATCACATTTCTGAAGTGCATCTGATTACGGGAATTATGAAATTACTCCCAATTGTCAGATTTTTATCATCATGTAAATTGACCAGTAAAAGCTATGGAGTTAGATCAATAATGAGATGGACACTGGGTTTAGGTAATGATATATTTTACTGAAAAACTCCCCTTTTCTTCAGTTTTCTCTGTTTTAATATAATAACTTGTAAATTTACAGAGATTTAATGAACATCTACATGATAAGTGAGTTAAATAGAGGAAAATGTATGAAAAAAACACAATAATAAACAGGATAATGTTACAATAAACGGTGATAATTTCCTTAATATTGAAAAATAATAAGAATTTGGGAACTGTCACAAAAGTAAGACCACGTTTTTAAGGGTTAAACTCGCTGTCAAATGTCTTCAATTATTGTCTGCATGAAAACAGATTTTTGCTCTTCCTTTATTTCTTTTACCTATTCCTACTTTTTTTTTTTTTCACCCAAGCACTCAAACGTCATGTGCACTTCCCGATCATGCTTAATACATTGAGTGGAGATACATTATTTTTATTGTGACTTAAGGTAATCAAAGACAGAAATAACAAACATGCTTTTTCTCGGTAATGCTCATATTTTTACTGGTTGGTAAAAAAAAAAAAAAAAAAAAAAAGCTCTTTGGGTTGAAAATGCACGGGCCTTGCGGTAATACGTTTGAATTACTCATGATTGGTTGCACAGCTAATGGAGAAAGACAACACCTTGCCAGGTAACATCATGCAACCCCAAAAGAGATTTCCACTCACTCTGCCCAGGGGTCACCTGTCCAGTCCTTTGACAACAGCATTTGATCAAATGGGGAAAAAACACACATAAAGGATTCTAATGTACGGGCTGCAGGGTATACAGGAGTAATGTGTGATTTGATGTGAACAGACAAGAAGTCATATACTGCGCATGTTCTATCAAATAATCCTGCGTACTTTACATGGAGACTTAGAGGAGTATTATGCTAATTTCTGAAATGCAGTGCTATGCTACTTTGAAATTAAGACTAGTCGATGCACATGGGAGTTGGGGTCAATGCTGGACTTGTTCTGTATACATAAATTTCATGCATCAAGAGAGACGAGAAGCGAGGTTTTCAAAGACGATGCATGCAGCGCTAAGTGGTCTAATGAGGAGCTCTGCACATTCTTCCGCAGAACCACTTTATTTCAATCCTGTCAACGTGTTGTTTTTTTTTTTTTTTATCTTATCAGACCACCTGAAAGGCAGGATGTTCTCTGATAATAAATCGAATGACCGGTCTGGTACTTTTCAAAAGGTGAGATACAGCTGATGATGGATTCACAGACACCTACGGCAGCGACCTTTGTCAAAGTGCACTTTTCTTTTATAACCTTATTCCAGTACCGCCTATCATATTGAATGGCAGAAATTAGGGAGCGAAGGGAGGGGTGGGGGTGAGGGGCAAAGCAGTAGTGGAATCATCATAGTTTAGTAAATGGTGACATTGTGCCCTCTTCAGGGCCAATAAACATCATTAATTTTTTTTGCAAAAGAACCTTTCATTTCAAGCTTAAAGCAATTTTATTTTATTTTTTTGTAAAGTTCCAGGTTCAAGGGGAGAGGTGTTCTTCATCTTGAATGTAAGCCACCGTTTAATTCACACTGCTGACCTTCTGAAAACCCAAATATCAAAAGCCAGTGTAGCCCAGCAGTGTTTTCACAATGGGCCAGACAGTTTTTAATTTTACCTCTAAGATTTGCAGGAAAAAAAAAATACAAGGCAACCAGAGCTCGGGGCTTAAAAACCTGAATTTAAGAGACTTTTTTTTTTCTTTTTTTAAGTCAACACAACATTCAGTCCCTCAAAACACACACTTAATTGCATCTCTGACACATATGGCGTCTCAAACACGATTGATTGCTGTTCAGAATTGCGAAAAGAACCTTGATTTCAACATAGCAGACTGCTCCAGAGTGCCTAGAAATTACTGAGGGAAGTGTTCTCTGAGACTTACCATCGACCTCAAAACATCTGCCAACAGTTTCTTGCAACACAGTAGTCCCAACGTTGAACTTTGTAAATTAAGTGCAGATACACAGACATCAACACATCCACCCGCCCATTAGTAAACATGTGGTAAAGCACCATATGCAGCCCTTTTTTGTATTGGATACATCTATATTATAACAGCCAAATGGTCTGTATTTGTGCGAGTGTCCAAGGATCCACAAGAAATCAGAAGAGCTGACAGATTACAGTCTGACATTTGTATGCATTTTTTTTTTGATAGTTTTAGACAGACTAGCAAAAACTAGGACTAATATCTATCTATCTATCTATCTATCTATCTATCTATCTATCTATCTATCTATCTATCTATCTATCTATCTATCTATCTATCTATCTATCTATCTATCTATCTATCTATCTATCTGTCTGTCTGTCTGTCTGTCTGTCTGTCTGTCTGTCTGTCTGTCTGTCTGTCTGTCTGTCTGTCTGTCTGTCTGTCTGTCTGTCTGTCTGTGTCTCTCTCTGTCTGTCTGTGTCTCTCTCTCTGGTCTCTCTCTCTCTCTCTCTCTCTCTCTCTCTCTGTCTCTCTCTCTCTCTCTCTCTCTGTCTCTCTCTCTCTGTCTCTGTCTCTCTCTCTCGCTCTGTCTCTCTCTCTGTCTCTCTCTCTGTCTCTCTCTCTCTGTCTCTGTCTCTCTCTCTCTCTCTGTCTCTCTCTCTGTCTCTCTCTCTCTCTCTGTCTCTCTCTGTCTCTCTCTCTCTCTGTTTCTGTCTCTCTCTCTCTCTCTGTCTCTATCTCTCTCTCTCTCTGTCTCTCTCTCTCTCTCTCTCTCTCTCTCTCTCTCTCTCTCTCTCTCTCTCTCTCTCTCTCTCTCTCTCTCTCTCTATATATATATATATATATATATATATATATTTCTATCTGAGAGAGAGAGAGTGTTTCAATGGCAAAAACTTTTGGAGAAGTGTCAAATTGACACTCAGACTCCATGAAGTTAAGACTTGAGTTTTCTTTATCAGTAACACACATGTGGGAACATTTCATTAGTTTTATTCTGGAAGGTTTTTACTTTTAGACCAGTGACATTATTCCTTACATTAGTACCATTAGTTCATGGTACTGGACAAAGCAGAGGTGGACTTTCCAGACCCTGTAGAAGACACTAGACCTGTGTTTGTGGATTTACTGTCTTTGTAACATATGCAGAAATGACCAAAAATAGTCCCTGGTCTTGCACTTTCAGGTGTCTGTTAGAGCTCAGTTTGCGCTACAAGGTTCTCATCTGTTGCTTTTTAATACGGTCTGTTATGGAGTTGTTTTAAATCTCCAGTCAGTCAGACAGTGTGTGGAGCAGCAGCTTACCAGGAGTGACTTTCTGTATTCACCTCTTTTTTTTTTTCTCACCTGTCAGGGTGGTGTAGCTGTCGGCTGTGTTTCAGGGCATTTTTCCTTTCAGTTGAAGCTTTCAGAAGCTGGTTTTATTATATTTTATACTGACTCTGTGCTGTTTTGCAGTGTCAAACTATTTGGTTTTGCTAACTTTTTATGTTGTGGGTCCCTTTTGTCAATGTGGATCTCAAGTATGAATCATTACAATTATGATATTTAACTTTATTCTTTCACAGTTTTTGGTTTTATGCCTTAGAGACTATTTGTTGCTATTATTTTGTTGTTGTTATGAATAAATGGACTTTGCAATGTACCGCTTTTTTGTTGTAAAATGGCTAGTTTGGCTTATTTGAGCTCAGGGTCTACAGACAGAGTTGTATTCTATATAGATTGTAAAGCCCCTTGAGGCCAATTTGTGCTACTCAGCCAAATAAATAAAACTGACTATAGAATGCTGGATTGCAGGATGCCAGTCTTTTAAAGGTCGTAGAAAAAATAGAAAATGCATGTTTTTTTTTTTCTTTTTTTTGTGTGTGTGTGTTTTGGGATTTATATAAACTCTGCGATGTCAAATAAAAGCTGAACAAATACGAACATACTCTGTACTCAGTCCTCTAGCGCCCCCACTACAAATGGCATCCAGATAAAACAAGACAAGTGGAAAATCCTTCGCTTGTGATGGGACAATGTAGAAGCTGTTAGAATTAAGGCCCCCCCATCAATTACTAACAATAGAGCTGTGAAGATGTCTGCAAGGCACTGCATAAAAACTCCAGTGCACATCCTCCAAACCAGAAACATGCTGAAAAAACACTAGTGGATGGATTTTGTTTTTGGAGATGTATTTGACATTGTTTAAAGCAGGGGTTCTCAAACTTTTTTGGCCCAGGTCCCCCTTGGAGGGGTGAAATTTTTCCATGTCCCCCCTCATCCTCGCGATACTGAAAATGATAAAAAACCACTTCAACAATGATTATTATGAAACAATGATAACCTTTTTTAATAGTGCTTTTGTGCAAACCAGCGAAATTTTCAGGTATTATAATATAAATGAGCACGGTTTTGTGTGTGTCACACACACAAAACCGTGTGTGTGTGTGACAGACAGACAGACAGACAGAGACTTAATGAGAGGGATGAGCTTGTCAAACTCAATATAACTATCAATGTACTTTCTCTTTTTAGGGTTAGGGCGTTTGTTTTTGTCATTGTCATTTCTTTTACCACTTCTTGAGGAACTTGACGGACACAAAAATCGATCCATGTTCGCTGCAGGGTGGCTAAAAATAGCCTGTGACTCGCTCCGTCTCAATTTAGTCAAGCTGGCGTCAAACAGCGCTGTTACTTCCGCCCGCTCGCTACAAAATAAAACTTCCGCATTTCAAAATAAAACAGCAAAAAAACAAAAAAAAACAAAACCGTAAATAATTTCGCGTACCCCCTGGACATGCGCCACGTCCCCCTAGGGTTCCGCGGACCCCAGTTTGAGAACCGTGGGTTTAAAGGATACTCATGTAAATACTGTTTTATTAATGGAGGACATAATGAGACTTTATTGCCCTGCCCCCAGAAAGAGAAGAAATGGGTAAAGTTTTTGGTTCTGTTTGTGTGGTTAACATCCCACTAAATAATAATAATAATAATAATGCATTTTATTTATCAGCGCTTTCCAAAACTCTCAAGGTGCTTAACAAACAGAATAAAAACAGTATATAAACAGGTCTAAAAACAAAATCTATATGGATGGAAACAGGTGGCTGTGGCAGAAAAAAAAAAGATGAAATAAATGGAAAGAGCGAAGAAAAAGAAAAGTTTGATTTTAGCGAGTATGCTATTTGGAAGAGGTGAGTTTTGAGTCTGCTTAAGAAGGTAGGGAGACAGTCACAGTTACCGAGGTCTGGTGGGAGAAAGTTCCAGAGTTGGGGAGCAGAGTGGATGAATGCTCTGCTCCCCATGGTGATGAGGCGAGCAGTGGGGATGGAGAGGTGGATGGAGGAGGAGGACCGGAGGGAGTGAGCTGAAGTGGTCACATGGAGGAGGTCAGAAAGGTAGGGAGGAGCCAGGTTGTGGATACACTTGAAAGTGGACAGAAGGATTTTGTAATGTATACGATGTTCGAGCAGCAGAGTCGTGGACCAGTTGCAGTTTATGGATGGATTTGTGAGGGAGTCTGAAGAGGAGGGCATTATGGGAGGTGACCAGGCTGTGCACGAGAATGTGTACAGTACTGTGTTGGGTGAGGGAGGGGCGGAGGCAGTTTATATTGCGGAGGTGGAAATATGCAGCACGGGTGATGTGATTTATCTGTGAGAGGGAGGAGAGTGTGCTGCCGAGGATGACACCCAGACTCTTAACCTGTGGGGGGGGAGGGGAGACTGAGGAATTGTCAATGGTGATGGAAAAACTGTCAATTTTTGAATGGATGGAGGGATGTCTTATGCATGTGCAGATCAACAATAAATCATGTCTGTCAGTCTAGACCAGTGTTGGACATCTATGTGACGTATGAAACAGGTCAGTCATTTGCGTGCCTGACAAAGACCTCATTTCGATGTCATTATGTAGTCAAACACTTCAATCTCGATCGACAAAAGGTCATATTTTGGACGTAAGCGGAATGTCTAAAGAAGGTGCAGGAAATAGATAGTGTTTAATGTGTTTATTTTTTAATAAATAACCAAAATTATTGTTATAAATAGGAAAAAAATATGTTTAATTAAACAAACGAATCCTTAAATAGTTTTTGAATGTATTTATTTTGAAATGCAATTCATATATGCATCATGAAAACAACTTCAAAAGCCGTGGTCTGGAAGAACCTTCTGTACCTCCCAGGGTCAACAAATGGACGTACAAAAAAATGACATTGTTTCAACATATCTTTGTTTAGTGGCATTGTTTGCTATTATCATGCTTATTTTAATAACCAGAAGTTTGGAGCGGTTCATTGTCATTTGCGCTCCACAGTGACTCATAGCGAGTCCGTGTTGGACAATTACCCTCCGTCATCTTCCAAACTAGCCTACGATCTAGACTGTCCCAAGTGGCCGCAAACTGCATTTGCTACGGGGGCAGTCTAGAAAGTCTAGGCGAATTTGTGGGCGGGATAACCGCTGTCTGTCAAGTTTTCTCTTTACACAACACCACGCTATTGGATGGGTAACCAGTCAGAGCCAACGAGCGATGCTCGTATTCCCAGTTTTTCGGCCTCTTGCAACTGGTCATCCATTAGGGCTAAAAGAGGTGACACGACGATCACCAGCGGGTTGTGCAGACCCATGCGTCGTCCCACTAGCGGAGCCAGCTGATAAATCAAACTTTTGCCATACCCGGTGGGCAAAACTCCGACAACGTCCCTTTTTTCCAAAAACAGCTTAAGTGCCGTTTTCTGCTCCTCTCGCAGGGAAAACTGTAATTTTAAATCCCCTAGCGTTGCTGCCAAAGCCAGCTCGAATGGTTGTTCCTGGTGATGAGCCATGTTGTCTAGCAGCTAGCAACTGGTGTTACGGCAATGTGTGCTAGCTAGCCGCTACGCCTTCTTCTTCTCTTTGGTGTGCTAGCTGCTACGTCTCTGCGACTACAACATTACGTGTCGTATTTGTGTCGTCATGAGGCAGGGCGGGCTCCAATCCCGCCCCTCGCGATTTGATTGGTCCGACCCAGTTGGGATTTTCAGATCCTAGGCTGTCTAGTCTGTCTCCCGTAGCAAATACCATTTGTGGCCACTGGGGACAGACTAGATCCTAGGCTACTTCCAAACATCAAAACAGACGATGTAGTTCAACTTTAAATAAACTCAACAGTGAAAAGTTCGACAAGGACATGAGTTCTACTGACAGTTTTATTTGCAATTATAGAGGTGTTTTGTGCATCCCACTATCTTCTGGTAGCTATTCGCTAATGCTATTCGCTAACACTAATCGCCAACGGTAGATAATCACTAGCTATCAGATTAATTAAAGTAATACTTTAGACCAGAGGTGTCAAACATGTGGCCCAGGGGCCAAATCTGGCCCGCCTAAGGATCCAATCCGGCCCTTTGGATGAATTTATGAAATGCAAAAATAACATTAACATGTACATCATTTTAGTTCATGGTCCACAACCTATATTCACAAGTAAAAATAAAAATAATCGTCTTTGTAAATGTAATTTGTTTTCATTTAGTGACACTAAAACAAAGTGTAATTTCACCCAAAAAATTCTCAATAATCAGATCAAATATGAAATATTGCAAATGTCTTAAGAGAAGTATCGGTAAGTACAATTTTAATAACTTATAATAATTTACTTATAATTGATCAAATTTAGAGAGAACATTCAACCACCATGAAGTGTTTTGATCATGATTAATCAACATTAATCCAAAGCAACCCTGTGATTAATCAGATTAAAAATTGTAAGCATTTGACAGCACTAATAAAAAACATATACTTTTGTTAGCTGTTGTTTAAAAGAGCTAAGGTGTAATCATTTGGTCAGTGTGTGTGTGTGTGTGTGTGTGTGTGTGTGTGTGTGTGTTAATCACCATTTATATTTAGCTGCAAGATACAAGCTAATACTTAATGCTATCAAACCGGTCAATACAGACGTAGTTGAGGATCTAAAGTGTGAAAGTAGCAGTAAATGTGTGTCATTATTTGTATTTATCCTACATTTAACCAACAGAAGGAGCTCTTTAAATATATTCAAAGTCATTTTAAATCAATAGGAAAAATAGACGGATTAAACCAGATTCTACTTTTAAGGAACATTGTTGTCATACATTTATTACCTTTTCAATTATTATTGGCATTCTGTACATTTTTATTATGGTGTTTTACACTTGGGTTTTAACACAGAGTTTTACTACATGTTTTATGTATATTTTAGTGTGACTGTATGGCTGTATTTTTTTATTTTCTGTAACTTCTGCTGCTGTTTTGGTCAGAATATTCTTGCAAAAACAGGTTTTTAGACTCATTGTTTCTAGGTTAAATAAAGGTTGATAAAATGTATTACATTTAAAGTTGCTTTATGTTCAAATCTGAGCCCAACCACCATCTCTAAGTTGATCTGCGTTCAGCCAATCAAAGCCTTTACTGATGAAAAAAAAAAGAAGTGGGCAGTTACATTTGCCTCTGTTGTTTGAGAGGAAAGAAAATACAAAACAGAAGCAAATGAGCCTCAAAATATTGTGTGTAGTTTGCAAAGCATCTGCAAATGCACTGGCATGCAGATGGTACCAATGTTGTGCATTTGTCTTTTGCATGAATGTAAATTAGGGAATATTTATACGTCGGGCACAAAATTGGCCTCTCTTTATGCAAATAAGCTTGAGCACAAAAACAGATTAATTTACAAAAGACCAGTACAAATTGCATCATGCAGTTTAGTTGTTGCTTAGGTGAAATTAATGTCTGTAAGAGGCGGATGTTTACTGTAAACTCACCTCTGATTTCCTGTCTACACACACACACACACACACACACACACACACACACTACATATACACACATATATATATATATATATATATATATATATATATATATATATATATATATATATATATATATATATATATGTTAGTGCTGTAAAAATTATGCAGATTTAAGCCATCATTAATGATTGTCATGATTAATCTGGTTAAATCTTTTTAACAAAGGCCAATAAAACGGTTGTTTTGTTGTTGAAGGTGTTGAATCATCATGTTAATTGCATATACATTAATATTTTTGCACTTGTTTTAGATATTTTAATCACCTTTTTGGTTTTTTTTTCTGTATTTCAGAGGACTTTTTGAATATGTTTTGAATTTCCCCTCAGATTTTCATATTAGTTATTTTTTGTGTGAATTTTTGTGGATTTTAGGATGTTTTGTACAGTATATTGTTTTTTTAATCTGCATTTTAGTCTTTCTTTGTGTATTTTTGGGAAATTTGAGTAAAAAAGGAGACAAAAGAGTTGTCCATCATGAAGTGTTTTATTCATGAACAACCATGTGATTAATCTGATTAAAACATTTAATCATTTGACAACCCTAATATATATGCATTACTGGGTCCCTTTTGAGTCCTACAGTAGCAATGTATTTTTGTCCTCTGTAGGGGACAAAAGCTTGAGAGATTTACTTGGAAAAATGCTTGACTTGACGTTGCATTAAAAACTGATTAATTAATAAAAAAAATTTAAAACCTAATACTGTTACATTATTCAATTTCTAATCAAGATAATGGTTTAATGTTGTTTAATGTTTAATGTAAAACAAATTAAATGTTCACTTCCCTAGACGTAAGGGATATATATATATATATATATATATATATATATATATATATATATATATATATATATATATATATATATATATGGAATTCAAAATCCAATACTTCAGTGATATTGAGTTACAGTTTTGTGATGTCAGTCAGACATTAGAAGGATTAGATTAATCAAAGTCTCTAGTTTTTCAAACCACTTACATCATTATAGTTTTGGTGCCAGACATCTATCAAACTATAAATATGAGGCCAAGTATTTGTACAAGCTGCTATTTCCCTGCCTCTGTTTTTAATAGGCAGGCTGTACACACTCTACATATGTTAAATTTGGTATTTTATTTACTTTAAAAAAAGTATTTCTAATTTGTGCATTAAAAATTAGATATTGCCTTGTCTACCTTTCAATAATTATAATAGTTTATGTAAGACTTTGTATTTAAAGGTAATAAATGGGTCATGACAAGAGGATTGTGGGAAAAGTGTATGAAGACAAGCAGACAAGTTACAGATTCATTGTTTGAAGAAAAAAATAGGATTTTGCATTGAATTTATGGCACTAAAATTACCATGGTGTCTTTTGGATTTTTACATAGGAATTTTTCTGACATTGAGAGAAAATACATCTCCATAAAAGCATCTGTATGAAACACATATGTTTATTAAACCAATGCAGCTACAGCACGAACATACATAAATAAGCTGCAGAGCGCTATCATGAGGTCAAGGTTGGAATAAAAAGATAAGATAGATAAGATAAGATAAGATGAGCTTTATTTGTCACATGCACAGTTATACATTGTACAAAGTACAGTGAAATGTGTTTTTGTACCTGTAAGTACCAATAAGTAAAGGAAAAAAAAGACACAGCACACAAGTAGAAATAAATAAAAGACATGAAAAATAAAATAAGAATAAAGCTATATAAAATAAGAATAAAGCTATCAAATATAAATCCACGAGTGAAGTCTGAAATGGCCATTGATTGCATTTTTTTTGTCCCGTACTGTGACGTGGAGGACTGTAAAAGTCTGTATTTTCTTGGCCATAGTTTTCAGAAGTTGTCATTTTTCAGTGACCTAAACCTGAGTTTTCATGTAAATGAAAAAAAAAACCCAGACACCCAGGCTACATGGCATGAATTATAAACCTTTTTAGAAATGATAAAACAGTATTAGTCTTCACCTGTTTCTTAGCAGAGCCGTGCAGAGCTATTTATCACATAATTAACAGGTTGAGTCTGTGTGTCATTTGCTCATAAAATAATAAACGAGGACATTTTTCAAAAAACCCTGAAATATATATATATATATATATATATATATATATATATATATATATATATATTTTTTTTTTTATTTTTTATTTTTTTTTTTTTTCCTTTGTGAAGGTGAAAAGAAAAGGTTCAGTTTCTTGTTTCTTGGTTTTGACATAAGGTTAAGCCTGTGACACCCAATGTTTTTTATTTCCCGGTTTTATTTGGAATAGGGAATCCTCATCCTCTGGGATCAGATCAGCTCAGCACCGCAAGACAAGACCAATTAAAACTTGTCTCTTTTCCCAATCGCCCTGTATTCCCTCATCCCGCTGTGTGACTGGTGGAATCACTAATTCAAATCAAATCAGAAACTTGCACGGGGAGAACGGGAGATAATGACAATATGTTTGCAGTGGGAAGCATATGAATGTGTGTAGTAACATAATTATTTGCATGCTTTTTGTTTAGGTAGAGGTGGCCTGCTGTTCGGGCCCAGATGTCCGTCAACAGCTGCCAAATCTTTGAATGCATTACAACAAGTCTCATTGCTTCTGAAAAAAATAAATAAAAAAATAGACATGATATCTGTATCTGAAGCCAAATCCAAACGTCAGTCCTAATCTTTTTTTTGTTTGTTTGTTTTTGTTTTGGTCAAACGTTTCACAGTTATGATGTAGTCTAGTATTGATATGTGGGAGAAAAAAAAAAACAAAAAACTCATGGCTTCTTTCCCAGGTGACAGATGATGACAAAAAAAACATATTGTTACGGCCCGGTTTAGAGTCCACAACAAAAACAGGCAGCAGTGGATTGTGGGTAGACGTGCATATTTATTCTACAAATGAATAAGGGAAAAATATGCAAGTAAATGTTAATAGTCATGTGACTTGAGATGACTCTGTAGAGGAGTGCTAGTAGGGGTGGATTAGCCAAACATCACTCAGAATCGAGGAGGCGGGCTATTATAAGGGGAGCCAATGGATGAGCCTAAAACTGGGCCCAGGTGCAGCACATTCACTGATGACGTGTCCAGACAACAAACCCCTGTGGGACTTCCAAGGGTCCACATATAGCTCAAAAATCTGAAGCAAACCACCCAAATCTGTCCCAAATGTCACATGACCTAATGTAGTTTGACAACGGCGATTCTCAGACAACAGAAGATATATAATACACCACTTACACATAAAATATCCACACTCTTTTGTTCAAAATACAAATGTCAAACAGCTGATCTCAACCTTTACGTCTCATAATTATCCACAGAGGACCCATATTCCAACAAACTCAGTCATAGTCCAACAAAAACATCCCAAACTAACAAAATAAAATTGTCCACATGTCATCCAAAACGCATCAAAACATCAAGAAATATCTACAAATGTTTTTATCTATTGTGTCATTTAACAGGATCTGCCTCCAATATCCCAGTTTTCATCTTAATATTTTCACTCATAATTTAATCAAACACCACTTGTGTGTTATGAAAATGGTTCAATAACTTCATTCAATTGTAAGAAATTGAGGTGAAATTGAGCGGAAGTTTAAATTGTTAAGACAAAAAAACCCAAAAAACAACGCATTATTTCCACAGATGCACATGAACCAGTTTGTGCCGCCATTTTTTTCCCAGTTTGTGCAGCAGGTACTGTGGCGTCGTCTTCTCTTGTAGATGCTAATGCTAATGCTACTTCAGATTCGTTGCAATGGAGGAGTGTTAGCTGTTTTCCGTGGGCGGGCTTAACCCCATGTGGGTGACGCCAATGTCCAAATGACTTATTGTGGACAGGCTTTTTCTGAGTGACTCGTTTCTCTGTGTTGTTTCCTATGAATGGGAAATACAGCCAGTGGAGGTGACACCACTTTGAAACGCAGCATGTGTTGGTAACTCTGGGTGACCCATCAGATTCCAAAAGGAGCGTAGAAAAGTGGTTTTCAGCAGAATGACACCTTTAAAGTCAGTACGATCACTATGACAACCAGGTACTGTAAAGCTAGTACTTTTGCTATGACGACCAGGTACTGTAAAGCTGTACTATCATTATGATGACCAAGTACTGTAAAGCTAGTACTGTTGCTATGACGACCAGGTACTGTAAAGCTAGTACTATTGATATGATGACCAAGTACTGTAAAGCTAGTACTATTGCTATGACGACCAGGTACTGTAAAGCTTGTACTATCGATATGATGACCACATACTGTAAAGCTAGTACTGTTGCTATGACGACCAGGTACTGTAAATTCAGTAGTATCCTGTAATGGATATACTTTATTTCAGGTTATTTTTAGAACATAACCCCCACAGTAAATGAGGGTCCACTGTACAGGCCACAGGTTTCAAAGCATGGGAAGAAAAAGTAGCAGCTGATAGTCCGGAAAATATGGTAAAATTAAATATAAAAGCATATGAAATAGAAGTAAAACAAAAGAAGTCGTCCAGTAATGAGAAGAAAATAAAGTGATGTGAATACAGTTACTTCCATTTCCTGTAGAACTTAGAAAGACCAGGTCTTAAATTAAATCCAATCTTTTCTACTTCGAAGACATAACATCCCCGAGCCGTTCCTTTTAGCGTGGCTTTAAGTGACAACGGAAAGGTCTGCCTGTGTGTGTACTGAGGTCAAAGTCATCTACATGTGTCACCGAGCCGTGACATTTAGAGTCCACTCAACTGCAACCACAAAGGAAACCGAGAACAGCGTCAAAACACGCGGCGGTTCGCCTCTGGGGGGTTTCTGCTTCCTGTGCCTTGTCTCCAGCTCACCTTGGACACCGGGTCAGTGTCAGCTGTCAGTGTCAGGTTGAGCCGCACGAATGCTAATGGACCCTTACCACATTGCATCCCACTCTCTTTAGATGTGCCTTTATTCTTCTACCTGTCTAAGGGAGGCCAAGCTATTAACTTTCCTTTAGTGGTGGACTTGTGCATGTGCCTACAGTAGCCTGCAGTCTCTGTCTGTACAAAAGATAGGCAGGTTCCCTTTGAGAACCGCAGCCTGGCCTCGGCAGCGTCTGTCAGAAGCAAGAACGCCATGTGCAGTCTCTCCCTCCTGCCTCTCGCTCTCCGTGCCGCTTGCATAAACGCTTGCAGATACCGCCGACATCTCCACTTCTAAACCTCAGAAGAGAGCAGAGCTGTCGGTTAGCTTGAATGGAAAGAAGAACCTGCGGTCACTGTGCTCTTAACTGTTCACAAAACAGTTTATCTGAAGATCTGAGGAGACTGAAACTTTCCGACACGTTTAATGTACTCCAGAACTAGGGAAAAAAAGAACTTTCTTTTATCGCCCTGAAGCCAAGACGAAAGTCCTGTTCACTTTATTAACCCTTTATTGGAGAAATGACTGATAATATATTCCTTTATTAGTCCCACTAGAGGAAATTCCAAGTTTACAAGATTATAGCACAACACACAAGTAATCACTTCTATGAATAAATAATTTGACATACAATTGTTGATTTATCTTTTTTAATATTAATATAGACACATATTTTGGTTATTTTTGGTCATTTCCATATATATTGCAAGACAGTGAAAGCAATTATTATTATTATTATTATTATTATTATTATTATTATTATTATTATTATTATTATTATTATTTTATTATTATTGTTGTTATTGTTATTATTGTTATTATTATTATTATTATTATTAGTAGTAGTAGTAGTAGTAGTAGTATTACTATTATTGTTATTGTTATTATTATTGTTGTTGTTGTTGTTGTTGTTATTATTATTATTTTATTATTATTATTTTATTATTATTGTTGTTATTGTTATTATTATTATTAGTAGTAGTATTATTACTATTATTGTTATTGTTATTATTATTGTTGTTGTTGTTGTTGTTGTTGTTGTTATTATTATTATTATTGCCTTACTGAAGTTTTCATTGTCATGTATACACCATAGTCGGACTGTAACAATGCTTTTTTTATTTTTATTTTTTTTTAAAGTTTATTAAACCAAAAATATTTCAAATGTTTTCTCAATAATGTACTTTCCCCCCTTTTTTTCACACAAAAAAAAGGAAAATAAATATGAAAATAATATAGTCTTCCCAAACCCAAACAAATAACAAACAAAAACAAACAAAAGCCTACCCACACACATCAGTGAGTAAATGGTAAAAATACGATACATCCAAATTTGATACATAAACAAAACCAGAAAGTAAGTTCCAACGTTCCAATGTCCATCGGCTTATGGTTAGAGTTAACCCTGTAACACTGCTTCATAATTTTTTTTAGAAAGTATCTGCTTCAGACAATAAATGTGTTAAATCTTACATACTTTATTAAGATAAATCAGAAAACAAATAACTTCAGTGCTGGTTAGTTCATGTTTTTAACATATATGATGGTGTGTTATTCCACATATATGCTGGTTTATGTACATGTATACAATAGATTAGTAAATATTCCACTAGAAAGAACCTGTAAAGTGAATGGATCATAATGTGTAGAAAGTGTTTTGAAGTAGATCTGAGACCAATATTCATTTGGACTAAAACCTATTCTCTTGTTAATTCTAATAATTTCACATTTTGACCCCAGACTTATCTTGGAAACTTGATTCAACCAACATTTAAAACGTAGTAACACACATGTGGGAACATTTCATTAGTTTTATTTTAGAAATATTTTACTTGTAGACCAGTGTTATTGCAATGTAATTGGATGGAATGAACTGTTATTGGTTATTTTTGGCCATTTCCACATATGTTCTAAGATGGTGAAAGCAACAGTTACAGTCAGTACATGGATCTGCCCTTAGAGAAATTCTAATTATTCCCTTAGTGCAACTAATCTCTTTAGTTTTCACAGTCCTGTAATCACCTTAGTGGGACTGGGATGGAGCTGGAGTTTTAGAAGTGGGACTAACCAAGTCAGATAATGTGGTTCTAATTGAGCTGCCAACCTTAGCTCCACTACTGACTGGCCTGGACACGCCCCCTTCAGGAAGTGACCAATCACCATGACAACATGTATGTTACTGTAATAAATGACAGTTTGAAACAGTTTGTCCCAAATATACTGAGTATTGTTGTCCTTCTACTACATTTAATGCTTTTGTTTACTGTATGTATGTACTACATGTTTACTCTATGGCACCAATTGGGAGAAAGCTAATGTGAAAGAGCATGTAGCGCCACCTACAGTAGTGTCTGTGTGGATTTTGTCACACACATACAACAGTATGGTTGATAACTGTTGATCCACAAATCCTATTGATACACTGAAATAATTCAGAAAAAAAATGCAGAAAATTGAATATTTCCACCAGTTTTATTTTTTTCTAAGATAATAACCTCTGAATTTGCCCCAAACATTTATGAAAATCTACATTGACAATAAATTAAATATATTAACGATACATGATTTTCACTAAATAATGCAAAACACAAAAGACATTACTATAATAAATGTTGAAAAATCACTTAGGAAAGGTTTAGTTTAGGGGGAAACTGCATTTGGAAGTCACCAAAAAATACTTACTATTTTACTAATAATACATATTTGTATGACTGACAATGGTTTTTTTTGTTCGGTTAAATTCACATTTTCTTGAAGAAAAGTCTTTTTCCATAATTTTTCTCTGTTTTTGACATCACCTTTTGATTTATTGTGATATTCTATATAACATATATATATATATATATATATATATATATATATATATATATATATATATATATATATAAAATCACCTATTTAATCAGTAAATTAAATGTAGGAAAGTGTCTGGCTATCACTGAAAAATGAAAAATACAGAGGAAAATGTTCTAATAAATGGTAAAAGGTTAAACGTAGAAGCAATTAATTTGGAAGTGGCCACTAAAATAGTTCTAGGTCTTTAATTGTTAATGTTACAATACATTTACGTACATGGTTGGATTTTACAGTGAATTATTGTCACTTTTACACCATGGCATTAATTTTGCAACTGCAGTTCCTGTTCAGATCAAGATATGATATTCTAAAAAAAATTAAATTAGAAAGAGGGACTAGGCTATTTGGGACTCTGTCATTATTCACATATATTATTTTATTTAAACTAAAGTCATCGGCATCTCATCAATGTGACAAAACTCAAGAAATGAAGTTAAATTAGTCCATTAAATAAGAACCTTAACAGAAAAGGTCAAAAGTAGCAGTGATGTGATTTTTTTTTTTTTTTAATGTAATATTAATGATGAAACGACCCTTCAGGAAATTCTTGTGGCTTGGTCCGTAAATTAAATAATTGAAAATACAGATGACAATAATATGAGAAATGGTAAAAAAAAAAAAATAAAATAAAATAAAATGCTTTTGGACATGTGGATGTCAGCCCAAATATATTTATTACCATACTAATAATGTTTACTTTACAAAGATCTTACTATGACAGTGGATTATATTCAGTTAATGATATGTTTTGTCTAAAAAAAAAGGCTCTTTTTCTTCATATTTCTCTGTTCCAAAGTAATAACTTCTCAATTCACTCTAAGGTTTTATGAACAACTACATGAACAGTAATTTAACTATAGGAAAATATGTGTTTTTCACTGAATAATGCAACATACTATGGATGATATCATCATAAATAATGATAAATTACTTATATGGGGAAAATGTACTTGGAAATCACCCTAAATATATTTAGTCTTCACACTACTAATATTTATTTAGGTTTTTCTATGACAGTGGTTGTAGTAGTAGTAGTGATTGTTCAAAGTACTCACATTCTGTACTTAAGAAGTACAGCTACTGATGTGAAAAAATACTCTGGTAAAAGTAGAAGTACTTATTCAACTCTTTTACTGAAGTAAAAGTTAAAAATATATATATATATATATATATATATATATATATATATATATATATTTGTAATAAAGTACATAAGTTAAACTTGTCCATGATGGCATTAATACTTATTTTACCAGGAAAAATCTGAAAAGTTTCAAAAGTACCAAAAATAAAGCATTTAAAAGTTACTGTGTAGATAATGTGCTTGATAAGGTCACTGTACTCAGTTTTGTGGGTATGGACAGGGAATCTAGGAAAAATGGGGAAAAAAAGTCACAATTGAGATAAAAAGTCATGAGATTTTAAAAAAGATTACAAATGAGATTTTTTTAAAAATGCATAATTTTGAGATAAAATGTTAAAATTGCGAAATAAAAAGTCAAAATGATAAGATAAAAAGTCAAAATTGTGAGCTAATACTGATATAACTATAATATATAAAGTCACAGTTTATTCTCCTCCAGTGATTTTTTTCCCCTCTGGTGACTTATTTTTTCATACTGTCCACATCTGTTTAATTTGAAAAAAAGTAATGAGTCTATTCTGAGAATGTAAGGAGTATAAAGTACAGATATTTATGAACAAATGTACACTGTGTTTGCACTCCCAGACACCCATCACCGGGAAATATCTGTGTATGAAGTCCAGTTTAAAAAGTACGGGAGAGTCGTGCTTCACACACGCGACATATCTATAGGAAAACTAGAAAAGCAAGGTAGACCCCCCCCCCCCCACCCCGATCACCCCCAAAATGAAATCAGTTCTCCCTGTTCACATTTCCAACATATCCTGAAAATTTCATCAAAATCCGTCCATAAGTTTTCGAGTTAGCTTGAACACAGACAGACAAACATAAAAACATAACCTCCTTGGTGGAGTTAAAAAAAATAATAATTTGAAAAAAAACCCAAACACACGGGGCAGTAGTTGACGGCCGCACCATCACAATCAGTCACAGAATACATGTGTCCTCTGCTGATCTATATGACTGCACTGACAGATATTTAATCCCCTGAAGATGTGGATGTTAAGTTCCTCTTTCAGGCATTTTGTGTTCACGCCATCACAAACAGAAGTGTTTAAAGTACTCACCTTCTGTACTTAAGTAGAAGTACAGCTACTTATGTGAAAAAAATACTCTGGTAAAAGTAGAAGTACTGATTCAGTACTGAAGTACAACTTCTCAATAGTAATAAAGTACAAAATTAAAAAGTACAAAATTAAAAAGTAAAGGTTTTTTTTGTCATGAACGCAATAATACTTCAGAAAATAAAATCTGAAAAGTTTCAAAAGTATTGGAAAAAAATAAAGCCTTTAAAAGTGAGTTAGTGTGTAGATAATGTGTTTGGTCGAGTCACAGTTACTCAGTTTTATGGATATGGGCAGGACATTTAGGAAAAATGGGGGAAGAAAAGTCACAATTGAGATAAAAAAAAAGTCATGAGAGTTGGAAAAAAAAGTTCTAAATGTAAGATAAAAATGCATCATTTTAAGAGAAAAAGTCAAAATTATGAGATAATAGTAATATAACAATAATATATAAAGTCACAGTTCCTCTCAACACTTAAAATAAGGTTGATGGACACTTGAGACATACACAAAAAAAACTAACAAAACTGTAAAATAGAAACCTGGTATTAAATTAAATTAACTCTTTGAAATCTTTTTTTTTTTTTTTTTTTTTAAAACCAACATTGTCTACAGAATTAGTCACTGCGATGTTAAAACCAGCACATAACAACCGAATATTTCCATGCACCAATGACTAAAAAAAACTAAGTGAACAACTTTGACAGACGGGGAACAGACAGTCGACTGCGAGAAGCAATTTGAACGACTGAAAAGTTTAGTTTTTGTTTTTTTTTTGCGTGGAGGGGGTCAAAAAGCAGGTCAGCGCATTTAGGATGAACTTCACGACGTAATTACTGAAAATGACATTTCATGAAGATTCAACTACAGCCTTTCATTAAGAGTTGGAACGAAGGGATATGTTTAGAGAATCTCACTCAACCGTAATCTGACAACAACGCCAACCACCCACCCACCCCCTTTTTTTTTTTTTTTTTTTTTTCTCCAGCAGCATAATTAATCAAAAAGCAATTACATTAGCATGTTCAGGAGATGGATTAAATGATTTTGACAATTTCTACGTCTGCCTTGGCTTGCTTAGGCCCAGTCCTGCTGTCTACCCAACACTAAAAAAAAATCACCAAGAGGAGAACAGTGGGATAATTAGTCCAAATGATGAGCAGGGGGTGTTGGTGTCTGTGGCACATTTCCAGAACAGCCCCCACCTACTGTTCCAGCCACTGTGTATTAACTCTCCTGTTATGTTCATTTGTCAGGAACAGCAGTGGTGTCCCTGGGTCCATTTGACCCGGTGCATCTATAATTATCCAATACATGTCCAAAACCAAAACACAACAAACCCCGCCCCCCTTTGCACATATTTTGCCTGATTTGCCCTATCTCTTATCGTTGTGAAAACACATTTATGGTGATTGTGACCTTTGACCTACATTCACCAAATTTTAATAGGATCTACTCTGGACCACCTTGCTCATTACCTGCCAACAGACAAACTGATTCAAACACAATACACCTGTCCCCTTCAGGGGGTGGGGTACCAACAAGCACTGTTAATATTTTCCATTGAGTTTTTTACCTCATCCAAGGGGATTATGTTTTTGCCAGAGTTTGTTTGTTTTGTCTGTCTGTTAGTTAGCAAGATAACTCAAAAATTAATGCACAGATTTTGATGAAATTTTCAGGGTAGGTTGGTAATGGGGAGATCTGGAAATGATTAGATTTTGGTGGTGATACTGGAGGAGGAGGGGGGGGGGTATGTGGTCTCAGAGTGCTTTTCTAGTTTCAAATATGTAACAAACCAAAAAAAAAAAAATCCCACTCAGTTCCTACTAGTGCAGGGGTCTTGAACTCTGGACCTTTCGCCACACTGTTTTAGATGTAACCCTGCTCCAACACACCTGATTCAAATGATTAGCTCGTTATCCAGCTCTACTGAAGCCTGATAACGACCCATTGTTTTGAATCAGGTGTGTTTGTACAAGGTGACGTTTACATTAACCCGGGTATATTTGAAAATGCAGACATTTGCCTTTGTTTGTGTTTTTTGTTTATACACACACTGAGGTTTTTTTTTCTCTGAAAACACATCTTCATAAAAACTCTGGCAAAAGTGAAGCTTTTTTTTTTTTTTTAATTTGTCTGCATTTTGTTCTCATTTTTTAACTCCACAGAGGGGGAGTCAACATTGTTTGAGATCAATGCATTTTTTAGTCTTGCAGCCAAATATTTTAATATTTACTGCATGTGTGTGTGACCATCATCGGTCCTCCCTGAAAGCTGAGCAGACATCCTTTATTAGAACTCTCTATACTCTAACTCTCCAGGGAGGGCAGTGCTACACCTCAGTGATGTGTGGGGGGAAACAAAGACTGGACAGGATGGACAGGGAAAGAAATTAACAGGTAGTGCTATTGCAATTAAAGATTGTAAGGTGGTGTGTTATTCCCAACTACCAACTGTCCGTCAATGAAAATAAAAGAGGAGAAAACCAAACCAGCACAAAAGAAAAAGAGCTACAATAAATAAATAATTAAACAATCGGTAGTGAGCACCATAATTGTGGATGACTTGATAGTATAAAATAGAATGCAATATAATAGAATAGAATAGATTAGGCCAAAAGTGGATACGAGTGCAAAAGAGAATGAATTAAGGGTAGAGATTCTGGAGAGATTCTCAGCACATTCTGGTGGGTCCCATCATTCACTGAAATGGGACTCGGCAGTAGCTGCACGTGTGAAGGACCCCGAAGCCCTGAACAGCAATCACAGCAAGGCAAGTGAAGCTTTTTAAAAACCAAAGACCAAGACCAAAACAGACTTTAAGGCTAATTTTCTGCCACAGAGAGCAGCTACAGCGGATACACTGATTAGCAGTATTTATTTTATTAAGAGTTATATTCGCAAGTTTGCTTTTCAAAATAAAGCTGAATCCAAGTCATAGACCAGCAGAGACGCATCAGAGTTCAGAGGGCAGCATTTGCAAATCTTTTGGAGAGTGATCAAAGAGTGCACCCATACAGACACATTCCACACAAACCACTTGGCCATGCTTTGCTTTCTTCTGTGGAATAAAACAAGAAGTAGGAGTATCAGTGATTATCGACGAGGCTTTTGATTGGCTTGGCATTCATCTAACATGGCCACTGACAGGCTTGGCGTAGTTTAACAGCTCTTGACAGTGTAGTTATGTGGATCAATAAAAACGTAAATAACAAAAAAGAACGCTGCTGTGTGCGCAAAGTTTTTTTTGAAAACGGAGCTTAAAATAAATATGCGTTTCAAAAATACCTGGGTTTGTGTAAACATAGCCATAGCCTTAAACATGCAGGACAGTGCGGCTTTAGGTCCGCAGTTGAAGACCCCTGCACTAGTGAACAAGACAAAAAAAGAAAAACAAAAAATTTACATAATTATGAAAAAACAAGTGGTGCCCGACACAACAACCCACTCCACCCCGTACACATTTTACCTGGTTTGTCCTATCTGTTATCATTATGAAAACACTGTGACCTTTGACCTACATTCACAAACATATAATGGGATCTATTCTGGACCACATTGCACCTTTCCTGAAAATTTAATGGAAAATGATCCAACAGTTTTTGCATAAACACAAACAAACAGACTCAAACACAATAACACTTACTCTTTCGGGGGACGGGGGTAACAAAACATATTTCATTAGTAATTTAATTACTATCTATTCTATCAATATTTAGTGCAGTGGTGTTTCTTACCTCTAACAGGTAATGGTTCAATGAGGATAATTCACTCAATTTTTACTGTTTTTTAATGTTTCATTACTTTTGAAAGGCCAACATTTAAAATATAACAGAACATAACATGTCTCACATCTTTTACCTCCAGTTTGACTGCTGGGTCAAATTGACAGTATATATGTGGTATGAATATGAAATATGTGAGATGAACCATTTTCATATTATATATCGATTACACTCATTAAGGCTAGCAGAAGAAGTTTTACACTGAAAAAAATGCTTTGAACTATTTTTCCTAGATGTTCAAACTTGAAAACAGGTCAAATTGATCCTTATCATAACAAGAAGGTTAAAGCACATGTCTGTTTAATCACAGTACACTGCAGACTTCCATGGTTTATTGGACTATAAATGTGCTGAATGAACACCCGATGCCTAATTAGGGAAGACTTGAGTTTTCTGACTGTTTTTTTCCACCTTGCGTTCCCTCTGTTTCTGCCTCTGTTACATTGGCAGCAGCTCTCTCCACAGTAGGAGGCAGCGCCCAATCCCTCCAGTCTTAAGAAGTCAACTCGCCTCCAACTTAGATGTTGAGGGGGATTGCACCGGAGGCAAATCTCTCTGCAGCCGTTTCAGCCACTTTTTTGTCCGTGCGATGCAGGTGGGCTCGGTGTGAGTGCTGGGGGGGAAAGGTAGTCATGCAGAGACGAGTCCTCAGTCTCAGCAGATGGACTATCAGTGGTGGGAGTGCGGTGCGGTACTGAGGCTCAAAGAGGCGACTTGAGAGGCAGGGCTTCTGAAAGACTTTCAAAAGGGTCAGGAGGTATCAGCCCGCATGAGGCTTTGGAGTAAATGATGGGGAGAGAGAAAGAGAGAGAGAGTGGAGGGCTGAGTCGCCAGGCCAAACTAATAAGTGAGCCAACATACAGCACATGAGTGCATTGGTTAATAGCCTCAGCCGTTGAAGATAATAAGTGCAGACTGCCAGGCCAGAGAACCTGAGAACCAGTCAAGGTCCCAGTGGTGGAATTAGGGTGAAGGACGGCGTTACAGATACGGGGCGCTGCTGGGAAACTGCCATGCCCACCGCACCAGTCATTTATTTATATAAACCTCCTGGTTCATGGAAAAGGTTGGTAATTACCATTAGCAATTACCACTGAGCAAGTACAGACACCTCTGGAGTCTGGTGCCAGATGTGATTCAGAGGTGAGAACAGGGTTTGTGAGTCACATGCCGGTAGTTCCAGATCTCTAGGGTAACAGACATCTTCCCAGACACCTCTGTCTTAACGTACTATTATTAGTAGTATTAGTATTTGTATTGGTGTAAGTATTAGCACTGTGCGATTGGTGAAAAAATCAGAGGTGGGGGGGGGGGGGTTCACAGAAAAAAGTTTGCGTTGGATCTTGTGACCCTCATTACCACATGAATACAATAAATGAGGCTCAAATCACTGAATAAACATTTAAAATTAACACTTTTATCTGATGGTTCAGTTCATGTGGTTCGGGACCAGAGTTCGGTCAAACTGAGCACATGATATCTGTCACCGGACGGAACACATTCGAAGGGGGGTACCGGGGGGTGAAACCGGTGGGAGTCAGGTTGGGGTGGTTCGCAGCCCAGTCCCGACTACGGCCTCAGATGAGAAAAGATGATCCACTGAATGTTAGCATATTGCTAAGAGGACGGTCTGGCTTGTGCTACCACCGGCACATTTCCTCTGCGGTGCACACAACCGGCTCAGGGGGGGGCTCGCGGGTCTGGCTCTCCCCTTGCCCAGACAGTCCATCTTTCAGACATTTAGTGTTCATGCCGTCTCACTCAAGACTCATAAACTCTAGGACCCAACTGTGGTGTCCAAAACCAGAGGAGGGCAAATCGCACCCAAAGTATTAGTACCCAAAGCAACCCTGTGATTAATCTGATTGAAAATTGTAATCCTTTACCACCCCTAAAAGAGGTAAATATTAAATTTAGTGGAGATAATGAATTTGATTACAGCCCATACAATAAATAGATTTTTTGATATGTTGCATATTTGCAACAGTAGGCATTGAGGGGTTAAATGTCCAAGAAAATATAGGAAAAAAAAGTCGAATATACCATAAAACTGACACATACACTTGGACTTAATAAGTAAACAAGAAAAGAACCATTCAATAAAAGCAGCATTAGTGTGACAGTATTATTAGATATGGATGGGTTTATCTGGTGGTTTGTGTTAATGGAAAGTTCATAAAGCTTGGGTCAAATGAACAGCATGTATTATGTAAATATGCAACATGTGAGTACAAACTCTTCTTTTCATTTGCAGTGTGTAAATGGACTATAGTTCTCTGAAGACTACTCTGAATGCCCCACTTTTTACAAACCCACAATAGCAGCATTTAGACTGATTTCTAAGAACTTTTCCTCAAGGTGATATTGACTCTATATCTCAAGGACCTCACTGTTTCTGTGCAATGCTAGCTGCTGTTAGCTTAAGAATGCACCTATATGAACTCCACATAAGCTAACATAAGCATCTGTTAAATATTCTACCTTTAACATTATTATTTGGGGAAAAATTCGTTAAAAAAAATTACTAAGCTTTACTAAAGGTGGGAAGTAACTAAAAGTACTTAGTTAGATTTTTTAGGTATCTGTACTTGACTAGAGTATTTATTTTTCTGTAAACCTTTGACTTTTCCTCCTTTCATTTGTTCATAAATATCTGTACTTTATACTCTTTACATTCTCAGAATAGACTGATGAATTTTTCAAACTAAACACATGTGACAGTATGAAAAAGAAGTCACTTCAGAGGGAAAATCAGTGGAGGAGAGAAACTGTGACTTTATAGATTGGATTAGATTAGACATTTATTTCATGATTGTTTTTATATAATAAATGTATTTATAAATCATTTTGACTATCTCAGAATTTTCACTTTATCTCATAATTTCAACTCTCTATCTCATAATTATGCACTTCTTATCTCATATTTAGTACTTTTAATTGCATAAGTTTGATTTTCTTTTTTAATTTCATAATTCTGCTTTTTAAAATTTCAAATCTGACTTTTTTTTCTTCCAATTTTTCCTAAATTTCCTGCCAATAAAAGCAGTGTTTCCATTACCCTTGGAATTTGCAAAATGTAAATATCGCTATAAAGAAACTGGTAATGGAAACACCTGAATTAAAAAAAAAAAACCACTCAAATATTGATAAAATTTTTCACACTTTCATAAAGTGGCTTTTCAGACATTTCAAAATTCTAATGTATTGCAAAAGTACAATGGAAACACTTTTTCCACAATTATATGTTACAGGATGTGACGTACATGGTCACATGATCACGTCTCTGAGTGAAAATGGCAGAGGCAGTCGCTGTAACCATAACAACCATTGGCTGCTCGGACACGTGATCAGGGTGATTCCTACAGTAGACACGGTGAAGGTTTCATTTTATTATCTGTTAGTTTTTGAATATTTAAGTTGTTTTTTGTTTTGTTTTTTACAGAGAAAAAAGTGTCAAGGGCATTTATCATTTGTTGTTGTTGTTAATTGCTGAGCATATTTATACCTAATATTTCGACCTGACAATGTAGGGACCACATGTACAGACCCTTATAATGTTAACCAGGTGGTTTGTTTGACATATTAGTGCCTTAAAAGAGTTTGCCAAGGACTTTTACTTAGAAGAGAGTTAGCCGATTCATTCATGCTAATGCTATTACATGCTAATTCACAATTGTCATTTTAACACATCTAAAGGATATTTCCACTGAATATTTCAGTCTGACAATGTAGGGACCACATGTACAGTCCCTTATAATGTGACCCAGCTGGTTTGTTTAACATGTCTTTAACGATTTCTTTGTGGACTTTTACTGAAAAGAGAATTAGCCGATTCATTCATGCTAATGCTAGCAGGGTGATAGCCCATCTGACGCTCCGAAGGTGACAGCAGTGAAATGTCGTTGGATGATATTTCACAAGAGTTACGACGGTCCTGCCTCGAACAACCGTCAATGGAAACACATTCAAAGCACAAATATACTGTGTCGAAATTTTAGGAATGTCGCGATTGTTTTGAGAATAATTATAACGGAAACACAGCTAGTGTTGCCTTTTATGTTTTGATGATTTCATGTGCTGGTATTAAAATTGAACTGACTGACTGACTTGAATTCATTCGAGCTGAACTCCTTTTATTTTGGAACCAGTGCAATTCCACCTGGTGGAATCGGCCTCGGAGCAAAATCTAACATAGATGGTGTTAAGTTTATAACAAAACAATTGTTTTTGAGTTGATATAGGAACGTATTAGGTCAACTTGTAGTGGCTTACACACCTAAGCTGTGGCAGGTGTATCCTGGAGTCACTCTGTTTTTTATCTGGCACAAAAAATCTCCTTTATATTGGTGTTATTATTATCTACTGGAGATAACGTCTCCCTGTGTATGGGGGGGGGGGGGGGGGGGGGGGGGGGGGGGGGGCTTCACGCACAGCAAGAGAGGGAGGTGGTGAAAACAATGCTCACAGACAGAGGGATGAGAATTATAGGTGGTGGGAATAATAGGTCTGGCCCAGTGAAAACATCCGCCTGTGTATCCCAGGTAAAACAGGGCCTTATTTGCAGATAGGGGCTTCCCATTAGCAGCGGGTTTGCAGGTACAGTTGTGGCAGAAGCTTATGGGGGGGGGGGGGACTGGACACCTCTGCGTCCGTATCCTCAGCTCAAGGGGCTGGAAGGCAGGAGATGCCACGCTGTTCTGTGAAAGCACAGACGCCCCGCTACGACGGTAATGAGACAAGACCACCACCACTGAGACACAGGCCATAATTACCCCCCCCACACACACACACACACACACAAACAGTCGCTCCTTAGCAACGGCAGCCTATTTATTTTCGGCTGAAGCTAAAAAAAATTAAACATGACTGTACCTTAGTCACTGTTTAAAGGTGAAATAAAGGTTGTTTTGGGATGTTTTCACTTTTAGGACTGACTGTGATGGTGTTCTGTTCATATAAAACATGTTGGTCATCGTTAATGCTACACACAAACACACACACACACACACACACACACACACACACACATACTTCAATCCATGTCTCATGAGGACCAAGTTTGTAATCAAGTAGCGAGTAGTGAGTATTTTTTTTAAAGAACTTTTAAAATAATTGTAATAATTATAATAATACAAATGTGAAAATAATAAAAATACCTTAAAATAAATCATTTTTTTAAGTCATTGACTGCCATATGTCTTTTTGAAAAGTATTTTGAACATAGCTGACAGTCAATGAGTTAAGAAAACATCTTCAAACCTTTGAAACTATATGTTTCACTTTCCTCATGCTTTACGAATAAACATCACGCTCAGTTCGGGTCTATATATACATATATATATATATATATATATATATATATATATATATATATATATATATATATATATATATATATATATATATATATATGTGTGTGTGTGTGTGTGTGTGTATTTAAATTTAGTCATTAAGGGGTAACAATAACACTGGTCTACAAATAAAATATTTCCAATGGTCCCACATGTGTGTTGCTGATAAATGTTGGTTGGCTCAAGTTTCCAGGATAGGTCTGGGGTTAAAGTGTGAAATTCTTAAAATTAACAAGACAATAGTGGGGGGGGGTAACTTTAGACCTTCGACTCCTGGCTTTTATGCCTCTCTATTTCTCTGGACCTTACACCGAATCTTCTAACCTACATCCACTGAGCCCCCTGGGAATATATGCAGTGTTGGGGATAACAGTGTTCATAAAGACATTTGTTTTGTTTTTTTCCAGTAATGGATAATCTAATTGATTACTATTTGAAATGTTACAATGCTGTTACCGTTACTGGCAGTGAAATGTGGTGAGAGAGAGAGAGAGAGAGAGAGAGAGAGAGAGAGAGAGAGAGAGAGAGAGAGAGAGAGAGATAATGCACATCAGATACAAGGATCAACTTGAGTATAGGTCAAAGGTTAAGGTCACAATTAACTAAAAGGTCAAAATCACATTGTCAGTTATAACCAGGGTGCTATTTACCAAAAAAAAAAAGGGGGGGGGGGGCTCCTCATAGAAAAAGGCTTGCGTTGGATTGTTCTCTCATTCCCGACTGTAATCAGATTATTAAGCAGAGGAAAATAAACTAATCAGGATTCCCTCAGTTGCAGCGATTGAAGAGGGAAGAGCCCAGTACCCGATAGTTTTTGAGATCTCTGGAGGTCAAAGGTGACATGTCACAAAATGAAGTTCTGTAACACTGTTTGTGTGTCTGTTTGTGTGTGTATCAAACATAGACATATCACGCTATAATACTGGATATATTATCATAATATTACATGTACTGACTAAGGTCAAGGTCACATTATTGGTTCTAATTCCAAAAAAGATTCTTATAGAAATTTGAGATTGGCACAAAATAGACGCAAAAATGAGGCATTCTCTGAATACTTGTTCAGTTATACAAGTGTATACAGAACAAAATACGGTCCGTATAAAATAACAAGATAAAAAAAAAAGAATGTAGGCACTAAAATGTAAGGTCAAATAAATAAAAATCTGTTAAAAATATAAACTTGTAAAAGTACAAATTCATAGAACAGTCCCAAGTGCAGTAGGAAGGATTATTAAAAAAAAAAAAAAGTATATGCTAAAATATGGGTTAAAAGTGTTATTTGTGCAGAAAACATTTAAACTATATATTTTAAAGTGTGATAACCTGGGAGAAAAACTGTTACTGAACCTGGTAGTGTGTTTCTCGAAGTTAGATATTCCTTTTCTTACAGTGTACTTTGTATGTATAGTTGCATTTTCTTATAACACAGCAACAACATGTCGTAGTTCCATGTATTTATAGTTTCGAGTTCCAATCAGCAACAATGGAAACATAACACCCTCGTCAACTTGTTGTTCTTTACTCATTATTCTGTTTTTCTGCACAACACATAAATATCATGAAAGAATTATTGGTTACACTCATGAACAATGTGCAACAGAAGCTTTGCTACTTATACATAGTTCATATAAAGTACTGTATAAGAAACAAATGACAAAAGAGACACAGCTTCTCCTGATTTAAAAGGAATCTCCTGTTCCCTGTTCAGTGACGCGGAACATGATAGTAAAGTAGAAAAGGACGAGTTGTCTACCAGGACTTTGAAAAGAGTCACTGGGTATTTTTAGTCATTTGTATTTAAACATCAGAATATATGCACTATTTTATTCGTCTAAAAACATTCAAGGTAAAACCACATGGATAGATTTTTTTTATGTATTTTGTGGGAAATGTGAATATAAATAAATAAATAAACCCATACAGACAGAACAGTCATTTGACATATTTTTTTATTATGATTCATCAAAATTAATTCCAAGCAACTCTATGCTAATATGTTTTTGTTTTAATTATTTTAAAAATGTTCATCCGCTAGCTAACCTGAGTGATATGAGCATCCTCGAGCTAACCTGAGGGATATGAGTAGCATCTGTTACCTAACATGAGTAATATGAGTATCCGCTAGCTAACCTGAGGGATATGAGCAGCATCCGCTAGCTAACCTGAGTGATATGAGCAGCATCCGCTAGCTAACCTGAGTGATATGAGCAGCATCAGCTAGCTAACCTGAGTGATATTAGTAGCATAAGCTAGCTAACCTGAGTGATATGAGCATCTGCTAGCTAACCTGAGTGATATGAGCAGCAGCGCAGGCAACAGACGTGCTCTTTTTTTTCCAAATATGATGTGGAGAGTGTGATGTGCGTCTTGGCGGCCGCTGCCTTAAACTTTTTGCACTTAATGCAAAATGTATCAGACATCTGGACAGTCCAGTTTTAGAGCCGCGGGTCCAGACCAAATCCGGACATATGTTCACCCTACTGATGTTGTGCAGTTATATTTAACGTTAGCCTTTGGTTTGTTGGGGTTAAAATGTTGATGCTTGTTGTTACATTGCAGTGAACTTTAATACAAGTTGTTTGTTGCTGGACAGACGTGTGTCCGTGTTGTTCTTCCGACTTTTTAAAAAAAAAAAAACGTATGTCTTTGTCTTTGTTCTGTAGAAACTTTCTTTCAAGTCTTGTTGTCTCAGGCATAAATAAATAGCTAGATGCTAACATGTGCTGACGCAGAAAGAGCTACTGTAGCTATGGAACATGTCATTGTATATTTGACTGCCATGATCCAATAGTGATCTGTGTATTCTCAGTTGTTCCCTCGAGCGGCCGTCAAGTAACTTAGATGATGTGACTCTGTAATATCTTTACCGTTCAATTACACTTATTGTGAATAAATCATTTTAAATGTGATTCTCCTGTTGACTGTTTTTCCTCAATCTAGAGGCACTTTTTGCTCCAACAGTGGGGCGAAGAAGTGAAAGTGAAACCTCTGTCTGTCTGTCTGTCTGATATTTAGCAAAGATAACTCAAAAACTTCTGGATGGATTTTGATGACATTTTCAGGATGTGTTGGGAGTGTCACAAGGAACAAATGATTTAATTTTGGTGGTGATCCAGAAGACATCCTGGATTCGGAAAAACTTTGAAATGTATTCTCCATTTACTGCAATGCAAACACAATGTAACCCCCCCTCAAAATCTAATTATTTCCAGATCATTTGTTAGTTATCTTGCTAACAGACAGACAGACCAACATAGTGGACCTCTTTTCATTCCGGGGGGGGGGAGGGGCTGCCTTTGGCGGAGGTTTGCACTTTTCTAGTTTTAAACGTGATGAGATGTTTTGAGTAGAAGTGAGAAAACTGGACATGTAACATTTCTTTTTTTTTCCCCTTGTGCATTCTTTTCATTTACAGTTGAGTGGAGAAAACAACAGTGATTCCAGCTTTCAGCATTTTGTCACTTTCATTGACTCTAAAAGTTGTTTCTTAATACTTCAGTCAAAGGTTTCATGGTGTTAGTTTTTGGCCGGCAGAATGGTCTCTGGTCACCCCCTTCCCCGTCCATCATTTAGTCTAAATAGATTCCGTTCATATCTCTCTAGTCCAGTACATTAGCATCTTTGGCAGACCTTCACAGCTCTTCATTCTAAACACTGACAATCATATCCAACCATCTTTTCAGATTTGAAATTACAAGTATCCCTCTAGAACGTCCCGTTCACTTTGAATGACGTCAGCGGGTGGATTTTTTTCAATAACCGCCCGCTGCGCTGTTAATGCCCGCTGCCCATGGCAACGGGTTTTGTCACTTCACTGTACCATATCACTCCACAGGTACTTCAGCCACTTTTAAAGTAAATATTAGCTTCGTTCTAACTGCTAGCTTATTCAATGTTAACCTATCCTGTCAGGACCGTAGTCATCTCGTACAGAATCTCCAGGGCCGTTGTTAGTATTTTACCCCTCAGTTAACTCCTCTATGCTGGTTTTTATAAAACAAGGAGCGGTTTCAGTGAGCTTCGTTTTCAGTATTTATTTGCAGGAACAGGACAACACCTGCTCCGGTCGCCGACCTGACTGTGTACATCCGTCTTTCTCTTTTCTCCACCTAAAACTCTCTGCACCCCCCTTCTGTCTGCCCTGCCTATTTCACAACACTGGTCTGTTAGAGTAGTGACAGTAATAAACTCTAATAACCCATAGAATAAGCGGGATAATACATGGAACACGAGTTACGTATAAGCCCTTAAAAGTTTGTCTGGTCTCAAAGTTCACCCGAAGAGCAGAACAATATGTTAAACCTTCCTGAGTATTTTAGCTGAATTTTAAACTGGTCACACGTACTCTGGTGGTGATGTAGAGGTCAGACCTGCACACTTGTCCCACCCTCTTCTCCTAGAGTTGTTGTTCAGGTGCTCAGATAACAGTTGGTGTTCGTCTGTGCACTGCAGCGCTGTGCTGTATAATTATCTTTGGCCGGGATAATCAGTGGTGCTAAAAGGTGATGGATGGTCAGGGAGCGCGTTACAATAAACCAAGCAGGCAGTCGTCCGATAAGCACAAGCGCTCCACACATGTTGTATATCTGACTCATTTCAAATTAAAACACAGCAATTACAGGATATTTTTCGTGTCTTTTAATTGCAAAACAAGCATTAAATGAAAATTTTTTTAAATATAATGAAAGTCGAATCTACCTGGATAAATAAAATGACAACAATTTCCCACGGAGTATCTGAACACCTAAATAGGTCATATCTTATTACCATGAAAAGATGACCAACTGTATTTTACACCAATTATTTACATGCATTGTTACTATTAATGGTACAGAAGTTATTAAACAGTTCAGATCAGTACATGTTTTGGTCATCAGAGGCTGTTTGGGTCTTTATGGGTTAAAAGTTACTTTGAAAAAGTAATTTATTACAAGTACTTCCCCCAAAAAATTAATTGTGTTACTAACTGCATTACTCCACTAGCAAAGCAATTAGTTACCAGGAAAAATACTTTTGCGTTCCTTTTTTTGTTTTTTGTTTTTTGCTTAAAAATGTCAAATAAACAACAACAAAAAAACCAGTTTAACAGGGTATCCATCGTTGTTCTGTGATGTTACTTCGGATGTGAATTAAAGCATGTCTAAAGCACTTTGTGATACATGGACCATGTATGAAAAGTGCTGCATAAATAAAGTTTGATTGATTGATTTAATAAAACAATGCAAAAGTTAAAAACACATCAGACTACGCGTTGCTGCCAAGAGCCTGAATCAGGACATAAACAGAAACAAACCATAGGTCATAGGCACCATAGGCACTGAAGGCTGTCAAAAGGGGGTGGAGTACTCACTCATGCTAGTGGAGCAGACACTTGCATATTAAAATAAACATACACACTAAAAATACATACATATATATATATATATATATATATATATATATATATATATATATATATATATATATATATATATATATATAATACTATTAAAAAATGTTTACTATTAAAAAATAAAATACAAATATTTTAAAACATTACAAATATTTTTAAAAAAATAACATTTCTTTAAAAATACTAAAAAAAACATTCTAAAATGAAAACATCAGAAACACACATGAGTACATACATCATCAAAAACCCATCATAAATAGCAAAAGTGTTTTTAACTTTTGCATTGTTTTATGAAATACTGTGTTAATATATATATATATATATATATATATATATATATATATATATATATATATATATATATATATATATATATATATATATATATATATATATACATTGTTTTATGAAATACTGTGTTAATATATATATATATATTATTTATTTATTTTGTAAATCCCAAAATGCCTCTGCTTTTTTTTCCCTCCTCTTCTGGACATAAATAACAGTGTTGCAAATATTACCATCGCAGGGTTTAATTTCATCATTTTTTGCTGAATCTGATTTGAGAGTGAAATGGTATGCATTTGCATTTGAGGCATTTAGCTGACGCTTGTATTCAGCGGTTTGCAGTAAGTGAGCAAGGCAGGGCTTCAGAGTTGCGTTCAAGGACACTGTGACAGGTTACACGGCTGTTGGTGAGCATATTGCGGGAGGGGGGGGGGGGGGTGCGATGATGAAATCTGTGACCTTTTGGTTTCAGGACGGTTTATATGATGATGGACAGCGGTGAGTTTTTTTCTTTAAATTTCCTCATCTTTTCCTTCTGTCAAATCAGGCCTGAAATATAGCCTGATATCACATGAGAACAAAAGTGAATTATTACAGAGAAAATGATAACGTCACAGCATTTGACAAAGATATAGCAGGTTTGTTTATTTGACTGTATTTTTGCAGAAGTGCAGATTTAACATTGACAAAGTTTTTCCTTTAAAATTTCAAAGTTTTCCCACAGGATAAATACTGTATGTGTTTTAATGGATTCTGGTTGAACTGTGTGTTACTGAAACACTGTTGCTTACTTTAATACTTTAATCACAGCATCACACGTTTTACACTGTAAACAAATGAGCGCTATCATTTATAATGGATTTGTTTTATTTATTAAAACCTTGATGAGTTTGTTCTCGATCCCAGAACAACAGGATAGTAATAAAAAAGTATGTTCCAAGATAAAAAAAAGAAGTACAACAGTGGAAAAACCCCTTCTGTGTTGAAATAAATATGACTTTATTAGGGTGACTTTGTGCCCTTTATCAAGTCACAAGAATTCCCTGAAGGGTCACATGATGATGATTATTATTAGTATCGTTATAATGTAGAACAAAACATAATAAGACACACAGATGCTGCTTTTCATTGATGTTTTTTTTTTTTTTTTTTAAAGATTTATTTAAATTCAAGCCTGGGTTCTTTTTCAGTTTTTGCCTCAACACAAAATATGTTAAGAGTCCCTAACAGATGCTTTTTTTAAAAAAAATTATTTATTTTTTAAATTCTTATTACTTTTCATTTTTTTTAAATATTGCAACCACAGTTAAAATTATAGTAATAAGACAATATGTATTTTTAGGGTGATTTATAAATGCATTATTATTTAGGTAAGTGATTTATTGGTATTTATTATATTATTATTATCTGTGTTTTCCATTAAGTAGTGAAAATTATTAAAGACCAAGTCACAAGAATTCCCTGAAGGGTCATATGATTTTTAATATTACAGATAAATATACAAAACTGCTGCTTTTCTCTTTAGTTCAGACTTTTTTTTGAATGGAAACCTTTAACTTCAAGCCTAGAATAGTTTTATGTCAATGACTTTAACTTCAATACAATAATATCTGAAATATGAAACAAGGAGTCCCAGATAGTTATTCCTTTTATTTTGATTTTTGTATTCTTTCTTTCTTTCTTTCTTTCTTTCTTTCTTTCTTTCTTTCTTTCTTTCTTTCTTTCTTTCTTTCTTTCTTTCTTTCTTTCTTTCTTTCTTTCTTTCTTTCTTTCTTTCTTTTTTCTTTGTCTCTTTGTCTCTTTCTTTCTTTCTCTTTCTCTCTCTTTCTCTCTCTCTCTCGCTCTCTCTCTCTCTCTCTCTCTCTCTTCCTCTCTTTCTTCCTCTCTCTTTCTTCCTCTCTCTCTCTTTCTCTCTCTCTCTTTCTTTCTTCCTTTCTTTCTTTCATTCTTTACGTGTTTATTTGTTTATTTTTTATTACAACGCAACCTTTCTGTCCTTCTCTCTCTCTTTCTCTCTTTCTTTCTCTATCTCTCTTTCTCTCTCTCTCTCTTTCTTCCTTTCTTTCTTTCATTCTTTATATGTTTATATGTTTATTTGTTTATCACATTTCAACCATTGTACAGTAAACATTAATAGTAGTAAGACTATTTTAGGACTATTTCTAAATGTATTTTCCCTAAATAAGTGATTTATATGTGTGATGTTCATAACATTTTACAGTAAATTCTGAGGTTATTGCTGCAGAACAAAACAAAAGCTGAGAAAAATTTGACTTTTTTAATATATATATCATTAACTGAATGTCAAAACAAGAGTCTACAGCCACCATCGTAGTGAAATACTAGTAGTAACTATTTCTGTGTTGACTTCCACATGTATTTTCCCACACATTTAACTGTTCCTATTTATCACCATTGATTATATATTATTATATTGCCAACTGCCTTGTCTACTATTTAATGAATATCCAGCATTTACTTATTTTCATTGACTGACCAAGTCACAAGCATTCCCTGAAGCATCACATGATTATTATTATTATTATATTATTACAGAAATAAAATCACAACACTGCTGCTTTTCACTTGTTTTCTGGAGATGTTTTGCCCCAGTCACATAATATATCTAAAAGAGTCCCATATAGTTGCCATTTGTATTTTATTTTATTTTTAATATTGTGTCTTGATCTGAACAGGAACTGCAGTTGCAAAATATTAATGTCATGGTGTAAAAGCGACAATAATTCATTCTAAAATTCAACCATGGATGTAAATGTATCATAACATTAACAATTAAAGACCTAGAACTATTTTAGTGGCGACTTCCAAATGAATTGTCTCCACGTTTAACCTTTCCTACATGAGTTATTACCATTTATTAGAACATTTTCTTCTGTACTTCGCATTTTTCAGTGGTAATCAGACATATATATATATATATATATATATATATATATATATATATATATATATATATATATATATATATATATATATATATATATAATTTACTGATCATGTAGGTGTTTGTAGAATAACACAGTAAATTCAAAGGTTATTATATCAAAAACACAGTGAATAAAAAGTGACTTTTTATTCATTCATTCATTATCTGAACCCGCTTTATCCTCACTAGGGTCGCGGGGGTCAAATCCAGCTACAATGGGCGAAGGCGGGGTACACCCTGTATGAGACGCCAGTTCATCGCAGGGCTGACATACATAGACAAACAATCACATTCACACCTATGGCCAATTTTAGATTAACCAATTAACCTATCAGTGCATGTCTTTGGATGGTGGGAGGAAACCGGAGTGCCCGGCGAAAACCCACGCAGACACGGGGGACATGCAAACTCCACACAGAAAGGTCTGGTGTGGGATTGCTGTGAGGCACGAGTGCTAAGCACTGCACCACCGTGCCGCCCTACTTTTTATTTGATTTGATTTCATTATATATATGTAACCTGGTTAAAAAATAAGTTAAGTTAATCAGAAGTGTTTAGAAATGTTCAGAAATGTTAAAAAGCACAAACACATTACTTATTCTATAAAACTATTAAAGTCATAGTTCCATTAATATTTTAAGTTAAAAACATTTAAGAGAATTCCCAAACATAATTTAGAAATTATTACAATAGATCACAGATATTTCGTTAGTTTTAGCTTTTATTTTGAAGGAGACAGGATGTACTTATGTACAGGGTTTCCCTGGTCCATGCTTGTAAACCGGAAGTGCTCTAAACAATGCGGTAACTTGACTAGAAACTTTGCCGACACGAGGGAGTAACCGACCGCAGTTTCTCCCGGTAAGTCACAATTTGGAGACATTTACCGATTTTTAATCCAATAGTCACTAATAGTCTCATAATATTATATTGTTTACAGCACTGAAGGGTATCACTCGTGAGGTAACAACGTCCCGCAAAGTGTATTTGCCCTAAGGTAAAAGTTGTATTAGCAATTAGCATTCACTGTACAACTGTATGCTATTACTGTTTGCTACACATTTGTTTAAAGTAATGCTAAATCAGCTTGCTTATTGTATTTTCATGATTTCGGATAGAAATGTGGACATTATGATTAATTGGCACCTAAAATTGTTTAGATGATAATGGCAGTAAATTTAAAAGCATATTTCCGGGCGCAGCATGTGGCGAACCAGAGCGGGACCAGTGTGGCAGTGACGTCCTTCGCCATTTTGTGACCACGCCATCATATCTTCGTCCATCGCCATCTTCTTCAATCATCACCATCTTCTACATCGCACCCAAGCAACGTTCAGGCCTGCGACATAGCTTACTAGTAGCGGTAACTGCCGGCTATATGACTATATGTGTGTGTGTATGGTGAGTGGCCACTTACATAATTGGATTGTATTGTAACCCTTTTTTTTTCCCCATGAAATTATTTAGTAAACTATAATTTTGTATATATTTTAAATCATTGGTGGTTTTTATGTTTAACTGATGTGTGTGTATAAATTCGTAAGGTAAAGGAACTGGGATTAGTATATAAATTGGAAATTTTAACAAAATTAATAGTTTGAGTTAGAAAGAACGCAGGGGCCCTTATACGCAGGGTATAGGTGGGCTACATATATATATATATATATATATATATATATATATATATATATATATATATATATAACCACTTTCATAGTCAGACTTAATTTAGTATTAGTAAGGATTAAATAAAATGAAGGGATTTATGACCATTTATTACTATATTATCCACTATATTTTACATTATTTGTTGAATATGTGATATTTTCTTCATTAATAAATTAATAATTCAGAGATTGTTGTATTAATTTAACTAAAACTGAAGAAAAAGTGACCATTTCTGCAAAATATATTAAACTCTATGGTGTTTTTGGGGTTTTTTTTTTCTGGTGAATAAATGTTGCAGAACATACCACTGTTTCTACATTCAATACATAACCTCTAAACATAAAAAAGACACATTTAAAGCCATTGAAAACTGTATTTGATCTGAATTATTTGATGGCATTGATAGTATTCAAGGTTCAGATGTTATTAAACATTTTAAAGCAGTAGATGCTTTTTTTTTTTCTCCTGTGGCCAACATTCACTCGATAACTCCTTAACACCACTAACAGTTTATTTAAGCAGGAAATACTCAGTGAGATTAAGTATGTGTTTTACAACAGTGTCCTGGCCAAAGGCAGCGGCACAATTAACATGGATTATATGACTGTTTATACATGGCTGCAGCTTTACATGCATCTATATAAACCCAACACAATAAAACACATTATACAATCAATCCATCAACCCATGTTATTCAGAATAATCAAAGTTGGTGAATAAAAGGCATAAGTGTATGCAGCCAGATGTTCCTGCCTTCACACTGTTGAAGATGATTCTAATGGTTACAACTTATTATCTGTTTGATTCCAGGCAGATGGAGCAGTGTTTTTAAATGTTCAGTATTAACTGAAGGTGTAGATACGAAGACTAAACACTGGGACTTTAACCCTTTAACTCCTGATGTGTCAGCGCTGACATGTTTAATAATTCAGAAAAAATGCGAGTTTGTTTGTGTTATTTTAGAATGGAACTGATGTCCAGGTGTCTTACTGTGTTCATGTTACATATTATTTTCTGAGTTTAATATTTGTTTTTGTTCATTTTACGGATAATTTTGGCAGTTTTTGTTCATTTTGTTGCTTATTTTATCTTTTATTTTTTACTGTGGGATTGCTTAAGTCTCAGGAGTTAAAGGGTTAACACATGTACATTAAAAAACAAACGAATATATCCCGTATAACCCAAAGAAAAATATGTTTTGCTTTTCTTTTAGTTGAAAGAGTTAGGGTTAGGTTTATTTTTTCAAACACATTGTGGTTTTTTTAATCAAATGTCCCCACTCTATTCATTGTGGAAACACATTTTTGGTTACCATAACCTTTGACCTTAAAAGTCTGTATAATACAAATAAAGAATATAAGAAAGACATTTTAAAAAGAAAGTCATATTTGAAATTGATCAGAGATGGACAAATCTGGAACCTTGAAGGACAAATTTGAAGACTCTAGGTCAAAGGTCACAATGACGGTCATAATTGAATTTTGTATATACATTTTGAACTCATCATCTTACAGACTTCCAATGAACACCAACATGCTTGTCTTTCCATTCTGCATCTTGTGCCTATAGTTTCTGACCTATTGGTGACCCAAGAGGTCAGGGGTCACTCGGTCAAAAACAACTCAAATTGACCATAATGGGAAAAAAAAACCAAAAACAAGTGCCGATAGAAACTTAGTTACGGAACCTGAAATGGGCTTATAAATGGAATCATGACCTTTGACCTTACATGACCTTGAAAGGTCAAAATCAAGGTCACGTGAATTTAAATGTATGTAACTCCAAAATGAGTGATGATTTGTAGAGGTTAAAAGATGAAAAGTCCAACATGTCTTAATACAGACATACAGATGCAGTTATATTTTGGCACATGACTTATTTTTAAGTACATTAGGTATTACAGTTATTTTTAAGCACATTACAGTTATTACAATAATTTTTAAGCACATTACAGTTATTTTCCAGATTCTACAAAGATCATTTTATAATTCTAATTTACAGTTCACAGACACAGTGTGTGTAGTGTCTACTCTCATGTTATTTGTCTTTATTACTCACATTTGCTGTGGTTTTATATTATTATTGAATGTGTGCCATGCTGCTGCTGCTACACTGTAATTTCCCAGTTTGGGATAAATAAAGAACATTCATATATATCTGTTGAAAATGAAAACTGCAGAAACTCAGATGACTCCATTCATATTTTAAAGTGAGACACACACATATATACACACACACACACACACACACATACACATACAGAACTCTCCAAAAACAACTTCTGTGCTTCTCTAGTATTTTCTGCCTGTACCAGTCAACTCAAATATCCATCATATTAAGCTCCAGCTATTGATGTAATTCAGGTCTGAAACATGTTTGATTAATGTTTTGGCAACTTTTGTGTCACTGAATATATCAGAGATTTTGCAAAAACATTAATACTGATGTTTTATTTGGTGTTGGATGCGTCTCCAAACTCCAATATGGCAGCAGCAGCAGCGGTAACTTCATTAACACCTGATTAGTTGGGATTTCACTGTCATTAATATTGTGTGTGTTCTGGGACTGTAGGATAATAATGTGATATGTTCATAGCCAGACAGCCTGATCTCTGTCAGCGCTTTGTATATTTAACTACATGAGACTGTGATGTAACACACAGACCCGATACATCTGACTGGAGATTTAACTGTAATTCAATATTGTTCAAGCCTCATAAACTCAGAGATTTAGCGAAAGATATACAGAGCTATACAGCCTAAGAGCCGAGTTTGTACCAGTAGAAGTGCATGTATATTAGTGTCTTTGTCTGTTTATATAGCGTGTATTACGGACAATTTGATTCATATATTGACTAGGTTTCCATGATGTTTTTAATTCCAAATTATTTATAATGAATAAAATAATTCAGAGTTAAAACTGTTTGCTTTGTGTTAACATGGAAATGTGAATGCCAAATAGAGGTTTCCATGGAAACGGGTGTATTCTGCTGTAATTAATTGGGCTTTAAGAGCTGGAGGTACAGATGGTTCTGATTGGACAGAACAACCACTTAACATCTGGATGTCTACTAGAAGAAAACAATGACATTCACTTCCTGTTTTTGTTTCAACTATCAATATGGAAGGACATATAATACATGTGATTTTTGCATTTATTTTTGTCATATTTTTGTGAAGCAGCAGTTCGACCCAAACAACATACTAATGTCGTCAGTGCGGAATATGTGCGTCATCGCGAAAAGACCAGGTGCATGTGCAGAATGACAGGAGTAATGTTAAAGAGAAATTAACTGTTTCCATGGCAGAGGAATTATTGAATTCAGAATTAAGAGTGGAATAAACCAGTGACTTTATTTGGAATTTAGTTTAATTGGGAATAGTCATTTTCAAATGGATTTAAAACTGCGAGCAGGCTGTCCGTAGCGACCGCTGATGACTGCCAATGGTGAGGTGACATCACACCATGGGCAGGATGCGATATTCTGCCAGAAATGCACGCTTTTGTATAAATATGTAGGGGGCGCTATAGAGTGATTTATTTGAAATGTTGTGAGTTGAATGAGTGTAGAAGTGTGAGACTGACGAGTGAGTCAAATTTCAGCCTAATTTGTGTTTGTATGTTCAATCGAATGCCATTTTAGTAAAGGCAAATCTGTAGGGGGCGCTATAGAGCAAAATTGAAATTTCTATTGATAGCAAGGTGTAGGACTGGGAGATAGCCGTCTGAGTCAAATTTCAGCCTGATCAGTGTTTGTATGCCCGATCTAATTCCATTTAAGTATTGGTGTATTTGGCGAATCTGTAGGGGGCGCTATAGTGCGAAATAATAACTTCATATGAGAAACAGGTGTAGACCCAGGAGATAGAAATCTGAGTAAAATGTCAGCCAAATTGCTGTTCGTATGTTCGAACTACAACCATTTAAAAAAAAAAATCTAGGGGGCGCTATAGTACAAAATCTGAATATCTTTAGCTAAATGGATGTAGACCTGGGAGATAGACGTCTGTGTCAAATTTCAGGCAAATCGGTGTTCGTATGTCCGAGCTGCAGCAATTTATGTAGTGGTAATTTTTCCCGAAAACTTCGCAAACTTTGTAAAGAACATCGTAGCACAAAAACGATGCAACTTTTCCAAAACATTTGGATAACTTTTGTCTAAATCGTGTTCACTGGTTTTGAGCTCATTGGACCAAGGAGGAGTTTATTAAAATACGAAGACAGTGAAAATCCATGACTCAACATGTTTGAAATTTCAATCCAAGATGGTGGACTTCCTGTTGGTTTATGGGCGTGGCCATCATAAGGTTTTTTTGTTTGTCTCCTCATGATGAACATGTTTACTGATTATCATAGCTCTAAATTCACACCTAATGCAATATTTTTTGACTTTTCAAGGGACTTTTACAAAACCTATATATACTATATATACGTCTGAAGTGTGCGCAAAATTTGGTGAGTATTCGTGCATTTTTCAGGGGGTCAAATTAGAGCTCAAGACTCCCCTTGCGATCACAGTGGACTCAGTAGCCTAATTAGGTGTTTACATGGTCGAATTAACCTTTATTCTGAATTAAACAGCAAAAAAAAAAAGAAAAAAATGGATGATTGTGATTGATTCTTCGTAAATAAAGTACAACCAGTACTCAATATGTAACCATTGCACCAGGTCAAAGGTCATTACTGATGTGTATAAATAGGAATAAAAATGTTATGAGCAACAGTGTATTACTGATAAACTAAATGAAACAGTTGTCCCAGGAACAACCCCAGGGGCATCCCATCATTCACACCGTCTATATACACTGACACCTGCTCAATAAATAACAAATGGATTATTCTGACATGAATACACCAACTGTGTTTCAGTGTAAAAGTGTAAGAATAAATGCTTCATCCTTTCATCTTATTTTTCTTTTCTTTTTATTTGTCTTGTATCTGCTGCTGTAAAACACCATGTGTCCCTGTATTTATGTGGAAAGGTCACCGAGAGCTCTACCAGAAGATGTCTTATATAATATAATGTATATTTATAAAAGACAACATTGAATATCTGGTGAAGGTTAATGCACAGATTTGATCAGTACTGTAGTTCTATATGATGAGTCATATCTGTACTGAGCCCTTTTTCTCCAGTTTTTACCTCATTGTACCATTATGATTGGTAGTTTTAAACATTTAATACATTACTGCTGACTGCATTTGCTTTATAAATTGTATTTATTGTCATTTGTCATTTGATTTTAACCCATAAAAAACAACAATGCAAGCAAAAATGTATTTTTCTCTATATTTAAAATTTCTTCAGTTTTTTTTTTTCACTATTATATTATTATGTGTATTTCATATTTTTTCTAGTTAAAATCGGGTATTTTTCCGTCTTTAATTTACTGATCATTTCGATGTTCGTAAGAGCTCTGATTAAAATGGAGGGTTATTCGATAAAAAAGACAATAAATGAAGAAAAAGGTGACGTTATCAGCAAATATATGTCATTAATTGAACATAAAGTGTTTCTATGCACCATTATGGGTTGATTGTATTATTTTAACCTATAAAGACCCAATGCTACTTTTGTGGTAGTTCCAAAATACGCTTTTCTCTATATTTAGCTTGTCTTTATTACCCTAATAAATGCCCTTTATCATAAAAATAATCATCTGTATTTGCATTTTATCAGTGAATGTTCTTTATTTTCGCATATTTAATAAATAATATTATTTAGGTCATTTGGAAAACAGATAAAACTAATGAGAAAAGGGAAAAATCTGTCATTAACTAAATGTAAAAATCTTAATCCACTGTCATTGATCCAACTTAATGGATTTTTTTTTCAATATTTAACATTTCTTAAGGTATATATATCATTATTTATTGTAATATTGTTGTCTTTATTTAGTGTTTCCAGGAAAAATCTGTTATATACCTATATTTAATTTATTAAATATGTAGCCATTAAACCCCAGATAAAAATTCTAGGTTATTTTATATATATATAAAAGTGAGTTTTTCAACAAAAACATCAATAACTGAACGTAAACCCAGTGTTTCCGTCCAGTGTAATTGATCCAACTCTGTTTTTAAATCAATGTTATAGAAGTTGACTGTGTTTCCATGGTAACTAGAGAGCCTCTGAACATCCCATTGGGTCATAACTGATAACCGTAAAAACATGAAGAACTGTATTTTTCCACCAATTATTTCGATGTATTGATAGAATTATTTCGATCAACAGGCGTTAAACATGATAGATCAGCAGATGCTTTTGGTAAATGGTGGAGGTTTGGAACTTTATAGGTTAATAAAAATTAAATTACAATGACTCAGTTATATAATTTTTGCTTAGATTTTCATCTTCAAAAGGAGCAAAAAGGAAGGTGAGGTAAAAAAGAGAAGAAAAAAAAAACATGAGAAGCGACTGCAGCATAACTGCAGGACTGAAATCCTAAAGTTGCTGAATATGAAAATACTTGAGCAAAGTAGAGGTACTTAAATATTAATCTAAGTACAGTACTTGAGTAAATGTACTTAGTTAAGCTCCACAGCTGCTTCCTCCATGTAGACCCATATGGTTCCCTAAGGTGATAATTTCTGCAACAGTTGCTAAAGTTAATTGTTAATATGTTTCCCAGTGGAGCACGGGCAGCATCTACTCATCAGTAAGTGTTTTTACAGATTGTGTCCCTTGAAGAAAATATTCAGCATGCGTCACCTTTAAGTATAAAATGCAAATGAAATGGGAGTTTATAGAAAATAAAAACCCTCTCGCTGCACATTATATTCTTACCTCAAATTTACACAGGCAACATCCAAGCTGCTGCAATGGTTGAAGATGTTAGTGGTTATAATTAATATTTTAAAAGTCATCCATTCACTGAAGGGCCACTTGTTTTAGTAGAGTTCTTGTAGAGAGAGCAGTACAGAACTGGTCAACAGGTTCTATAGGGCTGACAGACAGGAGACCTGGACCTGACCTGTGGACAGTCAACAAGCCTTTACTGTTAAGTCCCAGAAGAGCTGGTCACAGGTGAATGTTCCCACTCTCTGGACACTAACATGTGAATATTTCTGTAGTACGAGCACACGGTTTTATTTTTTAAAAATTTAAATCCTATTTGAGAGGGACAATACATAACATACAGTTCTTTAATAAGCCATGGGATGTACAGTCACAGAAAACAATGTTAACCCTTTGTTGGTCACATGACAAAAATCCCCCCAAAATTTCCTTTTTTTTTTTTTTTTACTGATCCTAAATTTAACTAAAGTATTAAAAGTCAAACATTACTCCTTCATCAATCTTACCAACATAATTTGTGACTTGGTTCAAATTAGATGTATTAACTCCTTGTGTTTGTATCATTACTGATTAGCATTAGCGATTAGCATTAGCTTTTCATGACCCTTTACATACAGGGGTGTCAAACTGTGGTCCTCGAGGGCTGGGGTCCTGCATGTTTTAGATGTTTCCCTCTTTCATTACACCTGGAGGCCATTGCATCATTATTAGTCTGATGAGGAGCTGATTATTGACTCTTTATGTATCAGGGATGATGCATTCTGAATGGATGATTTAGTTTAAATATTCAGAAAAAATCAACAGTTTTACTTTATTTTGTGCATGGAAAAGGTGGCAAAAATCTAAATCTTTTTTTTTTTTTTTTTTTTTTTAAATTGTTGTGACCAACTCTCACTACTGGTTTTCTTCTTCAGTAATTTTTTTTCCAAAATTTTCCACAATATTTGTCATTTTGTAAATATAATTAATGTATTTTGCCAGACTATGTGTATACACTGCACCCACGTCATAAATTGTAATTCTGAGATTGAAAGTGTCCTATTTTTCTTAAATTAAAAAAAAAAATAACACATTTTTTTGGGAGGGGAGTCCCTGCTGTAAAAGAAAAAAAAAAGTCTGTTCATATATTTTGAACCACCAAACATCATCATGTTCATATTCAGTTTACGGCAGTTATTTAGTATATTGTTGTATTATCCCTGACATTTTGTGTTCCTACTTATTTCTTTTTTTTTCCGCAGTCATTGGCAATTATGTATGAGGACGTCTAGAAAAGGTCACCCCAAGGCCAGAAAGGAGTACAGCTCAAAAACTTTATGGTAATCCATGCGGTGGTTGCTGACATATTTCAGTGAGAACAAAGCAGTGGAAGTTGACTGGTTGCCATTGTGTGAGCTGTGGTGGTAGCGGCCGTATAAATGCAGTTCTAACAGGAAGTACAGACTTTACAGCTGCATATGAAATAGAGGCGCTTACACCAGCCAAAATCCATCAGGACATAAAAACCATTCAACCAGTGTGTGGAAAACACATCCAACAAAGCAATCAGATGGTGGCGACGGCGCTGAATGTGTACGTCAAACGGTCGCATGTGTAGCAGAGGTCGTTTGATCTTTTTGTAGACTTGACGCTCCTTCTGTTGTAGTTCCAAGAGGTTTTTTTTTTTATTATATATAAAAAAAAATTTAAGTGAGTCGTCAGGATTTGTTGTAATATTATCCATGTTATTTTGCTTTTTTTTTTTTTTTAGTAAATCATATATTTTCCTATATTTAATTCACTGATCATGTAGTCATTTTAGTTCAGGGGCCACATTCAATCAAATTTAATGTGAAGTGGGTCAGACCAGTAAAAATAATAACATAATATAGACATTATGTCAACTCCAAATTTTCCTCTACACAAAAAAAAGTTAAGTTACATGAAGAAAATTTACCAACTGTCCTTTAATACAATATGAATAATGTAAATAAACTGACACTTCTTCAGAAATCTAAATGCAGTTTTAATGAGATCATGTCTCAGATTATCATTTACAAATGTCAATTACAACATGCAGATTATTTATTAGTGGATCTACAAACACACAAAACACTTAAGAAGAGGCAGAACATTGTTCCATTTACACTTCAGACATTTGAAAATGCTCATAATTGATCAGGTTATTCATGTGTTTGATTAAATATACGTTTGTTTTATTGTAAATATAGGAAAATGAAATGAAAATGTTTAAATGAACAAAGAGCAAACAGTGGAATTGTGAGTATTTATAGGTTATTATGATAGTATTTTAGTGATACAACACCTTTTAATCTGTATAAAATTATCAATATATTTACTATAATTTTTTTTAACCGGTCTGGACCCTTTCAGGGGCCAAATTTGGTGTAGATGTAGATATCAGAGATTTTTGTAAAAACAGATTTATTCCTGTCACTGTCTTAGCTGAATGAAAAGTTGTGACACCCTACTTTATTTATTTATTTATTATTGCGACGTCGAATGTCTACTTTTTAAATTTTTATATATATATATATTTTTTTTTTTATCCAGGGAGTGTTTTTATTTCTTGAGGGTTTTACTGACTTTGATCTTACTTATTTATTTGATCTTCTTAATTATCTATGCTGCTTTTTTTTTTTCGTCAGTTCTGTCAGTTGATCAAGTAGCTGCTTGACAGGTTTCAATGTATATTCTATATTGTTTTATTGTGCAAAATGAAATCATTCTTTCAGTACAATAAATCTAAAGTAACCTTGAACCTTAAGTAAATAGAAAAGTTATATCACAACTGAAGAAAAAGTGACATTTTCAGTCAAATATCAGTAACTGCACATAAATCAAGTGCTTCCATCCATTGTCATTGATCCAACTCCATGGGTTTTCCTGCCGAATCAATGAGTCCATTTAAATGACCATAAATGTAAATGGCCTGATAACTGGGAGTGATCCAATAACTGCCACAATCAGATAAGTCACATTTACATGCACTTTATTTTTGCTTTTTTTTCCCCCCAATGTAAATCAATATTTAATTTACTGACCATGTAGGTGGTCATAAAAGTTCAGATAATAGTTGAGGGTGATTATATCAATAACCAAAAAAAAACAAAAAACAGAGGCACATTTTTTTGTATTTCTAGGTGGTTTTTTTGTGTATTTTGTTGGGAATGTAAGCAAAAAACTAAACAGAACAGTCAACCAACAAAGTGTTTTGATCATGATTAATCAAAACCCTGTGATTGACTGATTTAAAAATGTAATCATTTGACTAATTTTTAGACAATTATATAGACCTGTAAAATCTTTCACTTTTTCCACTGGCAGGTTATTTTCTCTGCTTATTTTTTGCTACATTTTCGCCAATGGAACAAATGAAAATGATATTGGTAAGATTTCTTGAAATAACATTTTCAATATCTATTGTCTATCTATCACAGAATGTTAGGCCCAATCCCAGCTCATCCTCTGGCCCTCCCCCTTAGCCCCGCCCCTTTGCCCTTGCTCTTGGGACTACCCCTTGAAACAGAGCTGTAAGGGTTAGGGGTTAAAACATTCCTCTACCTCAACCTGTTACGTCATCAGTTGTCAAACTCCAGTCCTCGAGGGCCGTCGTCCTGCATGTTTTAGATATTACCCTTTCCCATGTGATTCATTTTAACCCTTTAACTCCTGAGAACTAACAAAATAATTGTAAGTTGAGCAAAGTAAAACACAAATCAAAGAAAAATAATGAATTAAAAAAAACAAAATATAGAAAAATAAACAAAATGAGCAACAAAAACTAATAAATATTTACAAAATGACAAATAATGTGGAAAATTACTTGTTACTTAATAATCTTTGCTTCTGCCTGAACCTTTTTCAGTCAAATTCTGTATTGTTCTCTCTCTTTTTGCTGCTTTGAAGTGAATATATGACTGAAATAAACTAAACTGAATATATATATTGAATTTTGGCCCCAGCAATTTTACTCTTGCTTTTTGGCACCTTTTCCATGCACAAAACTAAAAGGAAAACAGCTATACTATAAACTGTAGAAGTGTGATCTGTTAGAAAATGATTGTGTTATTTATGAAGAAAATCCCTACATTTGTGAGTTTTCTTTCATCACACTGCTGCACTTTTTTTTGCTGTGTTTACATCCATTTTAGCAGTAATTTGAACAGAATTATGGGACATTTTTCCAACTCTTCCATTCATAGCATGGACTTGGAAAATATCTGTTTTGAGGATATTGTAAATGTAAAATGAAAAAAAAACAACAAAAAAAACACACCTATAGTTTTTGCCTTAGCATTTCCCCTCTGTCTAATCTGGAACCCAGGACACAAAGGTGGTAAAAGTACTCTCATTCTGTACGTATGTAAAAGTACAGCTACTGATGTGGAAAAATACTCTGGTAAAAGTACTGATTCAACTCCTTTACTGATGTAAAAGTGAAAAAAAAGCAACTTACTCTTTAAGATGACTTAATTCCAGTTGAAAAATAAATGAATGAATAAAGTCACTGGTTTATTCCACTCTTAATTCTGAATTCAATAATTCCATTGACATGTAAAAGTTAATTTGTCTTTATCCTCAGGTTGTTATTTTGATGACACACATATTCTACATACATATTCTGCTGCTTCTTAATTATTACAAAAATAAATGCAAATATCACATGTTGAAATGAAAGCAAAACAGGACGTGGACGACATTGTTTTCTTCCAGTAGACATCCAGTTATTAAAGTTATTTCATTAATATTACTGTGTTCTCCATTGTTATTGAATACATTGTGTGTTGGTTCTATTTAAAACGTCCAGGTTGCTTTGTTTCCAGCTGTTTTTACACCGATACTTCCTCATACATGTCCATGATGCAGTGACGAGGTGTCTCTTATTGATTCAGAACCCCCCCCCCCGTATGTGTTTACCTTTCCCAGAGTATCATCCAGCTAGGTTTCGTGCCGTCGCTTGTTCTGAAAACAGGCAGGGAAAAGAAACGAGGCTTTATTTCCACAGAGAGCACATGAACCAGTTTGATCCGCCATTTTTTTTACAGTTTGTGCAGCAGCTACTGTGGCGCCGTCTTCTCTTGTAGATGCTAATGCTAATGCTACTTCAGATTTGCTGCAATGAGGGACAGGTTTAACCCCACGCGGGTGATGCTAAAGTCCATCTGACGTCAGGTGGACCGTCTTTTTCTGGGTCCTTCTTTCCTCTTGTTGTTTTCTGTGAATGCAGCCAGTGAAGGTGACAAACCACTTTCAAAGGCAGCATGTGTTGGTGACCCGGGGTGACCCATCAGATTCCAAAAGGAGCGTGGAAAAGTGGTTTTCAGCGGAATGACACCTTTAATATGTCCAATCAGAACCCTCTGTACCCCTAGCTCTGAAAGCCTTATTAACTAGAGCAGTATACACCTGTTTCCCATGAAGCTTTTTTTTTTTCAGAATTAACATTTCCATGTAAATACGAAGGACATAGCTTCAATTCCAAATTTTTTTATTCCGAATAATTACTTTTGAATTTAAAAAAAACATGTAAACATAGTGAGTGAGGGATTTAAGAATTATATTAATACCATGGGTTACAAAGCTATAGATGGTGTCAATATAGGTTTTATTAGGTTGAGTGGAAGACTGGGTATTTGGAGAAACAATTAACAAATTGCAGAAGAAAATTTTGACAACTTGGAATGTTGCAGAAAAGTGAAAAAAATATTTCAACCAGTCATATTTGAACTTCGATTTTTTTTTTTTTTTTAGTGTGGTAGTTGTTGCTTTGTGAGCATGGCTTCTTCCCAGTCCATCTTGATGGTTTATTGCGTTAGCCAGAACCAAATAAAAATAGTTTTGGAATCTGTTGCCCCGACTGAAATCCACCAGGACACAGAAACCATTCAGACAAGACTCTTTCAACTGCAAAGGAAACGCTATCGATAGAGCAAAATATTTCCTATGAAGCTTTTATTTGAAATTAACATTTCCATTTAAACATGAAGGAAATAGCTTTAATTCCAAATTATTTTATTCCTAATAATTACTTGTGAATTTAAAAAAGCATCATGTAAACATAGTCAGTGAGGGACTTAAGAATTATATTAATACCATGAGTTACAAAGCTATAGATGGTGTCAATATAGGTTTTATTAGGTTGAGTGGAAGACTGGGTATTTGGAGAAACAATTAACAAATTGGAGAAGAACATTTTGACAAGAAAAGTGAAAAAAATTACTTCAACCAGTCATATTTGGATTTAGATTTTTATTTTATTTTTTTTTAGTGTGCTTTGTGAGCATGTCTTCTTCCCAGTCCATCTTAACGGTTTATTGCATTAGCCAAAACCAAACAAAAATAGTTTGACCGACCGAAATCCACCAGGACACAGAAACCATTCAGACAAAACTCTTTCAACTGCAAAGGAAACACTATCGATATGTGCACTGAACTGAAACACAATAATTACACCGTTCTGATTGTCCCGTCAGTTAATCTGGTTATATCACAACTGCTGCAAACGGCAAAGAACACCAAGGTTCATAAAGAAACGTCTCTGCTGCTCGAAGCTTGGCTCAGTCTGTGATGAAACGGCTGCTCTTTGTTGTGTGTTCTGCCATGTGTTCAGCATTCCATTCTGTTTGTGTGTGCGCGTGAGGTCTACAGCGATGGTGTTTATGTGGGTTGTGGGGTGGTTGATTCAGCCAAAAACCCGAGAGAGAGAGAGAAAGAGAAAGGCAGACATGAAAGATGGAGTGAGGCACAAAGAAAGACAGAGGAGGGCAGTTACCTCAGATGCAGTTTGCTCACATCTCATTAGTGCCTCCTTTCAGCCCAGCTGATGTTCTCCACCTACTGAATTATACATCGGCCACTAATTTGGGAAGGATTTAATATTGTATCTGCTTTATCTCTATCAAAAAACTGCAGGCATTTCATAATTTATTTGTTAGAGCCCTCTAGTTATACCTTGTAAGCTTTAGAGGCAGGGGAAAGAATCTGAAATTAGCCTAATTTTGAGTGTTACGACCCACATGTATTCTCATACAGCTCGAGCTTCTTATCAACAAAAAAAAAAAAAAAGAGAGGAACAAAAAAACAAAAAAAACAAGAACAAAACCATTTTCTTTTGTTGCAGCTAAACCGCTACAAGATAAAATCTAAGAAAAGTTCACAACAAAACAATAAAAGCCTCGTCTTCGTTATCAGTGTTCTAATATTAGAATACATTACCAGCAGCAGTACGACGAGTCAACTGGCTCATACGTACAAAACAAAAAATGCATGCTTGTCTTTTAATGACGCCTGATTGATTCATATGTGGAGTGAACCCCAAATAAATAATGCATATTTACCTCTGCCAAGGAGGTTGTGTTTGTCTGTCTGTCTGTCTGTTAGCTAGTGAGTTAGCAAGATAACTCAAAAAGTTATGGATGGATGTTGATGAAAATTTCATGACATGTTAGGGCTGTCACGAGGAACAAATGATTAGATTTTGGTGATGATACTGGATTCTGGATCACTTTGAAATTTGAAATTGTAAAACAAACAAACAAACTCCAGCATAAACATAACCTCCTCTTTTCATTCGGAGGTGGGGGGGGTCTGCCTTGGCGGAGTTTGCGCTCTCAGAGTGCTTTTATAGTTAACCCTTTATCAGGCAAATGAGTATTTGTGGTCATTTTACCAAACATGACAAGACAGTGAGTCAACAGTCTCAGGTCTAATGTAGTCTTCAGGGTCTGTAACGTCCACCCCTGCATGAAGAGTGAGTACCTGCTCTGTTTGGTACCATGAAGTAATGGTATTAATATAAGGAATGATGTTCACAGGAATCATGTGGATGTGGACAGGGGTCTGGATCTGCACTCATGTTGGTGTAATGTTCTAAAACACACGTTCCTTTTCTCTGTGCAGGTATTTTTTTATTTTTTTTTTTACATCTTTTGACATTTATGGTAGAGGCCTGGGATGGGATGGGATGGGACTCCACAGGAACCGTGTAATGTACCCCTCAAGCATAAAAATGGCCACCAGGTGAATAAGGCGAATTGCTGATGGTCTTTTGTGTGTCGATTGTAATTCATGGCCAGTACTTAGATTGCAAAGCATCTACAGGTATTTAATTGAAACACCACATGTGTATATGTAAGAAAATATACAGGTTCTCAAGTCACATCGTACTTTCGTCGAAACAGACTGTTTTTTTTGAAAATGTTCTTCAGAGTGGGCGGCATGGTGGTGCAGTGGTTAGCACTAGCGCCTCACAATAAGAAGGTCCCTGGTTCTATTCCCACAGCAGACCTTTCTGTGTGGAGTTTGCATGTTCTCTTTGTGTCTGTGTGGGTTTTCTCCAGTTTCCTCCCACCATCCAAACACATGCACTGATAGGTTAATTAGTTAATCTAAATTACCCATAGGTGTGATTGTGAGAGTAATTGTTTGTCTATATATGTTCAGCCCTGAGATGAACTGGAGACTCATACAGGGTGTACCCCGCCTTCACTCACTGTAGCTGGATTAGACCCCCAGTGACCCCCATGACATTAGTGAGGATAAAGTGGGTTCAGATGATGAGATGGGATTAAAATGTGAATTTGAAAAGTGTCAAATGTTGCTTTATTTTTAATCGGGGAAGATATGTGGTAGGTGAGGGGGTGATCCAGAAGGTAGTTTTTTTTGGACGTACCAAAATGAAAATTGCAGTTGCCATTTATTTTATATTGGCTTTGTTTTATATTGGCTAAACATGTTGTGCTTATCAGTGCACACATTGTTAGTGAATCTTTGTCAGGCCAGAATGTGAGCACAACGAGCGCTTGGGGAAAAATGCGGGACAAAATATTATATATATCTGCGGGTTGAAGCGGGACAGAAACTTGCAGAAACAGGACAGAAAAGTCAGTCCCACGCAAAACTCTAATTTGTGGTACAGGAAGCAAATATGTTACGTTGATTTTTCTCCATGACAATATAAAATATAGGGGGAAAAAAAATCACAAAATGAAGTTTTTTTACGTCCTCCAATAACACACTAAGGTTGAAATGTTGGATTTGATTATTTCTATGAATGTTCTATAAAGAGTTAATACAGCAAATGATCTTTCACCTTCAATTTCAGCTGATAAATGGCGCATATGCAGCATGAAATATAGCGTGGTTGTATTTTTTTGTTATGTTAACAGCACTAAGACACGGCGCAGACAGAGGCCACACAGGCTGATGATGTTACAGTGATAAAAATAATACCATCCATCCATCAGAGGCTCAGAGGAAAAGTCTGTCGCTGCAGGGCTGCAGGGGGAACTTTATCTTTATGAGGGGGAACGCAGTAAAGCAATCAAGCCAAGCATGTATTCTAACTACGCAAGAGTTTACTCTCAGAGGAGGTAAATTACAGCAAAAGGCTCAGACAGGTCCATCATGCTTAGCTGAAGTTATAGGGACTAGAGTGGGATCTGTTCCAATCACTACCTGGCAGGATGACAGGTTACCAAAAGGCTGTCCAGCTAACAAGCTACTTTTGTTTAGATGCCCTGTGTGCTTGTAATTGGTTGTTTTGGCAAAATAATATTAAATAAAAATAACAATACAAATAATCTGCCAGGATTCAGGAAGGGGATCATTAATTGGACATGTTATTTTATTTTATTTTTTTGTATATACATCAGATTTCTGTGAAGAAATACTAATGAACAAGTAATAATCACTTAAAAATATTTGATCATATTTTTTAGATTTATTGTCAAATGCAAAGACAACCAAACAGTACATCACACAATGAAATTCCTACTTTGCAGGTATATTTATTTATTTATTTGTAGTTTATTTAGCAGTAATATACAGTGCAAACTTATAGATGTGAATACATAGGAGGTTTATAGCCAGATGGCTAATTTGCAACCCCAGTCCCTGATCAGGCTACCTTACATAAAACATAAAATATACAAATACATTTGATCTAAAAATTATTTTGTCAAATGCATATATATTGAGATTTTTGCTCGGTTTGGATAGTTTTTTTTTCCTCTATTTTAAATCATATCCACTTTACTTCTGTCAAGGCCATTACAATTTGAGAAATTTAATATCACCTACTATATAAAGATGCTTCAGCACAAACTGAAAATATAAAATCAAGGACTTAAACAATTTGGAACGATTGAACAAAACCACAAAAAAGATATTTGACACCAGACATTCAAGATGACACATGTATCGTTATTCTTCCTATTGTCTAGTGTCATTTGATAGCAGGGGCGGATCTATGGGTGGGCCTAGGTGGGTGGGACAGCTGTGCCCACCCATTGCCTCATCAAACTGAAATGTTGATCAATATCCTTAATATAGTTATTTATTTGTAAATGTCAATGGAAATAAACTATGTATATTTAATTATTTGCGTTTATTTAAAAAATAATAATCCAGAAATACGATTACGTTGTTGTTGTACGCCCCCCGACTTTACTTAGGCTCGTCTAAAAATAGTCATCAAGGTCCGCCACTGTTTGGTAGTGAAACTTTTCATCTGATGATCCACATTTACATGTTGGTTTTTTTAAATTCAGAATTCATTATTCTGATTGAAAATAATTTGGAATTAAAAATCCTTTGTGTTTATATGGAAATGTTAATGCCGAAAAAAGGTTTCCATGGAAACGAGTATATTTTGCTCGACTTAATTTGACTTTTAGAACTGGGCGTACAAGGGGGTTCTGATTGGACAGAACGTCCATTTAATGTCGGGATGTCTACTGGATAGAAAACAATGGCGTCCACTTCCTGTTTTCCTTTTATTTCAACTATGAGCATGTTAGCCCAGATACTACATATTTTTGTAATAATTACCAAGCAGGAGCTCAACCGAATCAACATACTAATGTCGGCAGCGCGGGATATATGCATCATCATGACAAGACCAGGAGCATGTGCAGAATGTTAAAGAGGAATTAATTGTTTCCAAGTCAGAGGAATTATCAAATTCACAATTAAGATCAGAACAAACCAGTGACTTTCATCAGAATTCAGTTAGATTGAGAATAGTTGTTTTCAACTGGAATTAGATGTTTACATGGTTCATCTTAAAGAGGAATTAACCTTTATTCTGGATTAAACAGGAATAAAAACTGTCATGTAAACCAGTGTTTCCTAACCTTTTTAGCAATGGAACATATTTTACATTAGAAACATCACAAAGAAAAATCTCCCAAATATTATATTTATTGAAACATAATGCAAATCTAATCTTGATTTACATATTCAGCGCACAACCTGAGCCTGTTTAGTTCAACACAAAGCTGACACTCCTGCAGGAATTTAAGAAAGTGGTGTGTACTGTTGTATCTATAATCACACTCACTTACGGTACCAATAAAATGAAATTACATAACTTTTCACAGCACACCTGATGATTTGTCACGGCACACTTGTTGGGAAACACTGATATAAATCACTAAAAATAAAAAAATAAAATAAAAAATAAATGGAGAATCTCAAGATTGCATCTGAAAAGAGAAAAAAAATATGTAGAGTCGCACTCTTAAAGGCGAAATGGACCAAAAAAATAATTTTTTAAATAATATATCCCAGACAAAAAGCTCCTTTCTACAATTTTCCAGTGAGATTACTGGCTGTGGCGCTAAACACGCACACAAGGAAATGACACGGTGGGAATCAGCAGAGTTAATCTGGGACGGAATCACCTGGGGAATAACGGTCCCTCAGCTCATCACAGTCCGAGGCAAAGTTGAGGACGACACCTCTAGCAAACACCACCATAACACATCCAATATCCCTGACATGTTTAGCCGTGTGTCCCCTGCCAGAGGAGGAAAACCAGGAGATTAGATCATATTAGATAGAAAGCACATGACCCGCTAGCTGGGATTTTGGGGCGTGTTTTCCACCGTTTCCATCACAGGCGGCAATTCTTTCAAAAGCTGAAAGTGACATGGAAACATGGTTTGTCATACCTCCCTCTGACTCCACCACTCTGGAAATGTTTCCCAGGTTAACCCTATGAAAGTGTTTGTGTCATATACTATATGTTACACCAAGTTCTGAGGCCTCTATCATATCAGCAAGATGAATACATCCATTAAAAACTATTATATGTGACCCCATACGTGTTTACGATACAGCCTGTAGTGGAGTGGCTTTACTAAAAATGTGATAAAATATCTCAAAAATATGAATATATATGGAATTAATGTTGAACAAAATAACTTGAAACAAATCAATTGTTGCATTTAATTCCATTAAAGGTTTTAATCAGATGAATCAGCCCTAAAATTTACACTGTTCTGCATTTTTTAGAACGTAAATATGCTAATTCTTACAGAGTTTAATAAAATGAATCAGAAAACTAATGACTTTAGTGTTGGTTAGTTGATGTTTTTAATATATATGATGGTGTGTTATTCCACATATATGCTGGTTTATGTTCATGTATACAATGGATTAGTAAATATTCCACTAGAAAGAACCTGTAAAGTGAATGGATCATAATGTGCAGACAGTGTTTGGAAGTAGATCTGAGAACAATATTCATTTGGACTAAAACCTATTTTCTTGTTCATTCTAAGAATTTTACATTTTGACCCCAGACCTATCCTGGAAACTTGAACCAATCAGCATTTAAGATTTGAGTTTTCTTTATCAGTAACACACATGTGGGAGCATTTCATTAGTTTTATTTTGGGAACATTTTATTTGTAGACCAATGTTATAGTAACGCCTTAATGCCTGAATTTATATATATATGTATATATATATATATATATATATATATATATATATATATATATATATATATATATATATATATATATTTTTTTTTTTAATCTTAACACATTAACGTGGATTAATCCATCGTGATTAATCTGATTAAACAATTTAAGACAATACATATTTTTGCATATGTTTTGGATACTTTATATAAAAAAGGGTGTTTTTTTCCTATATTTTAGAAGGGTTTTGGAATATGCCTTTTATTTTTCTTTTTTTGTGTGTGTGTGTGCGTGCGTTAGTTTATTTTTTTTGTGTGGGATTTTTGGGGGGTAAATTTTTGCATGTTTTGAACATTTTTATCCATGCAGTTTGTTTCTTTGTGTATTTTTGTGGATTTTGTGGAAGATTTGAGTACACCCCGTCCTCCAAAAAAAATAAAATAAAATAAAAAAAATATATATATTTTGTAATTTTTAAAATTTTTATTAATCAAAATTAATCCAAAGCAACAATGTAATTAATTTGATTACAAATTGTAATAATTTGACAGCCTTAAAAGAAGTAAATATTAAATTCAGTGGAGATAATTAATCTGACTTTAGCACATACAATAGTGAGTCGCCAGGAAAACGCTTCCACACACTTAGTTTGACCTGGGGGTGGCGTACTCCTTTAACCTTGGAGTTTATTATATGGTTTACTAACACATCTCATTTCCAAAAACTTTTTTAATGGCTCATGTTTTGCAGAGTTACAGCAGACATATGCTACTACAGTATAGAACGTGGTGCATTCACTGACAATGGAAAAGCGGATAGATTCCCAGGCCACTCTGCTGCTTAATTATCATTCCTTCATAATTTTCAAAAACAGCTGAGCCCTCCATTTAAAAATCCATAGATAATATTCCCTGAGACTATACACACCGCCAAAAACTACCCCGTCACGTCAGCCAGCGGTAGACCCACCAGGCCTACTGCTATTTTCACAACAAATGCGACTGTTTAAATGAGTCCTTTTGACAAACTTCTCCAAACCCCATTCGGATTTGATTTCTGAATACAAAAGAGGATAATTACATAAACATCATCTAACCACCCACAGCATATAATTACCAGCATCTAACAACTTCTGCAGAAAGAGAAGAAGTAGAAAACAAGTGGAGCTCTGTGTGTGGGGGAAGTGTTTGGTCTCAGATATCTGTGTGCAACCACTCGGTGCACAGCGGTACGAGTGTTACGGTGAAGTGTGCGCCAGGAATACCCTGAAAGACACCGAAATTAAAGCTGCGATGGCAAAAAAAAACAAAAAAAAAAGATAAAATTAAACCATAAAAATTCAAGCAGCCACTGACGACTAAAATATCTTTTGATTTGTAATATTTAATAACTAATCTTGTCAATATATGTAAATAATTGGTGTAAAATTTAGTTTTTTTTCCATTTTTTCCTGAGTAGTTCTGTAGTTACCATGGAAACACCATCATCTTCTATAACACTGATTCATCAGTAAAACCCATGAAGTTGGGTCAATGCCAGTGGATGGGAGTACTTGTTTTATGTTCATTTCATGACAGATTTAGCTGAAAAAGACACTTTTTCTTCAGTTTTCTCTCTTTCTGAAATAATAGTCCCCACCTTTAACCTGAGCTTTCATGAATATCTATATGATCAATGAATTATATATAGGAAAATGCCTGATTTTGGCCGAAAAAAAAAGCTATTATATTATCATAAATGATGAGATATAATAAATTGTGATAAAAAACTTAAGAAATGTTAAATATGGAGAAAAAAATACTGTTTTGTGACTGTAGCACCTGGTCTTTATGGCTTAAAACAACTTGTTAAAGTTTATTTGAAATGTATTATTATTATTATTATTATTATTATTATTATTATTGATTTGATATATTTATAAAATAATAATTGCTGTATAGAAATAATAGGGAATAACGATTTTTTGTTTTTACTTCTTCCTACTCTTTTTCAAGCATGTTAATTTAATTTATTTTAAATTATTATATGTGCAAGTGTGTGTGTGTGTGTGTGTGTGTGTGTGTGTATGTGTGTGTGTGTGTGTGTGTCTGCAGAGACATATCATGCTGTAATTCAATGAATACTTGAGATATCACCATTAAATTACATATGCAAATACATATAGTTAATGTGCATCAGATGCAATAATCCATTTGAGTAAAGGTCAAAGGTCAAGGTCACAATTACCTAAAATGTGAAAATCGCCTTATCAGTTATAACTCAAGGACAAAGGGTCACAGAACTTTCAAATTGGTACCAAACAATGTGGAATGAAGATTTCTATAATACTCATGGGGTTATCACTTCTGACCAATAGTTTTTGAGATCTGTGGAGGTTGAAGGTGACATGTTGCAAAAGTAACTTCTGTAACACTGTTTGTGTGTGTCAACCATAGACATATGACACTATAACTTAATCAATACTGGATATACATTATCATAATATTACACACACTGACGCATAGATACATATAACAAAATTATCAATATTGCAAAAGGTCAAAGGTCATGGTCACATTTAGCAGAAAGGTCAAAATCACATTATTGTCTGTAATTTGAACGGGTTGTCATGGAAACTTGAGATTGGCACAAAATAGGAGAGGAGCGAGATTAGGCATTCTCTAAATACTTGTTTGCTGCTGAAACTGAAATTTTTCTGAGGTGGGATGAATAAAGTCTCGTCATCTGAACCCGCTTTATCCTCACTAGGGTCATGGGGGTCACTGGGGGCCTAATCCAGCTACAATGGGTGAAGTCGGGGTACACCCTGTATGAGTCTCCAGTTCGTCTCATATATAGACAAACAATCACTCTCAATATAGATGAACCAGTTAACCTATCAGTGCATGTGTTTGGATGGTGAGAGAACATGCAAACTCCACACAGAAAGGTCTGGTGTGGGAATCGAACCAGGGTCCTTCTTGCTGTGAGGGACAAGTGTTAACCACTATTCTATTCTATTCTATTCTATTCTATTCTATTCTATTCTATTCTATTCTTTTTTTCTTAAAACCAGCAACAATCATCTGTAGTTACTTGTCGACATCTCCATTTCCATTCCAATTTTATTCTAAAAACATCCGCATAGATTTTGGAGCAGCCATAAAAAATAGCACTGGGTCTTTGCAAGTTAAATAATAAAAAAAAAAAACTAAATAGAAATGAATGTGTCAGTGCAGTATTCTGATAAACTGATCAGCCTCCTCCTTTTTCTGTATGTGTTCTTCTCAGCCTCTCTTCAGAAATAATAAAGAAACAGAGTGTTTGTGAATTCCTACTGTGGAGAAACTCTGGGAGGGGTACTGAATTATGAGTACCTCTGTGCACAATGAAAGAAATATTTCTAAAACTTCCTGCAGAGCAGCTGAGCTCTCTAGGCTCACTGAATGGAATTTGATTTATGTTTAATTTCACAATTTTTCTTGTTCATGCACCTGACTCCTGGACAATGACAGAGGCCTTGTACTCTGTGTTCTGCAGCTGCAACACAACCACAATTCTTTCCATAATCTCCAATAATAACTCATCTGCCATTCAGAGGTAGATCATTGTCCTGATTTACAAAACGGCTTCTGCAGAATGTCAGACATTAACCCTTTAAGTCCCAAACAAACACTGACCATCAAAGCATCGACTCTTCTATAACCGTCAACTGAATTTAAATATAAGTATAGTAGCTAGGGTTGTCAAAATGAATGCATTGACACAGATTAATCCATCCAAGTTTACTCAAAGAAATGAGAAACTTTGACTTTTTGAATTAATTTATGAATGTTTGACATTTTCAAAATCCCCATTGGTTTATTATGGGACACATTTCAAAGTGTTCTAACTTGAAAACAGTTGAAGACATTGAGATAATTACTCATGTCATATATGGGCTTGCATTTGGTGCCATGACCTTTGACCTTGAGTGAGCTTGAATGGTCAAACCCAAGGTCATCTATGTTCAGATTTCTAGAAAATGTTTTATCTAAACCAGGGGTCTCAAACTCATTTTCTTCAGGGGCCACATTCAGCCTGATTTGACCTCCAATGGGCCCGACCAGTAAAATGAAAACATAATTACCTATAAATAATGACAATTACACATTTTTGTCATTGTTTTAGTGCAGCCCCCCCCCCCACCCCCACCCCCCATTAAATTGCAAAAATATTTTTTATAAATTATCCAAATGAAAAACAAGTGAAATAAGGACAATTTTAACAATATTCTGCCTCAATTGATCACTTGTCCATATGTTTTATTATGGATAAGATCTACAAAGACACTGAACTCTTACTATCAGAAGCAGAAAATGGTTCAAATTGTGTCTAATTTTCTTTGGACATTTTAGGTTATTGAGGTTATTGACATTTTTTTTGTTATAGGATAGTTTGTGAATGTAAATATTTTCACAATTTTGTATTTTTTTTATGTATATTTTGCAGTAAAACAATGACAAAATTGGAAATTGTCATGATTTATATGCAAAGAAAAAACTAAGAAGAATAAATGGAGTCATTTAATCGGTTATTATACTCTTCATCCCAAAGGTCCACATTGGAAACATTGGCGGGTCGTATTTGGCCCCCGGGCCGCATGTTTGAGACCCCTGATCTAAACCATCAGCCAGAATCACTTGATTGACATAGCAGCAGTTTATTCAAATAACTGAAAAAAATATATTTTTGTTTGTTTTAATTTACATTTTTAACTTTTGAAAAATCCCCTTTGGTTTACAATGAAAACAATTGAATATATTTGATATAATTACTATTGGCAATAAATAGGAAGTGACACATGGGCTTTCATTTGGTGCCAGGACCTTTGACCCTGAAACCTCTGACCCCCGTCTCTTCTTACTGTGTCCCAGTTACCGTTTGTTACAGATAGATCCATATACAGACATATTATAGAGAGAAGCAGACAGAGTTATTCACATATATTAATAAAGACTGTAAACCTGTTTGGGTCCAGTCTGTTCCTGGTGTTAAAACAATGGGGTTAATAATTCAAACCAGATGTAGATTAATGTCATAAAGCAGATTTGGAAGCACTTTGGGTCTATTTTAAAAAGATTTAAAAAAAATAATAAAAAAAAATTCAGATAAAACACATTTTTATATTGTTTTGTTTTAATATAATTTGTATGTAATGTGGTAATAAGGCAAAAAAAAAAAAAAAAAAAAAAAAATATATATATATATATATATATATATATATATATATATTTCTTTAGTCTCTCACAGGTACATTTTGGGAATTGAGTGTTTAACCAAATGAACCAGTGTTGATTTATGTAGGTTTAAATAGGTAGGTTGTACATGTAACACAAGTGGACAGAATGAGTTACATACAAAACCTAGAATGAGACTGATATCCATGAAAAACCCACATGTCTGGGTTAGAAAAACCACAAGGATCATCAAATGTAACAGAGTGTCTTTATTTATAGCCGTATATAAGAGCATTTACAGCCATGTTTTCAGATCCAGTGCACTGACACCTTGGTAGTTTTTCTTATTAAAAAAATTGTTAATTTCGGGATGGCTTAAAGTTTTGGTTTTTTGGTTTTTTTGGGCATTTGTCATCATTACTGTAGGTACATCCTGTTGGGAAATATGTCTACATTTCTCTTTAATTATTGGGTGTAAAAAAGCTGGATATGTGCCAGTTTCATTTAAAAAAAAACCAAATGCTGTTGGACGCTTTGTTCTATTTTTGATATAAAAAAAACCTCAACTTTAATATGAGCTTTTATAAACACCTGCATGATCAGTAACTTAAGTTAGTAACTGCTGGTTTTCGGTGAATGTTCTTTTTAATTTATTTAGGTTACTCATTCATTTTTTTTTATTTTACTTTGTTCTTAGATTTTACATTTATTTAGACTTCTTTTTTGTTCCTTTTTTTAATGCTATAGCTTCTTAGATATATTTATTAGGGCTGACAAAATTAACACATTAATAAGGATTAATCCATCATCATGATTAATCTGATTAAAGATTTTAATGTAATTAAATGGAACAGTTGTTTGATTGAATATGCTGAATAAAAACATTAATTTCATATTGGTACATGTTTTTACATCTGTTTTATATGTTTTATCACATTTTTTGTTTTTGTTCTTATGTATCTTAGAAGACGTTTTGAATATGTTTTGGATTTACTTTATTTTGGGGGGGATTTTTGCCTTAAAAAAAAAAAAAGAGAGCAGTTGACCAACATAAAGTGTTTTGGCAGAGTTCTTTTTTCACTAAAGCACTTCAAGCTTCAAAGACCACATTAATGTGAACTATACATTAGTAATGCATTCTCCTAACGTGAGGCTAGTGCTAGCACTAGCATTAGCCTCCGTCTAGTATAGTTTATGACAAACACATTAAGGGTGTTTGCTCATGAAAAATGAAATGCAATTAATATAGATTAAAAATGAAGATTTAATTATGATTAATCTGATTTGACACCCGTAACAGTTATATATATATACATCTTATTTACATATAAATTGTTATGTTGTTATAGTTATGCTCAGTGACTTTCATTGTAGGATGAAACCATCTGCTCGTCTGTGCATATGACAGATAAATATATTGTAAATATAGGGGAAAAATCATGATTTTCATTAAAAATAAATGTTAAATATAGATGTAATGTCATAATAAATAGTGGTAAAGACAGAGAAAATCATAAAAGTAATAGTTGGGTTCTTTGTGAAGGCGTTATTTTCAATATGTGCACACGTGTGCCCTAATTACAACTATACAGTAATGATTCTTTTTAATGAAATTGTTTGTCATGTTTGAGGCCGTATACCCACACGCACATGGTCTCCATATGGAGTCTTTCGTTGTGGTCCACCACGCCGTTGTGTGGATTGCAAAAAGACTTTCATCATCTCAGCTATAATTGACAAGCTTGTTTTAAGTGCATCAGCACACAGCCACGGGAATGCTATTTGACATCTGTTGCGGAAGCCATTGGTGTTGCATTACTTATGGCGGCTGCAATTTTTTTTTTTTTTTTTAAGTACAGTAATTCATCTCTACCCTTTTTTTTTTTTTTTTTTTTTGCTTTATTTCATCTCATTTTCCATTGCCTCCTCTTTCATTCTCTCCCTCTCTACCTCTTTTCTTTTTTTTTTTTTTCATTCGTTCACTCCTCCCACCCACACTATATTCTGCTGCTTTGATAAAACAGTGAAATTAGAGGTCATTTTGGCGAGTTCCAAAAATAGAAGGCAATCCAAGTTTCCCAGCCACCGGGTCTCTGTGGAGTCTGGTAAAATCAGAAATGTTAGAATGTAATACTAAAACAATGTTCAGAGGAGCCATGGCTGGCTGCCAGTCACACAGTGTGTGTCACCAACACACCCTGTAGAAACACTGGTCCATTAGATCCACATACATGAAGCAACATCACTTTAACTGACACTAGGTGTTGATCTATCACTCAATTATTCTATTTGATAATCCATTCATCCCTTCATTCTTCTATCATTCTCTCTGTTCCTCCCTTTATTCTTCTATCATTCTCTCTATTCATCCCTTTATTCTTCTATCATTCTCTCTATTCATCCCTTTATTCTTCTATCATTCTCTCTCTGTTCATCCCTTTATTCTTCTATCATTCTCTCTCTATTCATCCCTTTATTCTTCTATCATTCTTTATCTGTTCATCCCTTTATTCTTCCATCATTCTCTCTGTGTTCATCCTTTTATTCTTCTATCATTCTCTCTGTGTTCATCCTTTTATTCTTCTATCATTCTCTGTCTGTCTCCATCCCTATATTCTTCTTCATTCTTCTTCTCGTTCTCTCTCACGGTAGTCGACAAAGGTGAAAGGAGCAGCAGTCATTTCCTGTTACACCTCACATACGGAGGAGCCGAGGGGACCAGGGTGTCACCACGCCATCCACAGGACGCCACGCGGGTGGTGTGTAGTGTGTGTGTGTGTGTGTGTGTGTGTGTGTGGGGGGGGTCGATATGATGAGACCAAAAGGGCTGAACGAGGGGGAACAACCAGGTGTCTTTGTCGACACAGAACAGAATATACTTCACTTGAACTCAGATCAGATCATAAAACCACTGGAGGTTGTTTGTGTTGGCAGGAGGAGAGTCTATAAGTATATATTCAGATAGAAATCACATGTATTAAAAATCTATTTATGCGCCTTTTTGTGTTGATGGGTACATAAGAAGGAGAGGTAGATGTCTGCTTCCCTCTGTTGTTATTTTTATCTGGTTGCTGAGTGTGATTCCTCTCCGCTGCACTTTGCTCAGTTCAGCTGTCAGTCACACACTGTCACATGTGTTTGGTAAATGTGGCTTTCCGTACAGGTGATCTCCTTTCTCTGTGTTATTGTTATTATATGTTATTTTAACCCTTTAACTGCTGAGACTTTAGCAGTTCTACAGTTAAAAAAAAAATTGTAAAAAAAAAAAAAAAAAGGAACAAATACAGCCTAAGTGATCAATAAATATGATAAAATTTCTCTTCATTCTTTGGTTCTTTTTGTGTGTGTGTGTGTGTGTGTGTGTGTGTGTCTGTGTGTGTGTCTGTGTGTGTTTTCATGTCTTTTTCCACAAATATATTATTATTTTTATTATTATCGAGTGTTGTTGTTGGTTCTGTATTTATTCTTGTGTATGGTTTTCATTTTATCTTATATATATATATATGTATATATGTAGGTATGTATAGCAAATAGTCAACAAATCTCGTTTTCTTTTCTTTTGGAGGAAGGGGATTTTGTAAGAAAAGTTGATACAGTAAGAATGGGTGGGTTTATATAAGTGTTAACTTCCACCCACTCCTTTTGAACATGCTTGGTTGTTTTTTCTTTAATGTATGTTTTCTTTTTCATTATTATTATTGGGGGTTTTTTATGTTCAAATAAATTGAATAAATAAAAAAAAAAAAACATAACAAAACAGCAAAATAATACTGAGCGTGAACAACGTAAGACGCAAACGGAACAAAATTGAAGAAAATGACTCAAATAAAAAACTAAATGTACAAAAATAAACAATAAAAAACAAATATTTACAAAATAGCAAATAGCATTAAACAATTTGCCAAACAATTGAGTTAAAAAAAAATTTAAGAAATAACTTGTATTGTAATTTGGTTCCAATAGTTTTTGGCTTTTTAATTTTTTCTCAGTCAGTTGCTTTTTTGACATCTGTTTATTTTTATTTATTTATAACTCAGTTCCATCAACAAAACTCATTTTTAAAATATGATTTTTTTCTGAATTTTTAAATTAAACCATCCATTCAGAATGCGTCAGCGCTGACGCATCAGGGGTTAAAGGGTTAACTGTTATTTTTATTATCATTATCATTGCTCTGATGCACACAAAAAAATCCAATCAAGTTATTATAGTTCAGAGCAGCATTTGTAAAAAAAAAAAAAAAATGTTTGGTAACAATTTAATTTATTTTGACGCTGAAAAATCAACACTTTAAGACCCAGTGTTACTTCTGTGACATGTCCCTGATGATTTTATAATTTAAATGTACCCTTCCTTAAGTGTTAAATAATATGACTCTACTGTGAATAATATACAATAAAATATTCCTTTATTAGTCTCACTCTGGGAAACTCCAGGTTTACAGTAGGAGGATTATAACACAGCACACAAGAGGAATCAGTCATATAAATAAGTAAATAATAAGTAGATAATTATATATATATATATATATATATATATATATATATATATATATATATATATATATATATATATATATATATATATATATGCCTCTCCATGTATGCCTTGCCTGGGTGTAAGATGCTGGCAGGCAAGGCATACATGGAGAGGCATAACCAGGTAGCGGGCATACTGTACAGGAACATCTGTAAAGAGTATGGACTGGAGGTCCCAGGGTCAAGATGGGAGAACCCCCCAAAGGTGACAGAGAACAAACAGGCCAAGATCCTGTGGGACTTCCAGATCCAGACTGACAAGATGGTGATGGCCAATCAGCCTGACATAGTGGTGGTGGATAAACATGAGAAGACAGTGGTGGTGATAGATGTAGCAGTCCCCAGTGATAGCAACATCAGAAAGAAAGAACATGAGAAGCTTGAGAAATACCAAGGGCTGAAAGAGGAGTTAGAGAAAATGTGGAGTGTGAAGGCAACGGTGGTACCAGTAGTGATCGGAGCACTAGGGGCAGTGACCCCCAAGCTGGGAGAATGGCTCCAGCAGATACCAGGAACAACATCAGAGATCTCTGTACAAAAGAGCGCATTGCTAGGAACAGCTAAGATCCTGCGCAGAACCCTCAGGCTCCCAGGCCTCTGGTAGAGGACCCGAGTCTGAAGGAAACACCGCCCACGTGGTTTTATATATATATATAATTACCTCTGCCAATGAGCTATTAAAGTCAGGTCTGTTACACAAAAAGATCTGAACAGATTTTGCTGAAACTTTCAGTAATGATAGATAATGAGTCAAGGAAGAACCCATTAGATTTTGAGCAATGAAGGTCAAAGGTCAAGGTCACACTAAAGGTCAACAGCTAAAACACAACAGTGGTAATATCTCAGGATTCAGACAAGATAGAATCTCACGGGGTTTTTTGGGGGGGTTTTTTTCATCCGCATCGTCTCACCTTCACACATCATATGGTTCAACACCTGTGGTTCCATCACGTCACGTTTTGACGACATATGAAGCCTTGGTGGAGGTCTGTTGTTTGACTGCCTTCTTATTGGATTGATTTATTGCACAGTTTATTTGAAGCACTTTCTGTTGCAGACACACACATATATATTTTTCATTCTTTCATCACTTGTATTCAAACTCAGAGATGTATTGAGGACCTAACTGATACAAATATATAATTGATATATCAGAAATACTGACAACACTGCTTTTTACAGTGCTTTAAAAAAAAAAAAAATCATTATCATTGTTGTGACACACACACACACACACACAAAAACTATTTCCCATCAGGTTATTATAGCTCAGAGCAGAATTTGTAAAAATGTTTTGTTAGCAAATTCAGTTAAAAAAAAATAAAAAATCCAGCTGAAAAATTAACACGTTAATACCCAGTGCTATTTCATTTCATTTCATTTTTTATTTGCTCTTTTTTTGCATGGAATGCATACATAAATCAAACTTCACCATCCATATATACAATAGTAGACTTCACACAAAGTAATGCATCCCATGTATGAAGAACTGGAGCAGGTTGAAGAACAAAGTCTTATTTAACCCCTGCCCCATTCTCAGAACATAGATATAATATTGAAAACAATATTATAAAACAAAAGAAACCACAGATGACCTTATATTTAAATCATAGGTACAGAAATGGCTATTTAACTTTTCTGCCGTCTTACACTTTTTCATACAAAGCCATGATTCTTTTATTATATTGAGACTTAAATTAATTAACATTAATACATTGTTTCATTTACAAATCAAGCTCATTCCACTTTTTTACACCAGCCACAGAAACACACATTTGTTTCAAAGTGGTTCTTGCAAATGGGAGTTCAAAATCATATTTTCCTCTGCTTGTCGAACATTTTCTATTGAAAAGACTCTGGAGTCCGCCCGGCAACAATCGACGATTTGCTTTAAACATAATCAACAAGGTTTGTGAAGAGATAATATCAGTAAGCTTTAAAAGTTTTGACTTCAGAAACAGTTGGTTTGTCTGTTGCATGTTCCTCATGATTTTTTTCTGTAAATTTAACCATCCTTACAGTAAGTGATAAACTATATGAATCCACTGTGAATAATAAACACACAAACATATTTTTCATTATTTTATTCATTCATAACCTGTACTGTGTATTGAGGACCTACAGTAGCACTATTTAAATTGTTTTTTTTTTTTGTAAGTACAAGTTCCAGTGCTTTTTTATTATCATTATTATTGGTGTGACACAAAGAAAACAACTATTTTTAATCAGGGCATCATAGTGAAGAGCAGCATTTGTAAAAACATTGGTAATACGTTAAAAAATAAAAGCTTAGGGTCATTTTATTTTAATTTATTGTGACTACTATGTACATGTTTGTGTTTTTATATTGCTGTACTCTAAGGAACCAGGGGAATACCAACCAGATCTGTCATAATAACACATTAATGCAGATTAACCCAACATCATGATTAATCTAATTAAAATTTTAACACAGAACAGTGGTTTTGTTTCAAGTTATTTTGTTAAAACCATCACAGGAATATTAATTACAAGTATGTTCATATTGTTGTGTACATTTTGTATATTTTATTATATTTTTTTGTGTTTTTTTCCCCCTGTATTTTAGAAGAGTTTTTGAATATGTTTTAGATTTTAGGTTATTTTTTGTTTTGAGGGGTGGGGGGTTAGTGAATTTGAACATGTTTTGTATTGTTTTTCCCTCTGCATTTTTGTTTCTTAGTGTATTTTTTGTGTATTTTATGACAAATTTGACTACAAAACCCTCCCCCAGGACAAAACCGTTAACCAACATGATGTGTTTTTAACACGATTAATCAAAATTAATCCATAGCAACCCTATGATTAATCTGATTATAAACTGTACTCATCCAACAGCCCTAATATCGACATATCCTCATTGTTTTGCATCGCAGCACAATGACGATACCTACTTCTTCAGTTGAACGTTCACAGCCAACCCACTCACCAAACATTACAATATTTCTGCAAGTTACCGATATGAACAATACAATTGAGTCATAAGAGTTGTGTTTACATGTCCCAAAGTGTAACCTTAGCGACATGAAAGTTGACCCACCTGCTGTGCAACATCTAATATGGCAAAAAATAGAAGCAGGAGAAGAAAAATATCAGGATGAAGCCCATATTTTTTCTAAAGCATTATGATGCATACTGTTAATAATGCACTTTTTAACATTAGTGATGATGCAAAACTTTAAAAGCATCATTTCATACAGTAGCAGTCGACAGTTTGGACACACATTCACATTTAATTGATGTGAGATGGACTGCAGATGGACACGTGCTCAGCATCACTGGGAACTCCTTTAACACTGTTGGCATCTTTTTTCTCTCTCTCTCTCTCTCTCTCTCTCTCTCTCTCATGTCCTTCTGTTTCATCTCTTCCTGCCCATTCTTTTTATTCTCAAACTTAACCCTTTCATGCATAAATTATGACAATATTAATGAAGATTTTTGAGTGTTTTCATTCATTTTTAGGCAGAAACAAACAAACCAAAAATAAATAAATAAATAAATACAAATAATTCTGAACCTTTTTAAACATTTCCACTCAGACTGGACACAACGAGTTTAATTAATTTCACCCAACATTGATTGGGAGAGATTATTGTAATCAGTGTGTGTGTGTGTGTGTGTGTGTGTGTGTGTGTGTGTGTGTGTGTGTGTGTGTCCGCAGAGACATATCATACTATAAGTCAATGAATACTTGAGATATCACCATAAAATGACATAGGCATATATATATATATAGATAATGCACATCGGATGCAATGGTCCATTTGAGTAAAGGTCAAAGGTCAAGGTCACTACACATTAAAAGGTCAAAATCACATTATTGATTATAACTCAAGAACAGAGGGTCACAGAACTTTCAGATTGGTACCAAATGATATGGAATGAAGATTTCTACAATTCTGAGAATTGGTGTTATCATCTTATAATCAATAGTTTTTCAGATCTCTGGAGGTCAAAGGTGACTTGTTGCAAAATTAACTTGTGTAACACTGTTTGTGTGTGTATAGATATATCATGCTATAACTTAATCAATACTGGATATATTATCATAATATTACACACTGACACATATATCAATTTAATGAAAGGTCAAAGGTCAAAATCACATTATTGGTTCTAATTCAAGAACAGATTGTCATTGAAACTTGAGATTGGAACAAAATAGGGGTGAGATTATGCATTCTATGAATATTTGTTTTCATTTGATTTATTTATTCATTCTAATCTCCATGATTGGAAAACAGCAGAATGAAGAAAAGTTATAATACCTGCCCCTTTCTTACAACACCCACTACATCAGACAGTCACCATTACAGAAAAAAGCAAAAACAGTTTACACAATGGTCAATGGGGAGCTCAAGTCTCCACCCCTTCTGGGAGACTCATGGGACCTGAGATGAGAAAAAGTAATGAATGGTTTTCAATGGGAAATAAAATGCTAAAATAGTATCTGGTTTGTCATGTGACCTGAATCACACACATGTTGTACCTCATAATAAATGATAATAAATGATAATTATTGTGTGTTTCAACTGCTTCTGTTAACCAATGGCTGATTCATTTGTGAGTAAAACCTGTTAATAATTTGGACTACACGCCTGGTGCGTATGTGACGTCACCACAGACTCCACGCCACAGCTGAGCGGAGTGTGACATCACATTATAGTCTCTTACTAAGGCCACATACAACCTAACGTCACATTTGCTTCCCATCAAAAACAGGTTGTCTGTCTATGCAATCAAATATTTCTTTTTAACCGTGATCATATGTGAATTTCAGAGCACTTGTCAAACAGAATCAGAATTTAGCTTGATTTTCTCCATTCACTCCCATTAATTTTTTTTTTTGAATGGGAGTGAATGCAAAATATCATTCCTTTAAATCAAATGAAAAAGACTAAGCTTATTTTACGACTTGAACAGCACGTGAAAACACTTTAAAATGTATTTGGATTTGAAATATTTATATTTCAAACATGTAGAAAATGAAATAAAAACAAATCAAGCAACAAAATATCCATAATGATACACAAAGAAAAAAAATACACACACACTAAATTAAAATAAAATAAATGAAACATACTCGAAAAGGAGTAAAAACTTAAATACTTCTACCCCCATTTTTTTATTCTCTATATCTATATAGTAATTATTATTTTATCAGAATATCAGTGTAATAGTAATAATAATAACAAATATAACAAATCCTCACTCTCATATACACTAATAGAACAATACTCATTTATAAATGATCATATTAGCATTAGCATTAGCACTCCCATACTAGCAAAAACCAAGAAAACAAACCAATGAAATCAAAATACACATAATAATATAAATAATAATATAAATGCACAATATTGTATATGGTAATATAGTAATAATATAAACTAGATAATAGGATTTCAATCCTTCAGTTACTGGATTCTACCAACTCTGAAAACACACTCACACACTTTCTTATCTATATAAATCCACAAGAGGCACAAAGACATCACTGTTGTTTTAGTTGTTTTACACTGACTCCCTGTTTGTTTTAGCATTGATTTTAAGGTTTTATTGATTCTTTTTAAAGCACATCATGGCCTGGATCCAAATAATATTTCAGACCTTTTAACCCCATAACAAGTGGTGCACAGTGGGTGGTCCTGGGGGCAGGGGTCTGCAGTCTGTCGCACAGTCCAGGATCCAAACTAAAGGGGACAGAGTGGCCCTGAAGCCATGCAACGACCAGTCTAAGTCAATCAGCCACTCCATTTTAAGTCCTCTCCTAAAACACACTCTTACCAGAGGGCAGATCCTGTTTTCATCTGAGCTGCAGATGTATTTTACTGTTTTTATCTTTAATTCTCTTACCCATCAGTTATCTTTGTAAATCACTTTTATCAAACAATCTTTGGAAATTACTTTTATCAAACAATTACTTTTAGTTTTATTTGATTGTATTTTTTATTTATTTATTTAGAGTTTTTTTTTTTTTTCATTTTATGTTATTTTACATATTTAATTATTTTTAAAGCATTGCTTCTTGTCTGTTATGTAAAGCCTTGTTGAGTGTCCGAAAAAGTGCTATATAAATGTGAGGTATTAGTAGTAGTAGTAGAAGTAGTAGAAGTAGTAGTAATTAGTAGTTGTAGTTGTAGTTGTAGTAGAATCAGGTCTGTCAAATTTATAAAATTAAAAGACATCAATTATAAAAAAAATAAAATAAAAAAAATGAATAAAAAACTTTAATTAAGGTTCCACATACAGACCAATATGCTCTAGAGTGGGTCAGACCAGTAGAATATTATTATAATAACCTAGAAAAAATTGCAACTATATATTTTCTCTTTGGTTTACTATAATTACACAGCAGTGTTTAGATGAACTCCTAAGACATCAGCAGTTCCAGTCAAAAAGTAACAAAATAAGCACAAAAAAATGGACAATAACAGCCAAAAATGTATAATAAAGTAACACAATAATAAGTAACATGAATAAAATAAGACACAAATAGCACAAAAGTGAAGAAAAATAATGAAATACAATATTAAATGTAGAAATATAAAGCAAAATAAGGAACAAAAAACTAATAATTTACTTAGTTAAAATAAACTAAAATAAATAAAAATGAACAAAAATATGTAAAAGTCACAGTAAAAAACTTCAAAAATATTGAAACTAAATCATTCTTTCAGAACGTGTTATCACTGACACATCAGGGGTTAAAGGGTTAAAAAAAATTTTTTACTAAAAACACGAATAATCCACACAAATATGAACAACCTGACATGCCTTAAGAAAAATAAGTGCAATTTAACCAATAATCTGCATATTGCTAAATGTTTGGTTTATCTGTAATAGTCATTTAAGTTGTAATGCATAAATTATAAACTGATAAAGTGAACATTTTGAATGTTGTTCAAACTACACTTTTAATTCTTCACACATTTCAAGTTCATATCATTCACATTTTAAGTAAACATTGTACATGTAAACATCATAATATAATTTCTTTTTTCCACTGCTATTATTTCACTGGTCCGGCCCACTTCAGATCATGTTATTAAAAGAAAATATGACCCAAAATGAGTTTGGCACCACTTTATTAAATAGACACAGTCTTTTTGTGTGTTTTTAGGTCAAACACAAGCCTGCTTTGTTTTTCTACATTCATATTTTTGTCTCTTATGGAGAAAAAAAAAGGATCATGTTATGTCATGTTACAAAGAAACAACTGGATTATGTTCTAATGGTGTTATTTTCAACAGATTATTACATGTCAGTTGGAAAAAAATGAGGCTTTTTTTTATTATTATTATTCTGTAGTGAGCTGTTATTCAGATTATTTGTTTTACAGTATTACTATCTGTGTAAATACATTTATTGTCTTTATCAGATTATTTTTTTTACAAAGCTTTGGATTATCTTTAATAACAGAATGTTTAAATCGGTACTGAAATCTTTCTGCATGGGACGCTGGGACTCCCAGACAAGCTTTGCACGATTTACAGATTTAAAAAAAGCAATCCTTATTTATCTCATACTGGCCTGTTCTGCAGCCTCTCAGTCCAGCTTCTATCTGCGCCCACCTACAAAAGCCTACATCGTTCCCGTTGGCTAGTTTACAGGAACACTTGGTTGCCATTGCCGGTTCTCCCACCTAGTTTTAAGTCCACCAGAGGCTCAGTAACAAACAGTAGGAAAATATTTTTGTTTGTTGTTCTTGTTCTTTTGATCAGAATGGATAAAGTTGAAGTTATATTTACAGATATTAGTTTGGGGGTGGTTTCAAAATCTTTTGTTTCCATATTTAACTTTTCTTAAGTGATTTACCACCAGTTATTGTAATATCACTGTCATTATTTTTGATTGTTTGTCAATATAAATCATGTTTTTTCCTGTATTTAATTCATGTTTATTGTATTAAATGAGAGGAAACTGAAGAAAAAGGGACATTTTCAGAAAAATATATCATCACATCATGTCTCCATCCATTGTCATGTGGGTTTTACTGGTGAATTAATGTTGTAGAACAGAGTTGTCAAACATGCGGCCCTTTGGATCAATTTATGAAATGTAAAAATTATAGTAAGATATATATCATTTTCATGGTCCACATTCAGACCAATTTAGTCTCATAATATAATAACTTATAAATATTCACAAGTAAATGTAATTTTTTGTCATTTGGTAACACTAAAACAAAGTATAATTTCACAAAAGAAATCTCAATAATCAGAACAAATACGATAAATTGCAAATGTCTTAAGTCTTCACAATATTCCATCCATTACTAAATATTTTACATATCTGTAGATCCACTATGATCTGTAAATTAGAATACATATGTGTAAATGATAAACTAAACCCTAATATTGTTTGTTTTCATGATGTAATTTAACTTTTTTTGTTCTAAAACAGAGAGAGAATTTCGGAGTTGACGTTATTTATATATTATTATCTTGTTGTTTTGGGGGGGGGGTTACTGGTTTGGGCCCCTGATCTAAAATGACTTGAACACCCCTGTTGTAAAAGATACAGTATATGTGTTTCTATGGTAACTACAGAGCCTTTGAACATCCAAATGGGTCATATCTGATGACCATGAAAAGATGAAAAAATGCATTTCACACCAATTATTTACATGTATTGGTACGATTAATGGAACAACAGTTATTAAACACTTACATTAGTAGATGGTTCTGGGTCTTTATGGGTCAAAATTACAAACAAATATAAATAAATAGTTCCAAACACAACAAACACCACCCCTCGCAAATGTTTTACCTTATTTACCTTATCCTTTATCATTGCAAAAAGATGTTTCTGGTGACCTTTGACCTACATTCACTAAAATTTAATGGGATATATCGTGGACTACCTCGCACATTTTCGTAAAATTGATTGAATGATGAAAATTGGTCTGGTAGTGCTGACAAACAGAACAAACAAACACACACATACCAAAAAAAATCTAGATATACCCGTGCCACTCCTTTGGGGTTGGGGTATTGAGACAATGTAACAGTGGTGCAATTAAAATTTTTATTGAAAAAACGTCAATATTGTAATAACTTTGAAAGATTAGTTATGTAAATTACAAATATGTTTGATTTTCACTTGAACAAAGAAATAACCTTAACATGACTGCATCCTGAGACAATATTTGTCCAAATAGAAATACGAAATATAGAATTATCTTACAACTCTGACAATAGAGTAACCTTTTTTTTTAACAAACAAATGTTGGTAACAAAGGTGACATTTATATTACACAAACTATACAAAGTGCAAAAACAGAAACATTGCACATTTTTTCATTTCCAGTCAAATTCCACCCCACAGTTTTGGATACACCGATGTAGCATATGCGATTTTTGTCGAATTAAATTCCACGTTTAGGGTTATTTTTAGTACCAGAGCCAGGAGTCATCAACATGAGAGATGTGTAGTTCTGAAAGGATGAGTCTTCTGAACAGCAGGAATTAATTATTGGTCGTCCACTAAATGTGACATCCAGTCTGAAGTGACAAAATGGAATGACTTACCCTTAGTTTCTGCCATTTTCTGTAAAGGTCACTACCTTCTGACGCTCAAACTTGGCAATGAATGGAAATGACTGGTTGAGTCACTCACCCTGAATGTAAACACTGGTAAGAACAGGCTACAGGTAGAAAGTCATTAGTGAAGACTATTGAAAAAGTAAACCATGGCCAAATGTGAGAATAAAGAAAAGGTTGAATTCACAGCTTATGCAAATGAAGTACGTGCAATTACTTGATGAGCCTTTTTCAGCTCAGATCTTAACGACGTGAGTATAAGCGACATAAAGTAATAGTAAAGAGCCATGAATCAGCTTGAAAAGTGGCAGAGGAGCTAGAAAGACAGCACTGGAGAGACACTGAGGGACTTGAGAGCCTTGGAGAGAGCTGAAGACAATGTTTTGAGGCATTGACATTGGCACTCCAAGGAGGCGGAGGATGGAAACGATGCAAAGTTAGTGGAGGCAAAAGAGAAATGGGAAATATAAAAGTGAGAAGAGCGCCGAGTGAAATCAGAAAAGGTTATTGTGAGATTATATGTAATCAAATTAACATTTGGTCTCAATGAAAATAAATGGATAATAAGTTTAGAAATGGATAGAGCGAAGCACCTTTGCCTCTGCCTGTACAAAGCCTTTTCAGTGCTACAAGGACAGGCCAGGCCAGCCAGTTCCAGGGGTATTCATGCAAATGAAAACAGCTGCAGCCTATTACATTTCAAGGCCTTGTTTTGCCCTACATTCTTAAATGTCGCAGTCAATCTGAAGCCTGAGAGAAATTTCAAACTTGTATCGTAAAAAAACAAAAAAAACAAATAAGTGTCCGTGGTGAAATATGGTCCTATATGTAGCCGGAGACTCTCCAGTAAACACTGGGGATGGACAGACAGCACTGTGGCTTTTACCGTCATCTATAAATCAATACTTTGTGTCGCCATGAGCACGAAATAAGTTTCCATTGTATATTTGTTACACATTAAGCAGACAGAATAATGTATGACTGCAGTGTCGATGGGCAGCATATAGAGCAGTAAAGCTCCACTTAAAGGTGTCATTCTGCTGAAAAACACTTTTCCACGCTGCTTTTGGAATCTGATGGGTCACCCCGACTTACCGACACATGCTGCCTTTGAAAGTGGTTTGTCACCTCCACTGGCTGCATTCACAGAAAACGACGACAGGAACGAAGAAATCAGAGGGACTTTAGTGTCACCCACGTGGGGTTAAACCCCTCACCGGCAGTGAATCTGAAGTAGCATTAGCATTAGCATCAACAAGAGAAGACGGCGCGACAGTAGCTGCTGCACAAACTGGGAAAAAAATGGCGGATCAAACTGGTTCATGTGTTCTCTGTGGAAATAAAGACTTGCTACTCTGGTAAAGTTAAACACATACAGAGAGCCAGAGGGGAAGAAGGAGTGTTACTTCATGCATTTTGAGCCAATCAGAGACGCCTCGTGACCACGTCATGGACATGTATGAGGAAGTACCGGTTTGTCAAGTAAATTTTCTACCGTGAAAAAACAGCTGGAAACAAAGCATCCTGGGAGTTGTTTTTAAATAGAACCAACACAGAATGTATTCAATAACAATGGAGAACACAGTAATATTAATGAAATAACCATGGAATGACAGTTTTCAGTGTTGTGTTTGAGTCTGGATACCGCGCATCACAAAACCCAGGTCTACTTCACCACAACCTGTCAACCTTTCATTGCCAAACCAAACCAGTAGTTTTTTTTGCCATTTTATTTCCTCCATTACCCTGTGTGCCAGTACATTCTTTACTGTCTACTTTGTTAAAATATATTCTAATCATCCTGCGATGTGGCTCACTTATTGTGGAGGCGAGCATTCCCTAGTGACGGTGACAGCGACGGCATCGACGCTCCACTCTGACCCCCGCTCCAATTTCCTCCTCATCTCATTTCTACGTGGCTGCACTCAACCAGAGAGAAAGCTAGAAGAAGAAGAGGAGGAGAGTCATCGTCAGAATGGAAATGGCCACTTTGAAGAGAGGCAGTGGAAAATGGGCCGTCCCCCCAATGTGATTTCATTGTAGACGGGGGCATCAAAAGAGCTCTGTGCTGCTACAGCAAAGGATACTAATGATCCCATGACGCTTGGAAAGGGGTGCTGGAGCATTAACCTCGCTCTAGACGACCCATCCTATGTAGGTCAAAATGAATAGGTTCTGCCTCAACACCCCTCCACCTGAAAATGACAGATTCTGTCCTCCTTTTTTCCCCCTGCCATATCGCAGTATGACAAAAGAAGCCCTTCTTCTGACAGATCTCAGTTTTACTGCAGTCGATGCTACGTGGCTAAAGCTTTACCTCTTGTCACTTTGTCTCCAAATGAGTTAAGACATCTTTAAATATGTTAAGTAATTGTACTTGTTTCAGTACACTTTAGCTCGTTTGAAGGATTTCCTGCAACGTTAGAGTGAAGAAAGACTCTCATCCTTGGAGTAAATTGTTCACTTACGGAGCTTTTCATGATCAAATTATTATCCGTGGCTCCCCAAAAATAGATGTAGGTTTTTGAAAAGCTGTCATATTGACCGTGCACTAAAGTTTCTGTTTTATGATTTAAGTGGTTTATTTTAGAGTAGCCACTGAATGGCCATGCCCTTGAACAAGCTAAATCAATTGATTGTGAAGATGAATGCAATTTTATTTCCCTTTTTTTTTTTTTTTTTTTTTTTTTAGAAATGTTTTTAGTAATTTCTTTTAGTTTCTTTTTCAGATATTAAATGTGCTAAATCATACATATACTTTTATCAGATGAATCAGAAAAATGTGCTGGATAGCTCCAATTTTTAATATATATGATGGTGTGTTATTCCACATATATGGTGGTTTATGTACATGTATATAATGGATTAGTAAATATTCCACTAGAAAGGTAACGTGACTCACATCATCTGGCTGCATTTCGCCAAACTACACGCTAAGGGGGCATTGCAATTGCCTCACGCAACCAGTATCGTGTCGTTAAGGCTTTCAGAAAAACGAAGGTGCCAATCAGTGTCGCCGGTTGGGACTGGGCGACGTTATGGCTGGTGTGACGTTAAGGAATACCCGCTGGCTGTTGCCGATGTTGCCATTTATCGTCAGATTTTTCCTGCAGACACGACAATGGTCATTTACAGAAAACGCAGCGGTGCATTTAGGTGCAGCGGTGCGTTTAGGTGCAGCCATACTGCGGTTCTTTGTTTTGGCTCTTCTTCCTGCTGTCACTCTGAGCTGTGTTACGGCTTGAGTTCAATGCGAGTGGCTGAAGTGTCAGTCAAGATAGATTTTTGAACTAATCACATGCAAGGATTCTAGAGTACCAGAGCTAGTGGGTGGTTCTGTAAACTACGCCTAACTACATTCACGGTACTGCTGAAATATATTACGTTTAAATTCATGGGCAGGCTGGACCGCTCTATAAATACGTTAATTGCACAATTAGTAGATCCAAGTCGTAGCTTGTCTACAATCCTAGAACACTGGTATGAGTCCCTTCATTAGCTTCTGTTCTCTTTTTGAAAATTATTTTTATTTTTTTTTTATGTTTGTATGTATATGAATGTGAATTGTTTTTGTATAATTGATGTTTGTATTGTGATTCCCTTGTAGGCCTTGAGCCTGTAATATATATAAGGCCCCTCCTTTGAAAACGTATTGGTTGTGGAAGGGTCCCAGATGTTATTGTGAGACCAGATAGTGAGAGTCAGGTTAAAGTGAATGGAGCATAATGTGCAGTGTTTTAAAGTAGGTCTGAGACCAGTATTCGTTTTACCTTTTGAATTTGAATTAGAGATTTTTCTTGGAAATTTGAGCCAACCAGCATTTAAGACTTTAGTTTTCTTTATCAGTAACACACATGGTAACATTTAATTTATTTTAATTGTAGACCAGTGGAATCATTCAGTTGTGTTAGACTACTGTACATGGAGACAGCAGGTCTTCATGCATCATTTTAGATTTTTTGGTGAAATCTTGATTTTTTTTTTTTGTGTGGTCGTTGACATTACACAATAAATGCAACAGAGGTAAAATGATTATTCAAAGATTAGAAAATATGATAAAGGGATTTTCTCTGCCTGACGAAATGAAGAATCGTTTTCCCAAATGGGGCACATTTGGTGATATTTGGAAAGATCCAATTTTATCCAATTACTCAATTAATTAAAGGAATGTTCAGTAAAATACAGTGGTCTCTCATTTATCATAGGGGTTCTGTTCTAAAAAGGACCAGCAATAGGTGAAATCTGCAAATTTTTTAAAATTTTTAATTTTTTTTAAAACAATTATTATGTTTTAAGGCTGTACAAACCCCTCACCACATACTTCATACACTTATGTTTCCTCCACTAAGGACAGGAGACAGTATGTTTTTGCTGGCATTAAACTGTTTGTTTGTCTTTGTGTAATATAACTCAAAAAGTTATGGATGGATTTGGCTGAAATTTTCTGAAAATGTTGATACTGGCACAAGGAACAAATGATAAAAGTTGGTGGTGATCAGTGTGTGTGTGTGTGTGTGTGTGTGTTTGGGGGGGGGGGTTTATTTGATCTTTCAAAAGCCAATAATTGATAAAATAACAAGACAAAGACAACATAGCATAAATAAAAAATAAGAAGGCAAGTATCCCACCCCCATTATTCCAAACAATAATACAAATGGCAAAAAAAAAACAACAAAATATCCAGGACCACTTCGTTTACCAAAGTAACACATATTTGTCAAATTTTAGTGACATAAAGGTTGGATAAATGTGACCTGGTCATTGAAACTCAAGATTTATTACAGAATATCAGATACAGGTTGGATTTTTTTTTACTTTTACAACCTATCTTTCATACCAAGTCTGTTCATGACTAGTCACCTGGTGTCGTCCCCCCCCCCCCCCGGGGGGGGAGTGGTGGTTTTCCTGACAGTGTCTGCACGGGAGCCATGGACGACAGGATCTGCAGTTTCTCGCCTGTGCCGACCTGTGACCCCGGACCACTGCTCCTGCCTGTCTGGACCAGCCCCCCTTCCTGCATCTATATATGGACGTTCATCTATAGTCTGTCCGTCCATGGGAGTGGATCTCTCCTTCAATGTGGTTCTCCTCGAGATTTCTTCTTTTTCCCACTGGGTTTTGAAGTTTTTTCTTGCCGAGAAGGAGGGTCTAAGGACAGGGGATGCTTGGGACTTTTTCATGTATCTCTGTAGTTGATTGTGTTTTTGTAAAGCCCTTTGAGACGACTTTGTTGTGATTTAGGGCTTTATAAATAAAATTGAATTGAATTGAATTGAATTTTGGATGATATATGACAGTGGCGTGGGACAAATATTTGCTTCTGTTTGCTCTTCAAACTATCTTTAACTTTTTTTTTTTAATTTCTATCTTTATTTAGGTTGGACAATGCACATTAATGAACACATTTATATATTTAATTTCAGTATAAGGAATAATAAATATGTGCTTATTTTCATCCACAATCCCCAGAACATGAATAAATAAATATGTGATCAGTGCAGAATAAAGCAAATACAGTGGAATAAGTAAAGTGCATTTCAAGACAGTACATTACAAACCAGTACAGAACAATATTTGTGTTTATATATCAAGGATATAGATCAGATACATGTCACATTTTGGGCAAAAACATCAGATTTGCGCAACATTTACCTGCAGTCAGTCCTGATTGACCAAACATTTACACATGTTTACTAGTGAATATTTAGAAAGGGGTGCTGGAGCATTAGCCTCGCTCTAGACAACCAATCCTATGACAGTCAAAATGAGTTGGTTCTGCCTCGACACCTCAAACCCCCCCCACCCCCCCCGCCATATCGCAGTATGACAAAAGAAGCCCTTTTCTGACAGATGTGAGCTTTACTGCAGTCGATGCTACGTCGCTAAACCTTTACCTCTTGTCACTTTGTCTCCAAATGAGTTAAGACATCTTTAAATCTGTTAAGTCATTGTACTTGTTTCAGTACAATTTAGTTCATTTGAAGGATTTTCTGGAATTGCGGCAACGTTGTAGTGAAGAAAGACTCTTATCCTTGGAGTAAATTGTCCACTTATGGAGCTTTTCTTTTTTGATGAAATCATTGTCCGTGACTCAGAAAGACAGATGCAGGTTTTTTGACAGAAAACATATAATTTAACAGTGCCCTAAAGTTTGTGTATTATATTTTAAAGGGTTTATTTTAGTGTAAATACTAAATGGCCATGCCCTTGGAGAATCTAAAACAACTCATAATGAAGATAATTGCAATTGCATTCCATACTGCTGTGTTACTTTGAGTAAATCATGAGTGACAAAACATTTACACATCTGAAACAAATATTTAATAGAACAGTACGATCAGTGTTCATGACTTTGTTTTTTGGTCAAATGGTGCTCCACTTTAAGCATTAATTGACAAGATATGAACGTGTCATCCTCATGTCACACAGATGTAAATATATATTCACATACAACAACACTGACTTCAGCTTTATCAATGTATTCTATGCTATTACAGTTTGAATAGCCACTCAAAGCACCAGGTATTTTAGCTGTGAATAGCGATAGGTGTGGCCTTAGCACCTGCAGTAAGTACAGAAAATTATTAAAATTATTATTTTCACTCTCTTTAAAAAGGGTCAGACATATAGTCTATATATATATATATATATATATATATATATATATATATATATATATATATATATATATATATAGAGAGAGAGAGAGAGAGAGAGAGAGAGAGAGAGAGAGAGAGACTCAGTCAGTCAGTCAGTCATAACATATGACAGCTATGGTAAGGAACATTTTTTCTACTTTTCAGTATTTGTAAGTGGTCATCTTGGAATAATAGGAATTGGAAAAATGTCAACAAATCCATGTATTACAGAGACCTTTTTTTACTCCTTGCCAATGTTTTGCAGATTACAATTATGGGGAGGTTAATTTCAAAATGACTGGAGGCCTTGGTTTAGGTATAAACAACCTGATAAACACCTCTTGTGGTGTGCCCCAAGGATCTGTTCTCGGTCCTATTTTATTTTCACTGTATATGCTGCCCCTCGGTCAACTCATTATTAATCACAACGTCCACTTTCATTTTTATGCAGATGACCTCTAGATTTATGTACCTGTGATTCTGAGTGATCATTCTGCACTGGATCCCTCAATAACTGCCTTCACAAAACATCAGACAGTGGCTCTCCCTGAATTTCCTTCATTTAAACAAAGGAAAAACAGATGATATTCTTTTTAGCCCTGACTCAACCAACAGTCCACCCAACGTTGGTCCTCTAACACCCCAGTTTGCTTCTTCTGTAAGAAACCTGGGTGTTATTTTTGACAATTTAAAAAAAAAATTTGACAAACAAGTCAGTTCAGTTGTGAAGGGGAGCTTTTTCCAACTAAGGCTCCTAGCAAAAGTCAAACATTTTTTGTCCCATGCTGACCTTGAAAAAGCAATACATGCTTTTATTAGCTCAAGGTTGGACTATTGCAATGCCCTTTACACTGGACTAAATCACCGTCTCCTCCATAAATTACAGCTTGTTTACTATCCAAAACATCCAAACACTCCCACATCACCTCAGTTTTACATTCACTTCACTGGCTCCCAGTTCAGTTCAGAATACAATTCAAAGTGCTGTTATTTATCTTCAAAGCCATCAATGGTCTAGCCCCACCCTACCTCACTGAACTCATAACCATCCATAAACCAGTCAGGACACTCCGCTCTTCAAAACATATCTCTTTGGTTTGCCCCCGAATCCAGGTACAAAAACGTTCTTTCACAGTTTTCGGCCCAAGGCTGTGGAATGTGCTTCCAGCGCCGATGAGCTAGCTGTTTTTAAATGTCAGTTGAAAACATATTTATTTTGCCAAGCATTTAACGTGTAGTCGACCCTCCATGTCTTCTTATGTTGTTGCTGTGGGTTTTTTTTAACTTGTTTTATCTTGGTTTTATCTTGGTTTTATGATTGTTACTTGTTTTTTGGGGGGGGTTTTGTTAGTTTTTTTTTATCTCATTTTGGAAAGCACCTTATGCATCTTTTGGTGTTGTAAGGTGCTATATAAATAAAGTTTGATTGATTGATTGATTGACTAATTATGTCAAGAAATAAGGATGGTTTTGACCTGAAAAAAACTATTTTGCTGAGGTTATAGAACATTTTTCATTGCATTTTTCATGCATTTAATCATGAATTAACCAAATAAATGAGGAAAGACAATGAAAACCTGCAGTAAAGTGAGTTACATGTTGAATATGTAAAAGGGAAAATTTTTAAATCAACAGCAATCGTGTACAAAGTAACAGTCACAAAGGTGTATCTTTAATTTCCTGTTTACTGATATATCCTTATTTAACTTAGTGTGTTGAATTGTGGGGATTTACTTTCACTTAAAACTACAGCTGACAAAAATGAGCCACAAGCCTGATCATACTAATCCATTATTTTTAAAAAAAGTTTAGAAACTTGGTTTATTATACATACAATGCAAATCATGTTTAAAGGGGGGAAATAAACCAAGCAGATTATGTGCAAATGTTGTTTTTATAGTGTCTGAAAGTAAATATGAGTTGAGAGATGGATGCAAATTTATTTAAAAAGAAAATGTAGTTCTGTTAACAGGGTTCCACTCTGGAAAAGTGCTATTTTAAAACTTTTTAGGAAAGACTAGTCATAACCTCATCTGCCTCATCTATTTTTTATTGACTCACATTTAACTTAATATATTATTTTATCAGAGGTGGAAAGTAACGAAGTAAAAGTACTTCATTACTGTACTTCAGTAGATTTTTTTTTTAAGGCATCGGTACTTTATTTTTCCTTTTACTCCCTACATTTTTATATAAATATTTGTACTTTATACTCTTTACATTCTGAAAATAGACTCGTTATTTTTTTCAAACATGTGACAGTGTGACAATTATTTACTTTCGAGGGAAAATCAGTGGAGGAGAGAACTTGTGACTTTATATATTATAGTATAAAAAGAATATTGTCAGATTAAAAAATCAAAATTATGAGAAAAAAAGTCATACATTTGGGATAAGAATGAGAAAAAAAGAGTTGAAATTGCGATAAAGTGGCACATTTAAATAAAACGTTATAAATATTAGATAAGAAATATATAATTGTGATTCGAAATTCTGAGATAAAAGACTTATTTCTAATATATATAGTCCCAGTTTGTCTCCTCCACTGATTAAGTGACTTATTTTTGGTCTGTTTAGTTTGAAAAAGTCTATTCTGAGAATGTAATGAGTGTAAAGTACAGATATTTATGAACAAATGTAGGGAGGAAAAGTCAAAAGTTGAACATTTTTAAAGCAATTCAATGGAACAGTTTATAGTTGTTTTGTTGAAACTGTATATTCTTATATTTGCATATGCTGTGGATATTTTATCTTATTTTTTTGTTTTTATTTCTGTATTTTCAATGAGCTTTTGAATACATTTTGAATTTTTCATCGCTTTTTTTGTTTTACTTGTCATTTTAGTGGATTTTCTAAAGGTTTTTTCTCCAATTTTTTTTTTTTGTGTTTCATAGTGTATTTGTGCAATATTTCAGTACAAAAATAAAACAGAGTGCATATAAAGCTTTTGGCCTACCTTGCACTGTTATATTTTATTTGTATTTATACGTAATTCGAAATTTTTGTCATCATTTAAAGTGTGAAATACACTAAGAACAGTGAATTAATAATTAATCAAAAAGAATCTATAGCAATATTGTGATTAATCGAATTAAAATCTAATCATTTGACAGCTTTAATATTTATATAATTAAGAGACAGCATTACTGCAAATAGTATTAGTTCAAGATGATCATTTGAATAATGTAATTGTTCAATAAAGCCAACACACCTGTTCTTTATGTGGAAGAACCAGTTCACATCTGGTCTTTACTGCTACACAAAATGAGCAACAGAATCTTTTGTTTGGAAACGTTCTGTTCATTAGACATACATTTGTGTTGTGTTGAGTGTTGTGATAATTTCTTCCGAATAACGCTGCGTATCAGAGGCTGGAGTGTGATATTGATTCAGTCACACGTGTTCCTCTGCAGCAGCGGAATAAAAGACATTTGTGAGAATTAATGAGCTGATTGGATTATGATGCAGTGTAAATTCGCCCTTTCAGTTCCCTTATGAGGTAATAATGACACAATTTATTCATACAGACATGTTGCCAGATTAATTTTCCACCAATTTTGAACAATTATCACTATTGGGGAGGATTTTATTCAAGATAAATGAGGTAAAGAAAGTTTTGTTGCGCTCAGTACTGATGCATACACAAGCAGAGTTACCTTATTAAGCACCACTTCTAATTCTAAAAGCACTCTCATTCATCATTCATTAACATTTGTTTTGTGTACTTATTTTATTTGGGGTTTTTTCTACTGGTCCTTTTTTTAAATTTATTTTTTAATGCCCAGGGCTTGTTTTCACACTGTAAAATATGTCCATACTAAGACTGGAGAGCAGAGGTGTTTTTAAAGTACTCACATTCTGTACTTAAGTAGAAGTACAGAAAAAATACAAAAAAAAAAAAAAAAAGTAAGAACTACTTATTCAACTGTTTACTAAAGTAAAAGTAAAAAAGTACAACTTCTCAATTGTAATAAAGTAAAAAGTAAAACAGTTTTGTTTTTTTCCTACGGGTGAAATGTTTATTTAAGGCAGAAAAAACAGAACATTTTCAAAAAATATCTAAAAATAAAGCCTTTAAAAGTGACTTACTGTATAGATGATGTGTTTTATTGGGTCCATTTAGGAAAATTTCGAGTCATAAATAGGAGATTCAAATTTTTAAAAAAAAGCATAATTATGAGATTTTTAAAAAATCTAAATTGTGAGATAAAAAGTGAAAAATAGGACATAAAAAGTCTAAATTATGAGAAAAAAATGTCATAATTATGAGACAAGAAATGGATAATAATGAGATTTAAAAAAAATTATGATATAGTCACAATTTCGTATTTAGGACTTATTTTTCATACTGTCACATTGAGTCTATTCTGAAAATGTAAAGAGTATAAAATACAGATATTTATATAAAAATGTAGGGAGTAAAAGTAAAAAGTTGCCTGGGAGATAAATACTCCAGTAAAGTACAGATACTTAAAAAGTGTACTTAAGTACATTAAAGGAAGTACTTGTACTTAGTTACTTCCACCTCTGCTGCCACTCGTTAAAGGTGTTTTAAAATACATTCAGATGATATGTTGTGGTGCTAATGTCTCTGGATGTGCCACACACTCACTAACAATCACACTCTCCATTTACATAACACATAAATGGTCACACCTGCCGACCTGTTCATCATCAGCCAATAATTTGTCAAAGAATCGTTCCATCCGTGCTGGTATTTCCAATTAAACATGGCTTCTGCAGCTTGGGTGGTTGCCATGGCAACTCTTATTGTAACACGAAGCTCCAGTAATTAACGATGTGCCTCGGTTTCCCCTCGCTGTCGTCCTCATGTTTTATGCATTAGTTCAGTGCCAGTCAAAAGTTTGAGAACATTTGTTTTAGCTGTGTTTAAAAAATAAATAAATAAAAAGAGAGAGAGAGAGAGAGAGAATATAATCTCAAACTCTTTATGTTTTTTAACCCGTAAAGCATGGGAGTAAAATAATTAAAATAACGTCTCATTTTGTTTTTATCAACAAAAACAAAGAGACATTTGTGACCCACCACCACGAAACCAGGCATAAGTGTCTGGAAATCAAAACTGAGTTATCTGTGTAGATTGGTAGAGTGTAAACTAAGGTTTAAGATGGTGAAAAAATTATGTTTCTATCACAAGTAGAACCAAAGTTATGGTAATTGCAATATCCACATTTGGATATATTTTGCAATTTGCATTTTTTTAGATATTGTCCGTCAAAGTTTTGGACTGTTTTGGGGTAGGAAGTCCTTAGCAACGCATAATAATTTGTATCCGATTGACACAAATTCTTCACAGATGTTAAAGGACACTCTGATGGACATGTCACAGAAGTTTTATATATTATAATAATAGGACAGAAGTGCGACGTATTACAATCATTTGGCTTACACCATTGGACAAGAACATTCAATATAGGCTTTTATCTCGTACCAAACACTTGGGTGTTTACCCACGGAACAGAGATCGTTTTGTTCGGCGAAAAGAGGTGGAAGTCGGCTTTGTCTTTGCTCAGCAATCCCTGAACTTTTGTCGCCGCTTAAATAATTGACTCAATAAACACCTTTATTGATTGGATTTCAATGTAATGACCACAGGAACTGAAAATAGAGGTGTTAAGGTACCGTTTTTTGATAAAATGTAAACACAAATAAGAAATCACCTTCCAGCCTAAATTTGGCTGTAGCTCTGAACGGCTCAGCGCGACTTATGCCTGGTTTCGTGGTGGGGGGTCACATTTTAGGTCTGGTCTGTCTGTTTTTTATTGGTCATCTATAACTGCATTATACATTTAATTATAGTTATCGTCACATGACCCACATTTACGTCTAGTTTGGTCTCGTTTTTGTCACATGATAAAGGTTCGTTGAGACACCTACAGGTAAGACAGTTGTGGTGGGCTAACAAAACAAGAGTGACAGACACACGTGTGTGTGGAAATACTTCACTTTACATGAAAAAATAAAACCGGCACGGCATCTAAATGTGAGTGATACAGCAGCATTAGCTAGCTAACTTTTTTCCTCCAAACAAATGATATGGACAGTGTTGTGTTCATCTTGTTGGCCTTAAACTTTTTACACGTAATATAAAAAGTGAGGACGTGTGACAGACGTGTGGACAGTCCAGTTTTAGAGCCGTGGGTCCAGACCAAATGCAGACATATGTTCACCTACTGATGTTTAGTTACATTTAACAGAAAACTCTTTGCTAACGTTAACCTTTGTTTTGTTGCAGTTAAGTGTTGTTTGTGTCAATTCAATTCAATTCCATTTTATTTATAAAGCCCTAAATCACAACAAAGTCGTCTCAGAGGGCTTTACAAAAACATAATCAACTACAGAAATACATGAAAAGTCCCAGGCATCCCCTGTCCTTAGACCCTCCTTCTCGGCAAGAAAAAACTTCCAAACCCAGTGGGAAAAAGAAGAAATCTTGAGGAGAACCACATTGAAGGAGAGATCCACTCCCATGGACGGACAGGCTATAGATGAACGTCCATGTATAAATGCAGGAAGGGGGGGGCTGGTCCAGACAGGCAGGGGCGGTGGTCCGGGGTCACAGGTCAGCACAGGCGAGATACTCCAGATCCTGTCGTCCATGGCTCCCGTGCAGGCACTGTCAGGAGAGCCACCACTCCCCCCAGGGGGGGAGGGGGGAAAGGGGACACCAGGTGACTAGTCATGAACAGACTTGGTAAGAAAGATATGTTATAAAAATTACAGAAACAGATGTGAGGGAGAGAAAGAGAAGAAAGAACTCAGTGTCTGTACTTCCCCCAGCATTCTAACTCCTAGGGCAGCCTAGACTGAACTGTGACTCATACATCATGTATACATGATATATGAGTCACATAATTTTTAACTAACCTGACCATAGTCTTTCTCAAACAGGAATGTTTTAAGCCTAATTTTAAATGTAGAGACTGTTTAAATGTAGAGACTGTGACTGTGATGTAGAGACAATGTCCACTGACAATGTCAGTGGACATTGTTACGTTGCACTGAACTTTAATACAAGTTGCTCATTACTGGACAGACATGTGTCTGTGTTTTTTGTTTTGTTTTTGTTTTTCAGCTGTGTGTCTGTATTATTTCTCCGTTGACAATGTGATGACGTCATCATGACAAGTAGACGCAACTCCGACTTTATTGACAGATAAGTCGACTTGAAAAAAAAACTGAAGTCGTTAACACCCTACCCCACATACAGTATAGGCCTCAAGTAGTCGCTCAAAAATGTTAATCAGACCATCCAAACCTGTCCCAAATGTCACATGACCTAATGTACTTTGACAACGGCCAATGTCAGACAACAGAAGGTATATAATACACCACTTTCACATAAAATATCCACACTCATTTGTTCAAAATATGAATGTCAAACAGCTAATGTCAACCTTTACATCTCATAATTATCCACAGAGGAATCATAGTCCAACAAAAACACCCAAAACAAACCAAAAAACAATGTCCAAATGTAGCCCAAAACACATCAAAACATCAATAAATACCAACAAATGTTTTATCTATTGCATCATTTAACAGGACCTGCCTCCAATATCTCAGTTTTCATCTTGATATTTTCATTTATAATATAACCAAACACCAACTGCATGTTATTAAAATGGTTCAAGAACAACATTGAATTTACTTTGTTAAGAAATTAAGTGGAAGTTTAAAGGGTTAATTCTCAGAGTTTCATATTTTGACTGTATTATAAGAAACACTTATTGACACTTTTGACTTAATTTTTCTTTATTAGTGACTTAAATTTGGTTTAACTACCTTTATTCTGAAAACTATTTACTCATAGACCAGTATAACCAGTGAGTAGATCTTCTTAGATGATGATTCTGTTCATAGTTAAAGTCAGTTTCCTGCAATTTCTTAAAAAAAAAATAAAGATTTGCAAGCGTGTTTTGTGTGTGTGTGTGTGTGTGTGTGTGTGTGTGTGTGTGTGTGTGTGTATGTGTGTGTGTGTGTGTACAATAGCAAAGCAAAGAAATGCTTCTAACTTTACTAAACACACTCAACCTTTTGTTCAGCGAATGACCACAACTTTACAAAAGGTGTTTGATGGAAAAAAGCTGCAGGTCCTTGTTGAGTCTATGAACATAAACTTAGCTTTAGTTCTAGTTTTTGTAGCTTTGTGAATGTTCCTAAATGAATGAACTTTATTTTGGTTGTCCACATAAAAAAAACAAACAAAAAAAACAACAAAGCTGTACATTTAAGAAGATTAAAATGATTTATTATAACCAAAAAAGGGTTGTGTTTTTTTTTGTAACTCTTTTTTAACTTTTTTCTCTTTTATTTATATTAATTTATTATCATTATATATACAATTGATTAGTATAAATAATTTCACATTGTAATTTTTTTTAAGCTTTGACAGAGTATTTATTAACTTGATTACTAAGATCATTCCATAATTTGAAATGAAACACATCATTGTTTGATGTTTATTCTCATTTTTCCTTATTTCTAAACCTCTTAAATTATAACGCCATCTTTTTAACTCGTAGAGGGATGCTCTGTGGCCCATCCGCCTCACTCCTTAAAGGGGACATATCATGCAAAATGAACTTATCATTTTTACAACACAAATATGTGTTGTCTGTGTGTGAGAACACCCTTAAATTATAGATTTCAAATAAAAAAAACATCCACTCTCCTTTTCTCCTGATCCATTTCTTGTTGGAGGGGGATGAAAACACTCCATTTTGGATGTTCTACAGACCCTCCATTATTCTCTATCAGTCACTAGTGTGTGTCCAGTGTCTGTGCATGCGTCCATGTCCGTGGTTGATCGGATGGGCTGGTCCGTGGGCGGCACCGCGACTGTGGTGTCGTGGCTCATCTGTTCGGCCCGCGTCCAGATGAACCAGACTCAAATGCGCACCAGGGCTGTTAACGAACTGGGACCTGAAGGCACCACGGCTGTAAAACTCAGCACTCTGTCCACTTTGATTCTCTCCGACTGATTTTATTTAATCAGTGTCTTTGTTTCTTTTTCACGTTCCATTTCTTTCTCCTCTTCTAACTCCAACTCAGTAGCGTGCAGAAGAAATGGGCGGAGTCAGCTGTGGCTCATTGGCGTGAAATGATGAGACACTAACGCCCTTTTCGCACGGGATAAGTCTTACCTATGGACCACTGGTAATTAGGGAGAATGTTTGAGTTCTTAGTCGCGTGCGAATGCATCATGTCCGTAATTTGTTTGTTTTATGAATGGTTTATTTAGAACACAACATGTCACAAACATGGCAGCCAAAAGGTGGAATTGTGTCAGGACATTAATAGTTGAGTCTAAGTTTTACATATATTACAATTAAAACACTTACAAGATAAAAAAAAATGTGGCAATATATTAAAAAAGACAATGTTTCAGTGTATTGAATAAAAGGATAAAGACAGTCACGACAAGTTGAAAACATAATAGGCGTAACTATTAATGCTATAACTGATTATACAGAAGGTAGTTACAGAGACGCATGTTGTATCATGTAGGTGGTAGTAGGTGCTGGAAATGACCTGAGTAATAATTCCACCGCATATTACCTACTGTGTTTGGGCGAAAAAAAACAACTTCCAGAGGTAATTCAAGTTCCGTGTGAATGCGAATCAAGAATCAAAAAGCTTTATTTGTCATTTTACATATCCAAGGAACACTAAATATATCTGTGAATGTCTGTGTTTATTATTTCAATTGTCACCACTTGTCTTTTTCTGGAGTTAATAATGTACAAAGCAGCCAGAATCATGTGCTAGTATATGATAAGGAATATATGGTCACACCAACCCACATGTCCACGAACATTTATAACTATCTGAGGTTGTTTCTATAGATGTTGTTTTTGCATACTGCATTCTTGCATTCTTATGCATACTTTGTTTTAATACTACCTTATTAATACTACCTTATTAATACTACCTTATTAAACCAAACAGGATGTTGTGAATTTATGACATATCCGGTCATAATGTCTGTAATTTGCATGAATTTATTTATTTTTTTATTATTATTTGATTTATTTCAGTGTAAAAACAAGACAATAAAGATACCATGGTACAGGTAATAAAAAAAAAGACAAATAAATTAGACAAACATAAGAGATATTTACACAGTGGATAACACTCAAAGCATTGCTACTTATTTCCAGAGTGGTCCAAACATAAATTACAATTAAAGACAATTAAAGACAACAAAACAACAACAATTGTCAAATAAGGAGAAAATAAATACAAATAATAAATACAAGTGAAAAAAAATACAAAATTGGACAATACTGAAGTAGGCTAAAAAGAGTAGGTAAAAAAACTTTGGTGAACTTAAAAAAGACAGACTTTGGTTTATCCCATCCCAATGCGTGCCACAATAACACAGGTACGGGGGTAATTGCCAATTACCAGGGGTCCATAGGTAATACTTATCCCGTGCGAATAGTGAATAAGACCTAATGTTTTGAAAAGGGATGTTTCCCCAGGTTAAAGAAGTGACTGTATCTCTTCATCAATGTAGTATTTTGACCAAAGCATGTCACAGACAGGTCACTGAGACACTAAGG
>CM035802.1:16183409-16218409 GCA_020466265.1 Siphamia tubifer
GTGAATACAATTGAGGTAGAGCTCTCAGGTACAGGGTAAAAAAAACAAATTACAGACAACATAAATATAAGTAAAAAATAAATAAATAAAAGAATAAAAAAAAATCAACAAAACAAATAACAAGTTTTAATATAAAAGGCACAGTTGTTTACATAAAAAAATGTATTTAACTCAGTAATTTGTTACAAAAAATATTGTAAAATTATAAATAATATGAGATATCTCTTCTGATTAATTGATCTACTTATTTCAAATATGAACGTCAAAACAAAATAAAATAAATAAAACACTTCAACATAAGACATGAGACATAAATTCTACAGTTGAAGGGAGAATAATTGTGCAGTTTTTATAGTGTTCGTTGGCTAGCTTTCTTTATTTTTACTCAACACAAATTGCTCACAGCTTTAGCCAGGGCAATAAATCAAAAGCTATCAGTCGTGGCTGTAGTTCTTACCGCTGTACTCAGCAGTCTAACAATGTTGTCAGTGAATCTACTCTTGCACCGTTGATTTCAAACTTTTTCTCCTTCAGACCTTCAGATTAATATTATAATGACCTTTGAAATTCTCGCCATTTCAAAGGCCAGCTCAGTCACAAGGTATATGGCCAGATATGGAGATAGCACATCATCACTGTAATTGACTTCTGTCCAGGTCTTGACTGAAGGTCACGCAGGCAGCCAGACAGATGAGTAATTAAAATCTCTTCTGCTCTTTAAGACACTCATTGAAGTCCACCCTTCATTTGGAACATCATTAGTCATGCTACAACTGACTCCGGCTTTATATCATGAAACTACCTGGCACACATTTGCATTCCCACACAATGTATAATCATTAGCAATATCCTCAGTAATTGAAGGTGGCACTTGGGAAATGCTCACCTGACACTGACAAGTGGAGGATGGAGGGTGCTGTCAGGGAGGTGCCAGGTTTCTCACCGTCTCCGCTTCATCAGTCATAATCTGTCAAAGACCTATGAGCTGGAGGTTATATTGTTCACCTCCAGTTGGACGAAAGTGGAGTTTCAACACTTAGAGTGGAATTAAAAGCAAACTTGTAGAGACGAAAATAACATCCTGTAGCAGAGTAGTCCATACTAATTCAGCTATGAGCATGGGTGTCACACTGGTGGGGGATGGGGGTGTTGCGACACCCCCACTTCTCCAACCAGATGATTTCATACCCCCCACTTTTTCCTGACTTTATATATTTTATTGTTACTGGATCCAGGAAACGGACAGAGAGTTGGTCTCACCTACTTTTTTCAGGAATTCAGGATAAACGGTTACTGTCGGTAGCAATCATGCCAAACAAACCGCAATAATGTTGCAGGTCTGTTACAATATCTGTTTAAAACTGTTTACCCGTCCAGGCGGCACAACAGCATATGTAAATGAAGCGCACCTCAGTTCACCAGTAATATAAACAGCTCTTCTTCGTGGTGTTAACAAACAGTCATTAACCAGTAAGTAATGAGAAATGTTACTGTTGTTAAACTAAGTTAAATAAACTATGTCTTGTTCTGTGACATTTACCCTAAGACAGTGGTTCTAGAACTTTTTTCACTGATGTTCCCCCTGAGGAACATATTTTTAGTTGTCTCACCTGACATGGACAAAACACTTTTGTAAAAAAAAAAGAGGCACAGTGTCTGTAAAATCAGTGTCAGATTATTTAAATCCTTTTTCTCTCATAATTTTGACTTTTTATCTAATAATTTTGACTTTTTATCTCATGATTTTGACTTTTTATCTAATAATTTTGACTTTTTATCTCATGATTTTGACTTTTTATCTAATAATTTTGACTTTTTATCTCATGTTTTTGACTTTTTATCTAATAATTTTGACTTTTTATCTCATAATTTTGACTTATGAATTGAATAAATGTTTAATTGAGGAAAAACACATTTTTGTTATTATTTTCGGCCATATATTGTTTTTTTAATATAAAAATTTAACCATTAATGGATAATTGTTCGTTAATTTTCCGATGACAAATCCCGAAAATTTGAGTCATGGGCCACAACCTAGAACACCCCCACATTTTAAATGGCTGTGACACCCCTGGCTCTGAGTGTTTACAATCATCTAGAAGTTGGACCAATACTTGGATACCACTGGTCTACTGGAATAAAACTAATGAAATGTTAGCAGATGTGTTCTGGGAGTCTCCCTGATATCGATAGTGGCTCACTGATGCCCGCGAGTCAGATAAATTATTCCGGATTTTGGACAATTTTTTTTTATTTTTAGACACTGCAAGTGAGAGCGTGCAGGCAAGACAATACCTCATGCTTAGATTATTTCAATTACATTGCGCAGGCACAAGAGAGAGAGATGGGGGGGGGGGGGGGGGTGTTACTGTAGGCTAATGGTGGAACCTGTGGATTCATTCAAAGACTGCAGTCAGACCAGCCACTCCAACATTTTATGTGCACTTTTATTACAGACTTTATGGTAAAGGCACCTCTCCACTGACCCAATGCCCAGTGAGCTGCTTCAGTCTGATGCGCCTTCTCCACAAGCATCAGTGGGTGTCCACTCAGCCTTACCCTACTGGAGAGGCTTCAGGAGCGGACATAGACTTCCTTGCTGTCGGGAAGTTTAGGGACCGTCACAAAATAAATCGACCGGCAAGACAAAAAAAATAAAAATAAACTTTTCTCCATTGTATATTTATCTCAAATGTATAAATACATACACGAATGAATAAATGAATGCATAAATAAATGAATAAGTATTAATTTAATTTAACTAACAAAAGCTTACTCAAACTAGAAAAGCAGACCCCTTCAAAAATATAGACCCCCCCCCCCCCCCCGATCTTCACCAAAATCCAATCATTTCCAGATGTCCCCATTACCAACCTACCCTGACAATTTCATCTAAATCTGTCTATAAGTTTTTGAGTTATCTTGAACACAGACAAACAGATAAACGCCGGAAAAAACATAACCTCCTTGACGGAGGTAATTAAACGTTCAATAGTGTGTGGGTCATGTGACCTCTGGACTCCAATAGGCCTTTAATTTATAGCCCTGGTCTGGGCACACAAAACACACCTCGTATATTTAATTTATATCACTTCATTGATTTTCTAGCAATTTTTTACTCATGAGTTACACGTTTTCATTCAATAATTCGGAAAGGGGGGTGGGGGGGGAGGGGCGGGGGGGGGGTGGGGGGGGGGGGGGGGGGTGGAAGGGTCGATAAGCATCTCCCTGAAATGAGTTTTTGGAACTTGGGATGTCTGTGTGTGTTACTGATGAAGAACACTCAAGTCTTAAATGCTGGTTGGATCAAGTTTCCACAATAAGTCTGGGGTCAAAATGTGAAATTCTTAGAATGAACAAGAGAATAGGTTTTAGTCCAAAGGAATATTGGTTTCAGATCTACTTCAAAACACTGTCTGCACATTATGATCCATTCACATTTCTGCACATGTATGACAAATATCGCAATGTTATTGTTTTAATATCACTGTACATCCTTATTACATATTGCAAGTTTTGCTAATATCGTGCAGCTCTACTACTTTTAGTCGTAAAACAAATTAAGAAGGAATTAAAACAGACTGGAGAAATCTACTTAATTTTTTGCCAAAATTAATATAAAAAATAGCTTTGCAGCATCTGGAGAGTTTAAATTCAAACTTTATTAACTATTAGGGTCCAAATACACAAATAAATAAACGAATGAGTAAAAGTAAAAGTAGAAAACCCAAAAAAGTTTGTTTCAGGAGCACTACCTGGACTCACAATGAGTAATAATTAGAGGGATGTGAAAACTTAGAGTAAGACAAAAAGAGAAAATGTCAAGGCAATCTCTTATATGTGACAAAATTAAAAGTCTTTATTACATTGGCTTTGTTACAAAAACCTATAAAAGACCCCAACGCATTTTGGCATCCAAGCCTTCATCAGAGAGTCAAACCTTATTTTATTTTATACTAATAGACGTATGTTATGCTCATGTTATGCTCATGTGGGTCAGTTTGACCTGAAGCAAACAAAAAAGAAATCTTAACAAGTGTTTTTAATATTGTATTACTAATTATTCTATCAATATTTAGTGCAATGGTGTTCCTTATATCTAACAGGTATAATGGATCAATTAGAATAATTTACTCGGTTTTCATAAAAAAAAAAAAAGTTTCAATGTTTCAGCACATTATTACTTTTGAAAGACCAACATATAAAACATAAGATTAAAACATAACATAATATATCTCACAGTTGTAAAAAAAAGACATGATCTGACATTTCTGACATCCTTTTGCCTCCAGTTTGACTGTTGGGTCAAATTGACCCCAACAGTATGTATGTGTTATTAACATGAAGAGGGTAGTCAAAAATGACACTAAATAAGGCAAGCAGAAGAAGTTTCACACTGAACTTTTAACTATTTTTCCTAAATGTTCAAACTTTAAAATGGGTCAATTTGACCCATAACATAACAGGAGGATTAACAAAATATGACCCTTTAATAAACCTGTCTCAAGTCATGTTTACTCCAAAAACTCCAATCAACGTCCAAAACAAAAGTCACAGCATCGTCAACGCTTATTACAGCTGGAACATTTGAGCTGAAATAAGATCACAAAGTATTAAATGAGTACATAAAAGAAGGCTAACGTGCATGCACACCTATCAGAATGAGCCTTATGCAGAGTTTATGTCTGTCAAGTATTGACTAATCAAGTGCATTCGCTCAGGTATGATACTGTGACATGCTTTGTTTTATTCTTGCCGTATGCTTCTGTCACGCTACATTTCAGTCGTAAATATTGCACTTTCTACCCACTCTGGCTTTGCTTTTTTTTTTTTTTTTTTTTTTTTTCAAATTAAATAACTCATTGATTGGTTTAATGGACAAAAATATGTACGTTCGTATACAATACAATGAGGATAGATGTGTTTGCACCAAGAAATGTATGAACCTTGTTTAATTTCGATCATTAAAGTACTTCTTGCCAATGATAATATTGGCAAGAAGAAAGAACTTCTAAAACACTACTTCTGTCTTACCATGTGAAAAGCTAATTTATTGCACAATCGCATTGGAGGAAAAAGATGCAGCATTAAAAAAATAAAAAATAAAAATAATTAAGACGATTGTGTCTCTAATGCATTCATACATCAACTGTTTGCACTATTTGAAAAATCCAAACATCACCTTTTAGCTGTACTTTATTATTATTATTATCATATTTAGGTAGAAGCCTGCATTGGCTGACTGAGGGGGAGGGGTGGAAGTGGGTGGAGCTTAAAGCAGCAGAAGGCAGACAGAGAGAGGGGGGAGATTTTTATGACTCTGCAGCATAATGTGTCTAGATTCTAGACCATAAGTGTCAAACATGCGACCCGTGGACCAAAACTGGCCTGCCAAAGGGTCCAATGTGGCCCCTGGCAGAGATTTATAAAGTGCAAAAAATATGAACAAAAAAATAAATACATAAATAAATAAAAATACATAAATAAATAAATTAATAATAATAATAATAATAATACCTCAAACTTATATCGTGTTTTGGACACTCAAAGATGCTTTACATAACAGACAACAAGCAATGGATTAGAAATAATTAAATATGTAAAATAAAAATAAATAAATAGACAAGTGAAAGCCAGTTTGAAAAGATGAGTTTTAAGACGGGATTTGAATGTGGATAGTGAAGAGATGTTCAAATCAGTTTAGTGAACCAGACCAGTAAAATACTATCAGAATAATCTATAAATAACATAAAAAAAAAAAATTCTCTTTGTTGTAGAAGAAAAAAAAGATAAAATTAAAATGTCTGAAGAGAAATATGTGGAATGTGATCAATATTCTGCTTGTCATTTTCACTGTTGCATACATAAAAATGATCAAATAAGGTGTTATGTAGTTCAAATGACACTTATTTTTCTTGTGAATTTTCAGATTGTACATATTTATTCATGTTACGTTCCACTATAGTTCATAGATGAAAACATTTCCATTACAGAATTTGACATCATTTCTAAGTTATTCTAAATATATTTTTATTCTATTATTTATATTATTTGACTGGTCTGGCCCACCTTAAATCATATTGTGCTGAATGTGACCCCTGAACTAAAATGAAACATGGACGTCTATCTCTATAATCTCATAAAATGTCACATGTTTTCCATCGTAAATCTAATTTTAAAAAAAATTAAAAGTGTGTTGTTGTTTTTTTAATTAAACACACATTTTAAAACATTCATTACATATAACAATGATAAGTAATTTACATATATTCTTCCTGTAAAACACTGTCAAAGAAGACATTTTTTGATTGCACAAAAAAACCCAGAAATAAATCTCGATGGCTGGTTATAATAGTAGCCATTAAAGGGTTAATATAGGGCACTTAGTGACATTCTCTAAAATTAAAAACATCAGCCTTAGTGTGTTGTTGTTCTCCTCTTACTATAAAACATCCAAGCACCACTTAATAAAAACTAAACACATGCAACAAACAACTGTTCTAAGGTCACGAATGGGCAAAAATCATTCATATTCAGTATTTACATAAATCAATTTTATTTAAAAAAATCAATATCTTTTTTGACTTCATCGAGGATCCATGTTTCATATTTGCAGAAATTACCAAAAATTGTTACTTCCAAATTAAAGGATGATTCACCACCTCTGCTCCTCTGTCAGTATGTGCTGGTGTTTTTTATTTTCCCTCTAAATGTGTTTTATACTTTCCTCCTATTTTGCTGTACACAGAACTTTTCTGGTGGAAAAAAAAACAGTGCATATGAAAATGAAGTGATGGTTTCATTTGCTCTTCTCACTCACTGCATTATTCAGAGGGTGGACCAGTTCTGCCTGACAGACAAAACTCTGGCTAAAATATGCGTAAAAAGCTATATTTTCATAAGAAAATTTGAAGTAAAAAAAAAAAAAAAAAAAAAAGAGCAGTATGTGTCTTTCCATAAATTAGTTTAGAGTGAATAATATAGGGTTTGTTTGGCTGCCAGCAGGTGGCGCTGTAGTGTACATTACATATGGATTTAATATAAATAAAATCATACGAACTCAAATATTTTGCTCCAGAAATGGTTGTGAAGTCTTTTTGCATGGATGACTCTTCATCAGTCTGGGTGACCTCGTGTACCAAACATGTTTTCACACTTTCTCTGAATAACTGGGGAAAAGCAGCTGAGCAAATAATTAAAAAAAAAAAAAAAACTAGTTCAGGAAGTTGTTTTGAATTTATTTTTTTCCATGTACATTTGCCAGTCTAAAACTGAAAATGCATATTAACCCTTATATTATGTTGGAAAAAAAATTACATTGATTATGTTCCGGGTCATTTTGACCTGTTCCCTTTAAATCCATTCAAAACAGTAAAACAAACAAACAAACAGGTTAAACCCAATAACAACTTTATTTTAGATTATATAAACACTTAGAAAAGATACTAAAGAAAACTACATTTAAGAACTATTTCATCCAACTTTTATCTTCACAAACACTTCTTTGATTCATCATCATCATATGTAAATTGACAATCTGGATCATCAATAACATTGTCCTCTGTTTCTGAAATCTCTTCCTCTTCATCACTGTCCCAGTTCAACATCTGTGATAAAACCTCTACAACAATAAACTTTCTGGAGCTCATTTTTGGTGTTTGTCAAAGAGATGACATGAGAAAAGTGACAAAAACAAGGGATAGAAAGTTCCTCCTCTACACACCTGGGTCTGAATGACTCTGAAAAGGAAATAAAAATACAAATAATTGGCCAATCAAAACAAAGCACATTAAAGATACATGTTTATTTTAGATCTGAGCAGATATTTACCCACATTAAAGTGTCTGGGTCAAAATGACCCGTAACATTATGTTTGTATACAAATACTGCACAGACACTACACATCAAAGTGTCCAGATTTCACACACAAGTTCATGACCTTAGATGAGAAAAAAACCCACAAAATTTCATGAGGAAAAATAAAGGATAACCTGTACTTTGGTTAACTCAAAAACTGAAATGGGTCAAATTGACCCTTAACATAATACAAGGGTTAAAGGGATTATCCAGAGTAAAATGCATTTTAACCAAATTTTTTGGATGATTGGGAGAACATACTTTGTGTTGACATCAAAATCACACCATTGAGAAAGTGCGATTTTGCCGTTTTGAGCCAAACTGTGTTAGCATAGAAGTCATGAGGGCATGTGTTTTCGCTAACATGAAACAAAGTTCTAAACAACATCACACTTATATGGTAGTAAGTAGAGGGTACCTAAAGGCAAAACAAAATGTCCCGAGGTCATGTCGTCCAGAGTTACTGATCTCAAGCAACAACAACCTGTTAATAGGCTAAGCTTTGCTGTTGCGTACAGCTTCATTTCAATTTCTAATAAAATACTGGACTATGTTTTGAAAAAAGAATGCAACACAATCGTGATTTTCCAGAACGTGTAGCTCTGCGCTCTGCAATCAACTATTTTGGACTTCCTCCCAAAGAGCTCAGCTGCATCTGGAAAGGCCTAATCACTTCCATGCTAACACAGTTTGGCTCAAAAGGGCAAAATCGAACTTTCTCTATGTACGTATGAATGGTATGATTTTTATGTCAACTCAATGTATGGTCTTCCAATCATCTAAAAATTGAGCTAAAATGCATTTTACTCTAGATAATCCCTTTAAATAATCAGTTTTCAGCTGCTTTTTTCCTCATCATCACCTCTATTCTCTCATTCATGATCTTATTATAGTGTTTATTTCACCTATAATGTGTTCAGATCCAAAGCACACAAAACAAATTGTAAAGCATAGTAGCCCTTTTACAGATTTTTTATTTAATTTTTTTTTAATCTCTATTCAACCTTTCTTAAATGATTTATCATCACTCATTTTGACATTAAGTTATGTTTGCATTTTTTTTCAATGTAAGTCAAGTATTTATTTTCATGGTCATTTCTACGTTCATTAAAAAACATAAAAGAAAGGAGGGAAAAACCTCAGAAAACTGAAGAAAAACTGACTTTATGAGTAAAAATATAATTAACTGAACATTAATGCAGTGTTTCTATTCACTGTCATTGATCCAACTCTATAGGTTTTACTTGCTAATCAATGTTGTAGAAGATGATGGTGTTTTCATGGTAATTAGGAAGTCTCTGAACATCCAAATGGGTCATATACGATGACCATGAAAAGATGACAAACTGTATTTTACACCAATCATTTACATGTATTAATATAATAATAATAATAATAATAATAATAATAATAATAATAATAATAATAATAATAATAATAATAATAATAATAATAATAATAATAATAATAATAATAATAATAATAATAATAATAGTAATAATAATCTTTATTTGTATAGCACCTTTCATACAAACACTGTAGCCCAAAGTGCTTCACATTGATTAAAAATTACAGTGTGAAAAAATACATTACACAAAATAAACTGATTATAAAATTTCAATAAAGTGCTTCATATTGATTAAATAAATCAATAAACAAGAAATAAAATTACAGATAAAATTACAAGAGTACAAAATAAACTGATTATAAAATATCAATAAAGTGCTTCACATTGATTAACAAAATAAACTGATTATAAATAAGAAATAAATCAATAAATTACAGATAAAATTTCATTTGATTACGCAAAGAGTATACAGAATGTAAAGAAATGGGTCACAGAATTGTGACTTGATAGTATTAATGAATCAACAGGTATTAAACATTTTACAACAGAAATTATTGTATTCAGTAATGGATGTTTGGGTTTTTATTACTTACATTAATTATGAAAATACCAAATTAACTTCCAGATTCATCCATTATATTTAAATTTGTCATTCCGCTGATAAACCTTGGAATCTGATGGATCACCCCGAGTTACCAAGACATGCTGCCTTTGAAACTAAAGTGTCACCTCCCCTGGCTGTATTTACCATCCATAGAAAACAACAGAGAAACGAGGGACCCAGAAAAAGCCTGTCCACTACACGTCACGAGGACATTGGCGTCACCCATGTGTGGTTGAATTTGTCCCCATTGCAGCGAATCTGAAGTAGCATTAGCATTAGCAACTACAAGAGAAGACGGCGCCACAGTAGCTGCTGCACAAAGTGGAAAGAAAATGGCGGATCAAACTGGTTCATGTGGGTTCATGTGGTCTCTGTGGAAATAAAGCCTTGGTTTTTTTTTTACCTGCACGACGACACAAAACCTAGATGGATGCTACTCTGGAAATGTAAACACACAGAGCCAGAGGTGAGGGGGGAAGGTTCCTTCATGCATTCTGAGCCAATCAGAGACACCTCATCACCGTGTCATGGACGTGTATGAGGAAGTAACGGTAAAGTCTGTTGTTCAACCTCAAATCATTTTTCTACCCTCCAAAAACTAATGGAAACAAAACAATATGGACGTTTTTAGCTCAAAGCACGAAGTCGCGATGAGCTGTTGCCATCACGTTTCGTCAGCATCGTCACTAAAATGGCTTCTCCTCCCTCAATTCTTAACAGATTTCAATTCTAATTTTAAGGTCTATTGATAGCAACACATCACAGCTGTGAGTTCTGGATGAGCACAGGAGCTATTGGTACTATCTTATAAAATAGAACCAACACACAATGCATTCAATAACAATGAAGAACACAGGAATATTAATGAAATAACCATGGAATGACTCCTTTAATAATCATTATTCTACGGCCCTCTAGAACGTTGCGACAGATCCCATTCACTTTGAATGGACGTTCCCAGCGTTCTGCGGGTGGATTTTTTTCGATAACCACCTGCTGCGCCATTAACGTCTGCTGCCAGTGACAAAGAGTTTTGTCACGGTATGATATCACTCCGCAGGTAGTTCGGCCACTTTGAAAGTAAATATTCACTACATTGTAACAGCAATTTTATCTAACCTGTTAGAGTAGTAGGGCCAACGTCTGGAATTGTCTGTCTTTTCTCAATATAATCCATAGAATAAGCAGGATAATGTATTGCCCACACGGGACTATCGGGGCGGAACAATACCTGCTGTTCGGCCCCATCAGGAAATATTTTTCTAAATAGTCACGCATGGGCAATACATTATCCCTTACTTAGCTCTTGTGAAATTTTGAAATCAAACTGATAGTTATTCTGGGTTCTTCAGGAAAACTATTCTACCTCACAGAACATCTGTTTGTGATTGATACTGAAGCTTTTTATTATTATTATTATTATTATTATTATTGTTATTATTGTTATCTTTCCCAGTCCCTGAATGTCATTGTACAAGCATTTGTAAACAGACAACATGCACACACAGCCGTGCACAAATGTCGACAGAAATACCTGTGAAGAGCTACCAAGACACACAAACAAGATACACAAACATGACACACAAACAAGATACACAAACATGACACACAAAGCAGAAACAAAGTGAAAACAGCCTCATCCTCGGCTGCTCTATCGCTGTGTTGGTGCTTACACTGTAAGCTGTCGACATTGTTCTGCAACAGCAGCGCCAAGACAAACCTTTACCTTTATTGCACTTGGCAAATAAAGTGATTGTGGTTGTGATTTTGCAACAACAAAACCCAAAACTGGGAAAGAGACAGTGAAAGCCACTGCCACGTACAGGCAATCACACAGACAGCTCAGGCCCGGCCGGCTGTGGTGAGTGAAGGCAGAATGGACACATCACAGCCGCCTGCGGTGCTGATGGAGCCTGGCCCATCCATGGCCTTGCCAATCTGTCATCCTCTGTGTGTGTCCTGCAGGGCAAACACACACACACACACACACACACACACACAAACTCGTTTTCATGTCTCATGAGGACCACATTTGTAATCAAGTAGAGATTGGGTAGTGAGTGAAAACATTTTTTTTTTCTTTTTATAAAATAAATAAATGAATTGGAAATTAAATAAAAAATAGTAATTTATAAAATAAATAAATAAATAACAATAAATGCATGCTAATTAATACAAATAACAATAAAAAACACATTAATAAAAAAAGTATATATATATATATATATATTTTTTTTTATTTTTTTATTTTTTTTTTTAAGTAAACACATGTTCAAACCTTTGAAAAATACGTGTTTCACTTTTTCCACCTGTTTCTCTCATGCTTTATGGGATTTTCCGGAAAAACAAATTCCTGTATTTATAAGGCCACATAATTTATTTTTTACTAGTGGGGATCGTTATTTATATTTAACCCTTGTGGGGACCTGAATTTTGGTCCTCATAGTGTCAGAGGTCCCCATGGTGTGACTGTGTAAACATATCAATATCCCGATAAAGATAGAAATACAAGAACACATATACATACATACTTGTTTCCATGTCTGATGAGGACCAAGTTGGTAATGAAGTAGCCATTGGGTAGTGAGTGTAAACACTTTTTAAAAATAAAATGAAATAAAAATAATAATGCTAAAAATGTGAAAATTAAAAAAAAAAAGAAAAAAGTCATTTAAAAAATAAAATAAATAAAAATGAATAAATTCTATATTTTTTAAAGTTAGCACATCTTCAAACCTTTGAAAATACACATTTTGCTTTGCACCTGTTTCATGCATGTTTTATGGGGACTTCCGGGAGTTAAAAAAAAAAAAAAAAGATACTTATATAGTGACCTAAATGTATATCTCACCCTCATGGGGACCTGAATAATGCTCCCTATGGTATCAGTGGTCCCCATGGTGTGACTGTGTAAACAGATCCATGTACCCATTAAGACAGGAATACAATCACACACACACACACACACACACATACACACACACACACACACATACACACACACACACAGCCAGTCTGTCCACGAATCAGTCTTCTCTTACTCTTCCACGACCTCACCCTTCATTTTCAGACTGACAAAAGCAGCCCCCCCCCCCCCCACACACACACACACACACACACACACACACTACTGCCACCTGTTTGGAATACCTGCTCTTTGATTCCTGTGTGACCCACAGGTGTGATTCAGGCTTCAGGGTCGACTTCCCCGCCCGGCAGTGTCACCGCCAGCTCAGACCAGTCGGCAGGCAGACCTGTAGGTGTGCTCCTGCTCGGTTTACTCGGGCAGGTGAGGACAATGCCATTTAAACTCAGGGAGCGTGAAATGACTGTTCCGGAAAATGCAGGTCACAGTCTTCTTTGTATGGAACAGCAGGGCATCGTGTTTAGAGAAATAGAAATATCCAGACTATGTAAACAAACCTCAAAAGTAAGAGTTGATGAGTACGCAGAGGGTGATGGCGGGGGCATAAATACAGATGGCTGCAAGGGAGGTGGGGAGGGGGACACAGAAAAGAGCCTTAGAAGACATTCAGAAATACAGCTGCTGTGTTTAACCCTTTTCTCCCATTTTTGGTCACTTCCACTCACAGTTTTCCTTATATTTTTTTTACTGGTCTTGCACAGCATCTCAACAGCAGAATAATAGTCTGGATCCTTTTGATGATGAATACATTTACACATGACAGAAGTGCTGGTTAGCTCATGTTTTTAATAGAGCTGTCAAATTATTCATTTTTTTTTTCATCATATTAAGGGTTTGTTTTGGGCTCATTTTTATTAATCGTGAATTAGGCACAATATGTAGGTCAACTGTTTTGTCTCGGGGTGGGGTGTATTACCCACAAAATGTATGTATGTATGCGTTTACTCAACACATTCAAAAGTTTCAACAACACAACTGTTCCATTAGTTTTTTTGGTGATGTTTAATCAGATGAATCATGATAATGGGTTAATATACATTAATTCATTAATTTTGACACACCTGGTTTTCAATATATATGATATATACATTATATATATATATATATATATATATATATATATATATATATATATATATATATATATATATATCATTCCAAATATATGGTGGTTTACTGTATGTACATATATACTAGCGCATTAACGACTTCAGTTTTTTTTTAAGTCGACTTATCTGTCAATAAAGTCAGAGTCAAGTATATATATATATATATATATATATATATATATATATATATATATATATATATATATATATATATATATATATATATATATATATATATATATATATATATATATATATATATGTGTGTGTGTGTGTGTGTGTGTGTGTGTGTGTGTGTATGATTTCTGGCTTAATGTTTTATGGACCAAAAACAGTGGGTATAATGGAAGTAATCATGTGTTTAATGTTTTTTTTTTTGTTTATAATGTGCACATTTTAGCTGTTGGACAGAATGTTCATTAGCTCATGCAAAAATTAACAAGTTTTGAATTCGACCTTATTTAAATTCTGAAAAACATATATATTTTCTTTTCTCTTTTGAACACAAAGTGCTCAGTCTGCATAAAAAGCACACGAGGGTTAAATGTACAACTTTTTGTCGTTTTAGTTGGGGTTTTTTTTTTTTATGTAACAACCAAAATAAAGTTAATTCATTATTCATTCAAATTGTGATTTTTCAATTAGGCATATTTTTATGTGCAAGTTATATTTACACACCCGAAAAGCAACTCAACATGGTGACGACACGGGGAATACTTTGGGAAACAAAATTCTATGTAGCATCAGTTAATAGCAGTATTAATGACTGCTGATAATGTCACAGGTTGTGAAGGGTCATCCAGTTTTATAGGACAATATTTCAACCCCTACCCCTCATAGGTCAATTTCAAAGTGTAGGGATAAAGTAAGGGGTGAACTGGGATTGGGCCTCGGACATAGCATATATTCTGCACTATAGGCCGCACTGAGAAATAAGACACTGTCAATGAATGGTTTATTTTCAATGTTATTTTCATATATAAAATACAAATACATGTTAGACCTGCTGGTTCCATATGAGGCATCCAGAGCCCTGAGGTCATAGGTCATCAGGGACAGATTTCCTGTGTTTTCCCAAAATCAGAACCAAATAAAGTTTGTCATCATTCAGTTGTTCTGCTCCTCACCTGTGGAACAAACTACCTAAATACCTGAGGTCTGAGAAAAACTGTCATGTTCATTTAAATTAGGCCTGAAAACATTATTATTAACTGGAGCTTTTACTTAAATTCTTAATTGTCTTTTCACTTATTTTAATTGTCATTTCATGCATTTCAATTTTCTTACAGTATATGTTTTATGTAAAGCATCTCAAGAATTGTCCTGTACATAAAATGTGCTATACAAATAAATGTGCCTTGCCTTTGCCACAGACGACAGTTAACTACAGGGATTCTACACAGACTCAAATCAGACGTATTTTCCTGACCACCCACCTCTTCTTCTCTCTTCTTCCTGCAGCCCTTGTTGAAATCTGTAACCTGGCAGAATGACAGTTTACCAAAACTTTTTTTTTTCCCAATTAACAAGCTGCATGTGAGTTCATGGGACTTTTGTTTACAGTATTTGGTTGACTTATAATTGGACAGTGTTGACCTAAATGAGTCGAATGCACAAAAAAAAAAAATCCAGGAAAGTACAGTTTGACTGTTGATGACGGGGAAAGAAAAGAAACTGTTGGGCACCTGTTCTTATCGATGGCTTGTCAGATTAAATACATCACATTATGCTGCACTGTATCTGTGCTACACTTTCAGAAGACCGATACCGACCTATGTTTAGAGAAAACAGGCTGTTCGGAAGAACGATTCTGATGGGACTGAATGATTAAAGTACAGTAGTTTGTCGAAAAAAACACCAAAAAAACGAGATGATCGAAAGGATTTGTGCACCACTGGAAATTTAACACTAAAAATTAATCATCTCGCAACTGAAATACACATTAATACTCAAGCTCTAAACACTGTTTCATATTGTCTGACAAACTTGTTTTGCCAGCAATACAAAAATGGAGGTGAGAAGCATCCAAAGCCCATCTGATGAATAAAACATTTCCAAAAGACAATCAAACTGTCTTTGACATATACAGTCAAATCACACACCAGGTTCTCTGATGGTTGTCGGCTAGAAACGCGAGCCCTGTCTTTGTTTGAGAGTGTCAGGGAGGAAGTGAGGGAGTGCGAGCAGGGAGAGAAGCTCCAAGTCCATTATCTGTTCTCTCTCACTTAAACAACGTGGCTTCCCCTCGTCCTACCCACCATCACCTATGGACTTTCTCCCATGGTTCAGCAGCAGGGAAGTCTGATAATTGGTTAGACTGCTGCACAGTCAGAGAAACACTGTTCTTTTCTTACCTCATTAGAGACACCCATACAGCTGCATTGAAATTTCAATAAGCTTTTTGATTCAAGCCGCTTTGACATTTGCAGATATTGTATTGACTGAATACATTCTATTTTACACCGAGGGACGTGGGCTGTATTTATATTTGATTTGCCTGGCACGTATGACAATAAGCCCAGACGCTCATCTCAAAGAAAAGATCAAGCATGTTGAGAATGTTTTGTTCATATTGTGCCACATGTCTGCATGAAAGTAATTGCTCTACAGCGTGTCATACAGCTGTGTGTTAGACATATGGATGGATGTTTTTTTTTTTGTTTTGTTTTTTTTTAAGCAGATGCCTGTGTTAACTGTACTGAACACTTTCATCAGCAGCCCACGCCTTGTTTTTTTGGCCATGAGTTTTGATCGAAATGACTGCAAATAGGTCTGCCGGGTATTGTAGCATCCATACTTCTGTATATTTATTTATATATTCATACAGTAAAGTCACACAGCTTTGCACACAGGGACTGGCAATATGGCAGCTAAATGTTATGTTTGTTTTAGGGCTGAACAGATTACAGTCCTACTGCTGTGTGTGGCATATTGCAAATAAGCTACTAGAGTCCAATAACAGTAACTCTTATCATTGGAACGGTGTTTTTCAACCTTGGGCTTGGGTTCCCACGTAGGGTCACCTGAATTTCAAATGAGGTTGCTTGAAATTTCTAGTAATTGATTTAAAAAACAAAAACGAGAGGCAGATGATGGTGCAGTGGATAGTCTCACAGTAAGAAAGTCCTGGGTTCCAAAACACAGATATAGTTTATCTATCTATCTATCTATCTATCTATCTATCTATCTATCTATCTATCTATCTATCTATCTATCTATCTATCTATCTATCTATCTATCTATCTATCTATCTATCTATCTATCTATCTATCTATCTATCTATCTATCTATCTATCTATCTACCTACCTACCTACCTACCTACCTACCTGTCTGTCTGTCTGTCTGTCTGTGTGTCTGTCTCTATCTATCTATCTATCTATCTATCTATCTATCTATCTATCTATCTATCTATCTATCTATCTATCTATCTATCTATCTATCTATCTATCTATCTATCTATCTATCTATCTATCTATCTATCTATCTATCTATCTATCTATCTATCTGTCTATCTATCTGTCTGTCTGTCTGTCTGTCTGTCTGTCTGTCTGTCTGTCTCTATCTATCTATCTATCTATCTATCTATCTATCTATCTATCTATCTATCTATCTATCTATCTATCTATCTATCTATCTATCTATCTATCTATCTGTCTGTCTGTCTGTCTGTCTGTCTGCCTGTCTGTCTGTCTGTCTCTATCTATCTATCTATCTATCTATCTATCTGTCTGTCTGTCTGTCTGTCTGTCTGTCTGTCTGTCTGTCTGTCTCTATCTATCTATCTATCTATCTATCTATCTATCTATCTATCTATCTATCTATCTATCTATCTATCTATCTATCTATCTATCTATCTATCCAGTGACCCTAGTTCATAAAATATATGAATGATAAAAAAAATAATAATAATAATTATATTGAAAAATATATAGTGAATTTCACATAAGACATAACAAACTGAAGCAGAAACTAAAACCCTGTGGTACTGGTCCTAGCAGGTCATCAAATAACCTAAGGGTTGGCACTCTGTCCTGGTCTTTCCATTGTGTCCTTGGGCAAAACACTTCACTCTCTTTGCCTCCAGTACCACTCAACCTGAATTTGTATGAATGGTCAGAGGGGCGAACTGGCAGTCAGGCTTCTGTCAGTCTGCCCCAGGACAGCTGTGGATACAGATGTAGTTTACCACCACCAGAGGGAGAATGTGAAAGTGAATGAATAATGAATCAATAATGTGAACCACTTTGGGTGCCTTGAAAATCACTATAGAAATCTAATACATAATTACATAGACACAATGTTGTCTAAAATTAAGGGCTGTCAAGTTATTAAAATTTTAATTAGATTAATCACAGTGTTGCTTTGGATTAATTTCAATTAATTATGATCGAACCATTTAATGTAGATCCACTGTTCTTTCTCTGGGTTTGTTTTTTAACTCAAATTCCCCACAAAATACACCAAAAAAAAAGAAAAATTCAGAGGAAAAAAATATAACAAACATGTTCAAATATATTAAAAAGGTATCCAAAGAGTCTTCTAAAATACAGAAAAAACACTAAAAAATGTCATAAAACATATGCAAAATATGAATATTTATGCAGTAACATGTTTCAACTACAGTAATCAACTGTTCCATTTAATTGGGTTAAAACATTTTAATCAGACTATTCATGATGAGTGATTAATGCATTAACGTGTTAATTTTGACAGCCCTAGTTTATTTGCAGTATTATACAGTAGCTAAGTATTACATGATCAAAAACTAAATAATTGTCACAAACAAAAACCAAGAAAATGTCTGGGGTCACCAGAAATTTGTAATGTTAAAATGCAGTAATGATTGGAAAATTGTATTAGAAAGTGAGTCGTAAAATTTTTGCTAAGTTTACATTTTAAAGCAGGATTAATTAGCAGATAAGTGCATAGTGACAAAAAATAATTCTGAAATAATTTGGCATGAATTTTATTTTCTCTATAATATTGGACTACATGTAGTATGTTGGAGTACATGGGCGTCGCACCCATGGGGGATGGGGTTGTTGCGACACCCCCCACTTTTTCCTGAGTTTATATATCGTATCGTTACTGGATCCAGGAAATGGACAGAGTTGGTCTCACCTACTTTTTATTTCAGGATAAACAGTTACTGTCGGTCACAATCACACCAAACAAACATCAATAACATTTCGGGGCTGTTACAATATCTATGGTTTAAACTGTTTACCCGCCCGGGTGGGACAACAGCATATATAAATGAAGCGCACCTCAGTTCAGCGGTAATGTAAACAGCTCTTCTTCGTGGTGTTAACAAACAGTCATTAACCAGTAAGTAATAACAAATGTTACTGTTGTTAAACTAAGTTAAATAAACTATGTCTTGTTCTGTGACATTTACCCTAAGACAGTGGTTCTAGAACTTTTTTCACTGATGTTCCCCCCTGAGGAACATATTTTTAGTCGTCTCCCCTGACATGGACAAAACATTTTTGTAAGAAAAAATAGGAACAATGTCTGTTTTTTTAAATCCAAATTGATATAATTTTTTTTAATCTCAGAATTTTTACTTTTTATCTAATAATTTTGATTTTTTTTTAATCTCAGAATTTTTAATTATGAATTGAATAAATGTTTAATTGAGGAAAAACAAATTTTTGTTATTTTTTTTGGCCATATATTACTTTTTTAAAATAAAAATGTAACCATTAATTGATGATTGTTCAATAATTTTCCCATGATAGATTCAGAATATTTTGCTCATGTGCCACAACCTCGAACACCCCCACATTTTAAATGGCTGTGACGCCCCCTGTAGGAGTATGTAGTAATACTGAAAACATTACTTAAAAGACTCACTAGAGAATAAAGAGCTCCTCCATTGTGTTTGTGTGTAGAGATATAAAGTGAATCTGTTTACGTGGCGATAGTTTTCTTCACCATGGGAGATCAGCAGAGTGACTCATTACTCCCTCTATTGGTCTCCCATGGTGAAGAAAACTAACGCCACACGGTCTTTGACCAAAACATCAGAGTGACCAGATGGAATGGAAAATCACTAAGAAACCACTTCTGAAGTCAAGGAATGTGACGAAGTGATAAAATCTAGAATGACTGTTGTTGTTTTCTCCACTGGACACGGCTCTAAATGAAAAGAATGGAATTTAATGTTGAAATAATCAGATTTTTTCTACACAGGTGAGTTTGAAAGTAAAAAAAAAATGATGTGATCAGACTAAACTGTGATGTTTCTGACCTTGTTTGGACATAAACAGATCCTTAGTTCAACTCTTGACAAGACAAAGTGAATAGAAAACAGAGGGGATTTATGCTTCTACTGTGGCTTAAAGCTAAGCTAAGCTAACAGAGCTCTAATGTAAACTATCAGCTGATACAACCAGTGCTGGGTAAGTTACTTTGAAAAAGTAATTAATTACAAGTACTAGTTACTTCCCTAAAAAAAGTAATTATGTTACTAACTGCGTTACTCCACTAGCAAAGTCACTAGTTACCAGGAAAAGTATTTTTGCCTTACTTTTTTTTTGTGTTTAAAAATGTCAAAGAAACAAAAAAAATTGTTAAATGTTCTGTGATGTTACTTTGGATGTGATTTTAAGATGCTTCCTCAATTAATCCACGCGGTACGCATCGCGCCACTTTAGAACGTTTGCTCAAAATGTAAAAAAACAAAAACAAAAAACCCACAAAGCTAGAATATCTATAACAGTTACAGACTGGGACAATACATTGACACTATGAAACCCAAAAGTGCAGTGGATGAGTTTAAAATGACATGACAGGTGGACTACAGTTAAAGGAGTTTATACAGAACTGCAGACTAGTGGTAATCGCTAAGTCCTTTTTACACAGCAGTTTTTTAGCAGCAGAATTTACTGGAATATCGCACATTTTCTTTATGTGTGAAGGTTTGACATAACATCGCTCAACCTTGCAGGGCGCCGCGGTACGTTTGGCTGTGTGTGTGTGTGTGTGTGTGTGTGTGTGTGTGTGAGCCAACAAAGCAACTGTTTTCTTTTTAGTTAATTTATTTTTTTATGAATTTAGGGTATTTTAGCATGTTTTTGTAACCTTTGTAGTGTATTTTTGTCAGAAATTTTTGTAAACTCAGAGACAAAACAGTCAACCAACATTGTTTTAATCAGGATAAATCAGAATGACCCTGTGATTAATCTGATTAAAATTTGTAATCATTTCACAACCCTAGTATTTAGATCTTTTATTTGTATTTTTAACTGTCTGTAATTATACTTTTTTTTTTTTTTTTTTTTTACCCTAGGACCAGCATATCCTCCAGTTCTATTGTACTTATAGAATGTATGTTTATGTACTATGACAATAAATAATTTCCATTCTATGCTGTACCACACTTGTCTAACAGTCATCACTAATGTGTTCTGGACATAGCACTGTGCTTATAACATTATTACAAAAGTACAAATTTCTTCTATTAACTTTCTGTTCTTACAAGTCTCTTCCTGGACCAATAATACATAAAAATGCTAAACTACAGCAGTTAACTCCTTCCAGATTTTATCTCATACCCGAGACACACTAACAAACACAGTCCACTTCCCTTTTATAATACCTGTAGACACACAGCATCGATTCTTTGGTGTTTTTTTTAATAATCCTAAGTGTGTTCTAGTACATGACTTCCCCCTGCTGTAGAGAGACTGGAATATCAATACTCCATAGAACCCTTTTTAAATGCACCACTTTACCTTGAACTTAACAGTAACACTATCCTTTCTTTCACTCGGGGAAGCGTCGTGAATATTTCCAGCTAATTTCATCCCATGTGGAACGTCGTTTAGAAGTGGAATGAGGGCCCCATCATTCAGCTCCTTCTATAGCGAGATAAAAAAAATAATATCAACTTTGAAAACAGTAAAGTGAGATAATCAGCGGCTCTTAACACACATTCACAACGTCCCCGTCGCTGTTACCTTCACACCTGTCTATTATACACCAAGGACCTGATTCAGCGTCCTTCCTGTTTTTCCGACTAGATCCGCATTCTGTTTTGATGTATCTCACTGATTAAAATTACACTGTTTATTGTATACGTATGCCTTTGGAAAACTGACCTCATGAGGGGAGGGGGGGTGTGGGGGGGGAGGTGGAGCCGCCACGTGTGGACTGCTGCAGCTAAATCGTCTACGCTAGTAACCGATCATTATGTTTCAGGTTAATAAACATATTTCAGCTCTGTTTTCTCGGTGATTATATGGGCAGGATGAACCCCCCAGCATGCCCCTTGTTTTTTTTTTTTTGTTTTTTTTTTGTCCTGCCATTTGCAAGGCCTTGTGGGATATGACTAATGGAGTGTTGTGCTTAAAGGATTGTGGTGTCTGGTGCGAGTGTTCCCTGGGTCGTGGTGAAGTTAATTACCTGGGATTGAACAGTTACTTTGTCCCTCTCCAGGGATCCAGTCAGCAGACGGGGGAGGAAAACGATGCGTCTTGAACTGGCTGAATATCCAGGTCACTGTGGAGAAAACAACACCTTTTTTTTTTTTTTTTTTTTTTATTAGGACTTTATCCTCCCTCCCTCTCTCTCTCTCTCTCTCTCTCTCTCTCTCTCTCTCTCTCTCTCTCTCTCTCTCTCTCTCTCTCTTTCTCTCTAGCCCCCCCCCCCCCTCCTCCTCCTATTGCTTTAACCCTCTTGTGTCCCTCTTTGATCTCTGCATGTGGTTTAGGAGTCAGACTCATTTCATCAGGGCCGTATATAGAACCCCAGTATGTCTCTATGGAGATAGTAGCAAAGTAATGGCTACGTCTGTGTTTACTCTGTGAAGGAGATGAAGAACATGACATAGCTATTCCCAAATTAATTGCTATACAAGGCAATTTAATACATATCATAATGTACACCTGTCCTTGTAAACATCTTTTTACTTTTTTCTTTTTTTTTTTTTTCTTGCAAGGTTATTCTGATTTATTCTGGGACCTTATATAAATGGTCTTGACTGGAAAAGAAAACTGAGACTTTTTTTTTTTCTTTGTTTGTTTGTTTAAAATAGGATGATATAAAACTTAGAGCATTGTATCCCTTTAGATTACGTTCTTTTTTGAATTTTTTTTTACTGCAGGAATGTTGAGGTCAGACAGGTTACATTACAGATAATTGTCAGAATAAGTTATGTATTTTAATATGAATTCTGGATATGTGTAAATGTCCATAGACGACTGGGTTTTTTGACAACTTGGAAGGATTACTGTCAACTCAGTAATGGCTTGTTGTGCAATTGGTTTCACAGCCGTCCCTACTTAAATGTGTTGGCAGCATGGTTAACACTTCTGTGATAAAGTACAAATATGTCCATTCCCCAGTCCTTTCAATGGCAACTCAGTGATCATAATGTGCTATTTATTTATTTAGTTCAAACATGCAAAGAACAAATAAAAACAAAACCAGGCAAAATAAGATAAAAACTAAATAACATTTAGATAAATAGAATCTATCCTCAAGTGTGTGCACATCTAAATGTCAAAAAGGAACAGGAAGAAGAATAAAAAACATTAAAAAAACAAATATTACTTGACTGCAACTCATAGATAATGCATTAAATAAACCATGTACAACAAAATGATCCTCGCTGTACAGTTACACAAACAGACTCAATAATGATACTTTTTTGTTCAATAACCTCAGCACATATACTGTATCAGGTAGAAAGAGAGAGAGAGACAGAGAGACAGAGAGAGACAGAGAGAGAGAGAGACAGACAGACACAAACATCATGGATGCACTCCACAAATGAAATATTGATGCACCATCAGTCAATATGAACAAAAACACGATTTAAAACAGATTAAATAGTTACTAAAATACTAATGTAAAAACTAAATGCATCTAGTGATATAAAATATGATAAAAACTGGTTGATAAATTGATACTTGAAATAATTATTGCACATATACATAGAATATCAGATTCAAAACTATATTTGAATCTTGTTGTTCTGCATTTAAATGAAATTATGCATTTAAAAACATTGCCCTGCGTTCTACATGAACTTAAAATACTAAGTTTGAGTCTGAATTTTTCATTAATTCAACTCCACAGGTCCATCTTCCACCCTATTTCTGACTAATCACTGGCCCTTTAAATGCAAATGAGGCCCCGCCCCTTCCAGGTTATTGGCTGTGCTGCTCTGCTAACCAAAAACTGAACATTTTAAATAATTGATTTATTGGACATATTGTCTCATTTTTTTACTACAACAAGATCGTTTTATTGTCATTTCACAAAATTTGATCTGTGCAATGAAATGACTGTGCACAGATCTTATTAAAAAAAAACACAAAAATGAGGTAGAGTGCAATCAGTGCATAAATAAGACTTTAAAACCAGCATAATGAATATGAAATTAATAATAATAATAATAATAATAATAATAATAATAATAATAATAATAATAATAATAATAATAATAATAATAATAATAATAATAATAATAATAATAATAATAATAATAATAATAATATAATATATATATGTGTGTGTATATAATATATATATATATATATATATATATATATATATATATATATATATATATATATATATATATATATATATATATATATATATATATATATATATATTGGACATTATTATTGGACATGTTGAAACTATCAATAATTTAGTTTAGTATTTTTTTTCTTAGAAACAATAAACAAATCCAAAAACAGTTTTCATCTGTTAGTCTGATGGAACCACATCTTTTCAAACTACAAATATTTCATGACAATATTTAAACCTGCCTAAAATTTTAAGAATGAACAAACACTTTTTTTCCCCCTACTATGTGTGTGTGCTTTATACTTCTATCTAGGGTGTACTATAGCCCATCATAACTATCGAACAATACTTACTAATAACATTGACAATTTGATTAGAGTCTCCAGACGATGTGAGTCACGCACATATAGAAACATTTATCTGTGTCGGCCATGTTTAAAACAGGTTAAAACGCTATAATGTTCCATCAGGGACTCAACTTGAATTGATTATCACTCCAACATTTATTCCATTATGAAGTAGCTCCTTGTTTTGGATCATCCCCTATGGTCCAAATAAAGCAGAAATTAATTTGGAAAAAAATCTGTAGCTCATTTCGAAACACATCTGTCAAAATGTCTCTAAAATGTCCCATCAGAAAGAACGCAAATACCCTTTTACTACTCACTAAGGAAACCTTTCTCAGACAAATCAGTGTTGTACAAACAAATTATGTTAAAGTACAGAGACTTAACCTTCAAAGAGAATCTTTCTATTGATCAGGAGTGATTTTATGATTCAGTTTATATGCCTGAGTGGTGGAAGATAATCTTTATGCCAACGATTGTCCTAAGGCTGCCATAGAGACCAGGTTGCCATAGCGAGGCATTCAAGATGGCCCATAGAGATAGACGCTTCTACATGTGTGTGATTCAAATTGTCTGGAGACTCTAATCATTCCCTTGAAAGACATGTTTGCACCTTGGTAGAATGGTTGTACTTTGAATGGTAGCTAACTGATCATAATGCGCTAATGCTAATACTAATGCTAGGTACTGGGGTTAATGGTATCCAATCCATTTTTATTTATAGAGCACAAATATAAGCAACCAAAATGATTCCAAAGTGCTGTACAATAAGATAAGCAAATAAAACACAAGTAAAAAAAAGAAAAAAAATGCTAAGATAAAAAGATAATAAAACATAACACTGGTCTACAAGTAAAATACTTCTGGAATAAAACTAATAAAAATGTTACCACATGTGTGTTACTGATCAAGAAAAGTCAAATATTAAATACTTGTTGGCTCAAGTTTTTAAGGTAAGTCTGGGGTCAAAATGTAAAATTCTTAGAATTAATAATAGTATAGGTTTTAGTCCAAAGGAATATTGGTTTCAGATCTACTTCAAAACACTGTCTGCACATTATGATCCATTCACTTTACAGCTTCTTTATAGTGAAATATTTAGAAATCCATTGTATACATGTACATAAACCAGCATATATGTGGAATAACACATTATCATATACATATATTAAAAACATAAGCTAACCAGCACTTTTTCAATTGTTTTCTGACTCATTTCATCAAAGCGGGTCACCCAAAAGCTCTTTACATTATTGATCCATTATTCATTCACTCTCACATTCTCCCTCTGGTGATGGTAAACTACATGTACAGACTGACAAGTCGCACCTACCGTCCCTCTGACCACCGCTGCACATTCAGATGCATTCATACACCAGTGTGAGTGGCACTGGAGGGAAGGGGAGTGAAGTGTCTTGCCCAAGGATGCAACGGACTGACTAGGACAGAGGTGGATTTGAACCACCAATCCTTTGGTTAATGGTCCAGTCTTCAGCTCTTCTTTACATAATATATAGCATATAGTAGGGCATTAACAGACAGACTAGTCGACTCCTGTAGCACAAGCTGACTTAAATTTGGAGGAGTTGACAAGTCCTCTCTCTCTCTCTCTCTCTCTCTCTCTCTCTCTCTCTCTCTCTCTCTCGCTCTCTCCAGCAGCATTCGCTAGCTAACCTGAATGAGAAGCAGCACAGACAACACACATTAACACAATGTGCTCCTTTTTTCCAAACATGACGGTGACAGTATGGTGTGTGTCTTGGCCACTGTCTTACACTTTTTGCACTTATGGACTTGTGGACAGTCTGGTTTTAGAGCTATGGGTCCAGACAAAATGTGAACATATGTTCACCTACGGATGTTGTTCAGTTAAATTTAACAGAAAACTCTTTGCTAACGTTAGCCTTTGTTTTGTTGGGGTTAAAATGTTGATGCTTGTGTCTTGTCAGTAGACATTGTTATGTTGCAGTGAACTTTAATACAAGTTGCTCATTCCTGGACAGACGTGTGTTCTTGTGGGGGTTTTTTTGTTTGTTTGTTTGTTTGTTTGTTTGTTTTTTTTTGGGGGGGGGGTTAGCCGCGTGTCTGTGTTGTTCCTCAGCTGACAATGTGATGACATCATCACGACACGTCGACTCGACTCTAACTTTATTGATGATTGACTTTATTGTTAATGCCCTAGCGTATAGCCATATATAACATACAGCCATACTTTTATATTTTCAAATCTGTATCTATATAATCTATAGGTTCTATCTTGTCATATGTTGCAGTCCACTCAGTATTTTCCCACTAACCCTCATGGATCAGTTATGTGCTGGAATGTTCTCTTTTACGACTTTTGACTGATTCAAGGTGCCATTTTCACTGCACGACACTGCTCGACTTCTCTGCTGTCAATGGACAAAGTCAATGAAACTAAGCTAACGTCAGCAAAAATAAATCACTGCTCAATTTTGTGGAGCTTGTGGGAGGAGAGTATGTCATCAGATGATGTTAATTCACATTCACATTGATCCACTATCAGCTCTATGAATGGAAATGTCTACAAATGCTTTACTACTGTATGCATTTGTTATCTTTAATATTAATAATAGTGTATCTTGTTTAATGCTAATACTTTTATTTGTCAATATTGATCTTCATAAGAATATAGATAAGAAAAATAAGAAAACCAGCCATAGAAAAATAAGCCACTACTGTGCTTTCAGAGGAAGAATGTTTAATTCATTCGGAAAAATATTACATCAGTTGTATTTTCATGTTGTCAGTGATTCAAGAATGTAATAAGGAACATTGTGTGTTTTTCATGGATGATGAAAATGTATTCTTTTGGAGATAGGTGGTGCGAGTATTTTACTGCATGTGCTGTTGGAGAAAACATTTTCATATTTTCAGAATTGTGTTTCACTTGCCAAATAATCTCTCCATAACTAAACAGCCTTTTTCAGTGTAATTATAAAATGCTTTACTAAATCTGCCTTGTTCACTATTAGCCTGAGCAACAAACTCCTATAACCAGAAGAAATGATGACCAAAAATATAAAAACATGACCCGAGTTGTAATATTCTTGAATCCTTTAAAGACAAGATAATTTCTTCACCTGAGGGGATTAAAGGTGGCTGTAGGAAAGAAATTCTCATTAAACTTGGGTTGAGAGTTACTTGGATAAAACATTAAACTGCAGTGTTTCTTTCTGCGATAGCGAAGAAGCATCAAAAAGGTGGAGGTGGAAAAGCAGGGAAGGCCTTTAGCTCCTTTTCCTTTGCAACGTTGGATTGTAAACTCATGATCTTACACTGAAAGCCCTTAAAAAAAAAAAAAAAAAAAAAAAAATTCTCAAAACTCTGAAAACTCACAAAAAGGCAGGGTGAAATTATTTTAAGATGGCTGAATGCAGAGGGGTGAGGAAATAAAAAATAAAATAAAAATATAAAAAAAAGATGAAGAAATCCTTATGAGCGTTGGAGCGTTTATCAGGGGATATATATCCCCAACTAGTTGGCAAGTGTGCAATGAAGCCTGCCACAGTGTCACGCCGCACTGTGGCTTTTAATAGGAACACGGCTTAAGAGGCCCTTACATCTTTCGTTTCACTTGAAGTTGTCACTCAGTAATCCCTCGGTAAAGTGTAATGCCGCTGGATTAGCGCCGCAACCCCAGATTTCCAAATTATCATCTGAAAAAACCCACTGAATGATGTCGCTAATAGGAACCAAATTATGCAAAAGAAGAAGAAGGCCATCTCTCCCTGCCCCCCCCCCCTCCCTCCACACTTCCTTCTACCCTCTTTCAATTCGTCATGTCACTTTTTCTCTCCCTCTGTAACTTTTATAACAGGCAGATTAGCGCGTCGCTTGTTCATGTCCACTAACTGTTGGGAACTCAGTGTGGAGAAAGAGAGAGAGAGAGAGAGAGAGAGAGAGAGAGAGAGAGAGAGAGAGAGAGAAAACTGTCCAGATGAATATACAGCATCACAGGAGGATTTATTAATAGGGGGCAGTCTCAGTCCATCTGTGGCTGGGCTCAGGCCTAATCCTTTCCCTCCGACTGAATGAGACTGTACAAATTCCCCATGATGGCCCACGTCAACAGCTGCTCGAGTGGGTGGGAGGGATGAGAAGCAAAGAGAACGGAGAAGAACTGGTCCAAGGCCTCCACCCACCGTCCATCCTCCCTGGAGTCATCTTAACCAAAGCCTAAACCCAGGCTGACCAGGTTTTTGTTGTGATCACTTAGCCTGGAGACTTCTACTTTCAAGATATATATATATATAAAAAAAAAAAAAAAAAAAAAAAAAAAAAAAAAAATCTCCAAAAACCCACACGCCGACTCTGACTTAGATTCCACTTCTTTTTGGCTCCATCTTCTTTTTTCTCCTTTCTCGCTCGTACAGTGCTTTCATGTTCTATCTCTGTCTCACTCGAAGTTAAAAAGAGTGCGTCTCAGTTCATCTCAGTCAAGCCAAAACACAGACGACGCTGCCGGATCATGTGCCGTTTTTGTACATACTTTGTCAAGTCTATATCAAAAAAACACCACAAAGGCATCGCGCTATGACTCCACCTTAACTATAGCTGCGCACACACACACACACACACACACAAACACACACACACACACATTGAGAGATCAATGCTGATAGAGAAACAGACAGAGGGAGCAGACATGTTTTTGCCGTTCCACTTCTTTCTTCAGACACAGCCAGGGGACATAGGAGGAGGGATGATGGTAGCTTCAACCTGCCCTCGCAGCACAATTGGGCTGCATGCCATGAGCCCTGTGATTTATGATGCCGTCAAAATGTACACAGTTTTTTTCTGTTGCTTCACCAAGGGTCACTGTGTTGTCTTAGATGCCTCTATCTCCCAGTGTGCTGCGATCCTCTCACATCTAAAAAAGAACAACTAATCTCCAGCAGTCAGATTCCATTTATCTGTGAAGCCGCAATATGATGTTAAAATGCTAATCCTGCATTTTTAATATTCTGTGTGATTTCTTGATGCTGTGATAGAATATATTCTCCTTTTGTTGCTGGAGAGGAGCCTATATGCCTACGTAGCCTTCAGATGTTAGCACCAATTACCAGAGGAACCTGCAGAGCTGAATATCTGCCTATAGAAGACTATTAAGCTTTGAATCTCACCTTAAATGATGAACTGCTCAATTCATACCTTTACATATGCATGAAGCTAGTTGTGTTTGAAACCTCTGCAGAGGCTATAGAAAAGAAACTCCCTCAAAACTTGCAAAAGAAAAAAAAAAAAATAGATGTGGAATTAGCATCATTTAACGGGACACTTTGTTTGCACGTTTCCCGCCAAATCTTCAAGAGTGAAAGTGACATGACAAACTGTTTAGATGTGGGGAGAATTCATCTTCCCCCGCCGGAGTCAGAGCACCAGCAGTTCATCTGCAGCAGCGCTCCAGCAGGGAGAGGGATTTCTCTCCGTCAAAGGACACGGCTCAGCTTGGCTGATTAGCCACACTCACTGAGCATGCCCGGACGCCCAGGCCCGCCGTTAAAGAGGTGGAATGGATTCAGCTTCGGAAATGTAGGGAGGGGCTGTATATGGGGTGGGGATGGGGGGAAGGTTTTTCCTGACTTGGAGTGCAAAAGCTGAGGTTGCATGCTAATAAACACAGTGTGTCACAGTGTCATGCAAATATAAACTCCCCTTGGCAATTGCACTGCATGTTGGACACAGTCCCTGCATGTCACTCTCTTTCTCACTATTGTTAAAGTGGCCTGAAGTATGTTTTAACTCCTGCTTTTTGATTTCTGTAGAACATGAGGTCTGCAAAAAAAAGAATCTGAATGCCATTAAAATCCTTTTCCAACACTCCACTGTGATACATTAAATGGCAGAACCTGAATTAGCATAAATGTGACCCCCCCCCCCCCCATACACACACACACACACACACACACACACACACACACCACCACTGTCACATAAATATTCTCAAATCATACGTTTCAACCTTAATGTGATATTGAAGGATGTAACTTTACAAGACCAGACTTTAGTACTTGTGTGAAATGTTATTGTCACGTTAAAAATAAAGGTCAATGAAGTTACCATATTTGGTTCCTCACCTGTTAAGTAGGGAAAACAAATCCATGAAGTATATTTAAAACTAGAAAAGCTCTAAGAGAGTGCAGACCCTGCCCACACACACACTTCTGTGATCAGCAGACTGCCTCGACCAACCCAATCACCCCACATACACACACACACACACACACACACACACCTCCACTGATCACCACCAAAAGGTAATAATTTGTTCCATGTGCCAGTATCAACATTTCCTGAAACTTTCAGCCAGATTTACTCATAACTTTCTAACAGACAGACAATAAACATAACTTTTCCTTTCCTTGGCTAAGTACAAATATGACAAGAACACATTTAATGTGAAAGAACTAAGTGTTTTATAGTTGAAGGTCCCTCTATGTCCAACAGATATGACAGACAGTGGATTTTATTATTATTTATTATTTTTTTTGTATATTTTAATGCAGGTAATATCACTCTTTTTTTCACTATTGTTAAAGTGGCCTGAAGTACACACACACACACACACACACACACACACACACACACACACTGTTACAGAAATACTCCACATTTCAACCTGATAGTGTGATATTGAAGGACATAACATTACAAGACAATATTTTAGTGGTTGTGTGAAATGTTATTGTCATGGTGAAAATAAAGGTCAATAAAGTTACCATATTTGATTCCTTGCCTATTAAGTGAGTACAAAACAATCCAAGAAGTATATAAAAAATCGGTCCATGGAGCCCTGAATTGATAAAACTGACTATGAATGCTCCGATATACATATATACTACAAAACACATTGTGAAACAACCATGTATTTTCTTGTTTTAAAGTTGAATGGCCCTCTATGTCAGACAGTGCATTTATTTATTTTTTTTTTTTTTTACCATGTTATGTATTTTTTTGTCTGTTTTAACACAAGTAATATCACACTGTGTTTCGATTCCTGCTTTTTGGTTTCTGTAGTGCATAATGTTTACAAAAAAAAGGCAAATTTTTTGTGACGTTGACCCTTGACCTACATTGATTCATTTAATGGGATCTATTCTAGACCAACTTAAGCCTTTCCTGAAGATTTCATGGAAATTGGTCCACTAGTTTTTTACGTAAAGTTGCTTAAAAAACAGGTTATGGATAAATAGACAAAAAAGCGGGGGGAAAAAATAATTAAATAACCAGCAAAAAATACAAGAAAAAATCATTGAATGTAAAAGGAACATGTATTTTCATGTATTCTAAAGCTGAATGACCTTTATATCCAACAGATGTGTTCGACAGTGTATTTTATTTGCTTTTAAAGCAAGCTTCTACCATCTTATATAAATGTTTTAGTATCTTTTAATGCAAGTCAATATCACACTGGCTCACGCTGCAGCTTCCTTCAGTTCAGACTAAATTAGAAAAGTCTAGGTTTTCTTCCTGTGCACCTGAAACCTGGAAGACTCTCCAAAACCATCTGAAACTTACCACAGTTTTATCATGAGGATGGATTACATTTTTAATCACTTCATATTTTATCTCCAGCTGCTCCTGTTTTTAAGTCAACTACTCTGTTTTTAATTCATCTTTGTCACTTTTATTTTTTCAGTATTTCTAATATGTGCCTGTGTATGTTTTTTCATAATTTGTTTGGACATTTTAAGAACATTCATTGACTGCAGTGAAGGCGGGGTTCACCCTGGACATGTCACTAGTTCATTACATTTTAAGAATATTTCTTATATATTATTCAAAATGAGTTTATTTGAGTAGAGCTTCATTATTTTTTTGTTGATGAAAGGATCATTCATTAAATATTGACTAATTTATGTATTTTTCTTATCAATAAAAGAGGGAACTTTTCAGTTTATATTTTGCACAAAATAGACTTTTTTTTGTTTTTTGTTGGTTACTTTGTTGGAAACAGTACAATGCAACAGTTTTTTTTCAGATGCATTTCTAAAATGTTTCTAGAATGTCCTTTTGCAGTGGACAACATTTTTTATTCAATAATGCTGTGAAACTCTTGCCCCCGAAAGAGAACTCAGGCTGTCAGAAGAATCATGTTTATATTAAACTTTTGACACATTTGGCACAGGAACATATTTTGCTTAATTTGTAGCATGACTTGGCCATTGTTGCCTGAAAATAAAATATATTTCAGTGGGTACTCCTCTGTAAAAACGTAGAGAACCGCTGACGTAGAACATTAGACCAGCATTAAAGGGATAGTTCCGTATTTTTCACATTAATCTCCATATGGCATCAGCATGTTTACTCTGGTGCACCCACAGTAACTTACCTCCAACAGTGTCCTGTGAAGTTAGTCTTTCATTTATCTCATACATACGTGTAGGTATTTAGGTGAGAAATAACTACATGTATGTCTGCGATAAATGAAAGACTAACTTAACAGTCAAACATAATGAACATTCTACAGTCAGTGTCCTGTGAGTCGAGTTCTGTCAAAGTGGTCAAAGTGAAAGTAGTCCCGGTAGGTTTCCTGGGGTCAACAAAGTAAAATATGTTTCTTCTCAAAACAGTATGTGTTCGAATTAATGATTTATTTGCATGACAAATCTGTCGCAGAACAAAAACTCACACCTCGTAATTGTTTTGAGCTACTTTCTCAATGTGCGTTGTCATTGCTAACAGCTGTGCGCCTGCACGTAGCAGCCGCAAACACTGCCGAACAACTGATGAAAGTAGTTTACTAAGCTGTTAGCAGTGACAACGCACATTGATCGCTATTGAAAGAAAGTAGGTCCAAGGAATTACAAAGTGTTAGTTTTTGTTCCATGACGGTTTTGTAATGCAAATAAATCACTCATTCAAACACATACTGTTTTGAGAAGAAACACGTTTTACTTTGTTGACCCCAGGAAACCTTCCGGGACTACTTTCGCTTTGACCAAAACCGGCCCAGAACTTGACTCACAGGACACTGTGGGTGCACCAGAGTAAAGGCGCTGATTCCATACAAGTACATGTGAAAAATACTGAACTATCCCTTTAATGTAGATCCAGACCTCTGCCCACATCCACATGATCCCTTTGAACATCATTCCTTACATTAGTACCATTACCTCCTGGTATCGAACAAAGCAGGTACACTCACTGGTCATGCAGAGGTGGACCTTACAGACCCTGGAGAACACATTAGACCTGGACTCACTGTCCTCACTGGAACTATTACTGTCATTGTCTAGTAATGTGTGTGGAAATGACCAACAATAGTCACTTGGCTGATAAAGGGTTTACATATATATAGACCTAGTGTTACTTTTGTATTTATTATTTTTCCTAACTGATGTAAATTAATCCTCCTCTTTATTTAGTATTTTTTTTTCAGTGTAAGTCATGTATTTTCTTATATTTAATTCGCAGATCATGGTGATGTTCATGAAAAGTCATAACAAATTAAAAGTCGATTATATCAAAAGAGAGAAAAACAAGAAAAACACATTTGTTATTATATTATATTGTTAACTGAATTGAAAACCAACAAGTGGTGCCTGGCACAAAAAGATCCACCCCCCCCCCCCCTTTGCACACATTTTACCTGATTTGCCCTATCATTTATCATTGCAAAAACATATTTTTGGTGACTGTGACCTTTGACCTACATTTCCAATATTTAATGGGCTCTATTCAGGACTATTTTGCATCTTTCCTGAAAATTTCATGGAAATCAGTCGAATAGTTTTTGCGCAAAACCTGCTTACAAACAAACAAACTCAAACACCATACCCCTCTCCCCTTGGGGGGGTGGGGTAAACATCTCCATTCACTGTCATTGATCCAACTCCATGGGTTTTACTGGTGAATCAATGTTGTAGAAGATGACAGTGTTTCCATGGTAACTATGGAGCCTCTGAACATCCAAATGGGTCGTATTTGATGACCATGACAAGACGACAAACTGCATTTGACACCAATTATTTACATGTATTCATAGGATTAGTGAATCGACGGGTATTAAAACGTTTGTATCTGTCTATGGTTTTTGTCAGCAGGGGCTGTTGGGCTCTTTATGGGTTAAAAGGAACTAAGTCAAAGCATCTGACGCTCTTCTATTAGCTTTTTTTTTAATAAACATGACAGTAGAGACCAGATGATTTAGCTTAGCGGATGACTCATCTGAAAAGAAAAGAAAAAAAGAAAAGTCAAGTCTCTGCAATAATTCTTTGCTGGCAATATGATTGTTTT